>VDFB02058242.1:277863264-278374946 GCA_007258455.2 Sequoia sempervirens | reverse complement strand
GTGCAAGATACTTGGAAAGTGTGCAAGGTCATAGTAGATTCAGGTTCAACAGATAATATCATATCAGAGGAGGCAGTAATGATACTAAAATTAGAGAAGTCACCTCATACTAACCCCTACAAGGTCACTTGGCTAAACAAAGGCCATAGTGTTTTAGTAAATGAGCAGGTAACGATGGAGTTTTCCATTGGAGGATACAAAGATAAGCTGATTTATGATGTATTACCCATGGATGCATGCCATCTTCTACTAGGAAGACCATGGCAATATGATAGAGGTGCCATATATGATGGGAGAGAGAATACAATCTCATTCAAGAAGGATGGGAAGACTTTTAAGTTGCAGTCACTGTCAGAAGAAGAAGAGGGACAGTCAAAGGCACCAAATGTTGAGTAGTGGGAAGGAGTTCCTTAACAATCTACATCAAGGAGGTGAAGGATATGTGGTTTTAATGCAGTCAAAAGATGAAGAAGAGACTAAAAAGACAGTCATACCAGAATCAGTCCAAAAGCTGCTAGAAAAGTATAAGGATATTGTCAGTGATGGTACACCTGCAACTTTGCCTCCAAAGAGAGCTATAAGTCATCAAATTGAATTCATACCTGGAGCTTCATTACCTAACAAAGCGGCATACAAGCTTACACCAGATCATAATCTTGAGGTAGCTAGGCAAGTGAAGGAGTTGTTGGATCAAGGCTTGATTCAAAAGAGTATTAGCCCTTGTGCAGTACCAGTGGTCTTAGCAACCAAGAAAGGAGGTAAGTGGAGACTTTGCACTGACTCTAGAGGAATAAATAGGATCACAATTAGGTATAGGTTCCCTATTCCTAGAATTGAGGACTTAATGGATTGTCTTGGAGGTGCACAATACTTCACCAAGTTGGATCTCAAGAGTGGGTATCATCAGATCAGAATTAAGGATGGTGATGAGTGGAAGATAGCTTTTAAGACAAATGATGGGTTATATGAGTGGAGAGTGATGCCATTTGGTCTCTCTAATGCCCCTAGCACATTCATGAGGCTCATGAATGAAGTGCTTAAGGACTTTATAGGGATATTTGTGGTAGTGTACCTTGATGACATCCTCATATACAACAAGACAATAGAAGAGCATTTGAAACATGTGGAGCAAGTTCTTAGAAGGTTGCAAGAAGAGAAGTTGGCAATCAATCTAGAGAAGTGTGAATTCTTTAAGCAAGAGCTAGTCTATTTGGGTTTTTTAGTGTCTAAAGGATCATTGAAGATGGATCCAAGCAAGGTGGAAGCCATCCTAAACTGGCCTACACCAACCACAGGGACTGAGGTAAGAAGTTTCCATGGATTGGCTCAATTTTATAGGAAATTCATAAGGAATTTTAGTGGTATATGTGCGCCAGTCTTAGATACAATCAAGGGTGGTTTAAAAAATAAGTTTGTGTGGACTCAAGAAGCTGAGAAAGGGTTTGAAAAACTGAAACAAGAGGTGGAAACTCAACCAATTCTCTTATTACCTAGCTTTGACAAGTTGTTCACTATGGAATGTGATGCAAGTGGAGTGGCAGTAGGAGGAGTGCTTAGTCAAGAGGGAAGGCCTATAGCCTTCTTTAGTGAGAAGCTCAATGAAGCAAAGAAGAAGTATTCAACCTATGATTAGAACTTTATGCTTTGGTTCAGTCACTTAGGAAATGGAGGCATTATCTTCTACCCAAGGAGTTTGTAGTCTTTACTGACAATCAGGCACTCAGTTTTATCAACACTCAAGAAAAGTTGAGTAATAGGCATTTGAAATGGATGGAATACATACAAGCTTTTACCTTCACCATCAAGCACAAGAAGGGATAGCTAAAAAAAGTGGCAGATGCATTAAGCAGGAGATTGTTGGCAATCCAAGAGATACAGATCAAGAGTATTGGAATAGAGAGTTTCAAGGATCTATATGGAGATAATGAAGACTTTTCAGAGGCTTATAAGGTATGTTCTAACTTTGAGAACCATTTCCATAGCCAATACTCTGAATATACTTTGCAAAATGGGTTATTGTTTAAGGGAAATCAGTTATGTGTCCCAAGAGGTTCAATGAGGGAAAATATGATTAGAAAACATCATTCCAACCAAAAAAATGCATGAAGGCATACATCTAAGTCATAAACTCATTCTATACTTCCACATTTTTCCTAGTGTGCTCTTTATGGGGTTAGAGGAATCAATCAATGATTCCTACTCTAGGCCTTTCCTTGTAAGACCTCCTTGGTGCTTTGATTCACCAATCTAACCTATAGGTCCCTACTCATGACTAGGTGCCCCTGGTTTGTTTGACCAACCCCTCTTCTATCATTCATCAAGATCATACATTGACCTTCTTGCCCCTCCTAAAGTTTGGACCACATCCATTACCTCCACATAAACCGACATCCTTGGTTCTAATGGTTCTAATGATATGGTTATGCAAATGAAATGAAGAAAAGTAATCATCTCCTTATCCATTGGCTGGAAGAATGCATGCTTAATATTTTGATACATGATATCAACTCTCTCTTTTGCTCTCATGGTTGAATATCAAAATCCAGTATGGTGGGCCTCCAGAGTTCTAGTCATCTTTCTTCCTCTTCCACCAAATGTTGTCCTCATCCACATGTCTGCTAGCCTAATTGGCTTTGTTTTTGAAAGCTGAAGTTTCTCTTGAGTCACCAGTGTAGCTCTCTCTACCTTTCCAAACTCTTTCATTGCTACAAATCATCTTTGGGATTTAGTCATTTGTACCACATAGTTGATGTGCTTTGAATCCTTGCATCTAAGGGGTTTAAAACCTTAGGGGCCTTAGATTGTAGATTCTCCTTCAACCTTTTCCAGAAATGAAAAAGAAGACATAAAAATTATGGACCATACTATATCACCTACTAGCTAACAAGGACATGAATGTAGTAGATTTAGGTATGATAGGGTATTGCAAGGTATATTTGAGGAATATATAAGAATGAAGAAGAATTCAATGGATCAAATTAGTGTCAAATGTTTTCCTAAAAAGATCTCCCACACCCTATTAGGAATTTTAATCATTTCAAGCATTTCCACGCCCCATGGGAAAGTTTGAGGAGGCTCCTAATAGTTGAGAGTTTAATGAGTACTTATAACTTCTTTTCCATGCACCAAGGATTAAGTTAGAGAACATATAGGAAACTTGATGAGCTATGCAACAAATGAAGAGAATATAAGGTATTTTGACCTAGTCTTAAGCATCTCCAAGCATCTAGGAGATATTGAAGGAGTCTTGGCTGATAGATAGGGTCGAGGATAGAAGTTTTATTTTTGGTTACATTGACATCATGTAGGACATCCATAGTCTTATTCTTGGTTACGTTGACATCACAAAAAATTATATAAGATGGAGTAGAATGTAGCTCTACCTTTGTCAGTTCCATGCTAAATTTTTATTATATATAGCTTGCTAGTGTAGGAATTCTAAGACAAACAATCATGGTAGGACCATTCTTAAAAGATTTCAAATAATAACCTAGTGAACCCATATACTCTTATGACTATATATACACAAATCTAGATTAAACCTAGAATTCATTAACTTTAAGTTCTCTTTATTCTATATTACCTCAGTGAAAGTTTGAGCAAATCTACTCGCACTCGAAGGTGTTTCCTTGAAACCTCCAACAACACCCTGTTCAACATCCAAAATCACATATTAAAATACCATTTGTAAAACAATGCTATTAACACATGTAATAAATTTATAATTGTTTACTAACTTTACATACCCCACTGATAGGTGTACTGGAAAAATAAGTAGATTGATTGGTGTACCCAGGGTCAACACTGTGGCCCTGCAATTTTATTAAAATAATAAAACTAAATTAGTTAATCTTGCATTTCACAATCAAAATTTAATAAACTAAATTCAATGAACATGTTGAATTTTACCTGACTATCAATACCATATGCATCATGTAGAATGTCATCCGCCCTCTCCATCCTCGTAGATGCATACAGATTAGGCTGTGTAGAAGCATATGGATCATGTGTAGCACCCTCCTGAGGGCCAGTAGGGTCATACGAACAAGTGGCTCCGCAAGATCAACACACATGGCCTCGAAGGTCACCACCTAAAGACTTCCCTGGATTGCGCTGTACAATGGGGCTAGTGTGGTGGATGACACTCTGAGTCAAGGATGTGATCGCCTGCAAAGTCTCTACATTAGCACTCTCCTTTGCAATTACAGGCATCACAATCTGCTCATGAGGCAGCCTAGCGAGAGGTCGTCTCCCCTGTCATGTAGGATCCGGCTGTGCACCGGGCCTATCCTGTGCTGACCCCCCACCTCTCCCCTGAAACTCCCTCATATCAAAATAATTCGGGATTTGGTTCAATACAAACTCACAGTATAATTTCCTAAGAAAATATTGGGGGACTTCACAGTTATTGCATGGTGGGTAATCAAAGACCATATACCATCTGTCATAAAAACGGTTCCTAATCTCTTGGTGGTGGCACCAATGAATAGGAAACCTCTTTGCATTGAGGGTGAGATTTTGATTTGTTTTAGGGTCAGTGAATAGAGAGCACAAATCGCCTTTAGTAATCTTTAAATCTTTTACTTGTTTATATGATAATTTGTCTGCATAATATGCCCTCGATGTTTGCCTCCTATTTTTCCATCCAGATATTTGTTGGGTAATTGCATCTACATTTTTTAACAAATCCTTCAATGAATTTGCTAGATGTATTCTTTTTGTGGTTGAAGAATTTTGATCACTCAACCTACTAATAAGATCCTCAACTTCTTTTCTATTGTTTTCAATTTCACTCCTCAAATTTTCTTGAGTGCCAGGAGGGTATTGAGAGAATGGTGGGGGAGGTTGATTTTGTTGTTGAGGCTAATTTTGTTGAGGCTGATTTGGTTGAGGATTTTCCTCCTCTTGTTGAGGATTTCCTACAAATTAAAAAAAAAAACATTAATTTCTAAACTAAAACAAACAAAATCAATTTAAAACTAACAAATTCAAAACAAATACCAAACAATACTTACCTCTTGCATCTCTTCATTGTCATGGCGCCATATTTGTGAAGAAATCCAATTGTTGTTGATGAATTTTGAGGAAATCACCTCTCCAAGAACGTGAGCGCGTAAAACAGGGTTTTTGGCCGTGGTGGAGCTAAAACACAGAAAAAACGAAATGAGAAATGATATTTGGATTTGCTTTTTTTTTTCTTTTAAAAAACCATAACGCGACTGCATTCGCGTTATGGCTTTTTTTTTTCTTGTTTGGCCACAAAAGTGTGACCATCTTGGTGCACTTACCCTAGTGCAATGTGCTATTAGCAATGTATTGTAACAGTCACATCCACGGCTTGTGTGGATCTTTGATTTCAATTCTTGCTTTTCATTTGAAAAGAAAATGCATTTACATGCAATGTTGTAATATCATTCTGATTGTTGAAATCAAATGAAGCCTTGTAAAATATGAGTTTTCATGAAATAAAAGAAAGCATCTGAAATGCTATTTTGCTCATTTGCTCAATTTTGTACTTTACTTAATTTTGGAACATGTGGATGGCACTATGAAATTCTGATTTTCCTATTAAATTCTCAACTGTCACTTGATAAGTAATAATGATGACCATGCAAAATCAACACTTAAACTTAATCTACATTAATTCACCCTAAGATGAATTAATGTTTAGCCTGCTCCACCAATTGAGCTGAGGAAAAAATTTGGTAACAACAACATCTAAATGTTGCAAGCATGAGACCTACTCCTACTATCTTGGAGCTTGTTGATAGTTCTACTATTAAGCCTGATAGTATAGTAGAGGATCTTGTGGTAATTCTAGACTCATGGGAGTACCTAGTAGATTTCATGATTCTCTCTCCTAAAGCCACACTAGGCGGGTATCCCATTATTCTTAGAAGGACATGGTTAGCAACAAAAAATGCATATATTGGATGCAGGACAACAGACATCACCATTTCTGATGGAAAGAGCACCAAAAAGCTTGCTCTTTATCCTCCTGCTCAGCCATCCCATGATGAGGATAATCTCGAATGGCCACATGTTGGTGAAGAGGCCGAGGAAGTTAATTTTGTGGTGCAACTTATGATGTTAGGCAGAAGCTATTTCATGCAACTTCAAGATGAAGATGAAGTATTGGCTAACATCATTCATAATCATTATGAAGTTGAGGAAGCATCATCTTCTCATTCTGTTGTTCTAGTTAGGACACTTCTGCCTGCTCTTCTTGCAACCACTCTTCCTGCAGGCGTACTTCCTACAACCACTCTTCTTGCAGTCACTCTTTCTATAGCCGAACTTCTTGCAACAACAGGTATGTCCCATACATTGCTGCCATATGAACTCAAGGTACCATTTTTTAATGAAGTGGCTATGATAGAATCAACTACACAAGTACAGGTGTCAGAAGGAAAATATCTGAATATTAACAGTAAATTGAATGAAGAACAACAGTTGTTGGAAAACTTGTTGAGGACCCACCAACATGCATTTGCATGGGACTATCATGAGATGAAGGGATTGGATCTTAAGCTCTGTACTCATAGAATTTATATCAGAGATGATTGCACCACAGTTAGATAGCCACAAAGACGAATCAACCCTGCACTAAGAGAAATTGTAAAAGGAGAACTGCAAAAATTGCTAGATGTGAGATTTATCTACCCCATTTCAAGTAGCCAGTGGGTGTCTCCATTGGTGATTGTGCCCAAGAAAGGATGGAAATGGAAAGTTTGTGTTGATTACAAGGAACTCAATGTTGCCACCAAAAAGGACCATTTTCCTTTACCCTTCATAGATCAAGTTTTGGACTCACTTGCAGGAAAGCAATACTTTTCTTTTCTAGATGGCTTCAGTGGCTATAACCAGATCCAAATTGCACCTAAGGACCAAGAGAATACCACTTTTACCTATCCATGGGGGACCTATTCCTACTCAGTACTCCCATTTGGCTTATGCAATGCACCTACAACTTTTCAGAGGGAAGTCATTAGCATATTCTCAGACATCTCTCATGATTGCATAGAAATTTATATGGATGATTTCACCACCTATGGTGTTGATCTCAATGAAGCATTGGAGAATCTTAGGAAAGTCCTATAGAGATCTGAAGATCACAATCTCTCTTTAAACAGTGAAAATTGTTTCATGATGATGCAGGAAGGTGTAGTTCTTGGACACTACATCTCTCAAAAAGGAATTCAAGTAGACCCTACAAAAATTGAGGTAATCATAAATCTTCCCACACCTGCAAAACAAAAAGATGTTAGGAGTTTCTTGGGACATGCAGGCTATTATAGGTAGTTCATCGATGATTTCAACAAAATAGAAGCACCATTATATACTCTTCTCACCAAAGATGTTGAATTTCAATGGAAAAAAGACTGTGAAAAAACATTTTATGATTTGAAGACAACTTTGACTCATGCTCCTATACTCAAAGGACCTAATTGGGAGCTTCCTTTTCACATCCATATAGATGTATTAGACTATGCCATAGGAGCAGTTTTAGGGAAGAAAGAAGAAGCTATTGATAATGCCATTTATTTTGTCAGCAAAAACTTGCAAGGAGTTGAATTCAACTATATAGTGACAAAAAAAGAAATGTTGGCAGTGATCTATGCCCTGAACAAATTCAAGCACTACATAACAGGCTATCAAATCTTTGTGCACACCAATCATGCAACCATTAGATATCTCATGAATAAACCCCTGATCATAGGTAGGTTAGCAAGATGGTTATTGTTGATGTAGGAGTTTGACATAACCATTGTGGATAAACCAGGGAAGGCCAATGTTGTATATTTTCTTTCAACGTTGACTACATCAGAAGACAATCAAGCCATAGATGACTCCTTTCCTGATGATCATATATTCTTCATCAACGTGCAAACACCCTGGCATGTTGACATAGCTAATTATCTGGTCACAGGGAGAGTTCCTCCTCACTTCTCTCCAAAAGAGAGAAAGGCGCTCATTGAAAAATATTTTCCTTTTTCATGGATTGTTGGATGTTTGTTTTATATTGGACTAGACCATGTCATGATGAGATGCGTGAGAGAAGATGATACATATGATATTTTGCATGCATGCCACAACGAACCATGTGGGGGAGATTTTGCATCCAAGAGGATAGTAATGAAGATCTTGAACACAGGATATTACTGGCCAACACTCCACAATGATGTAGGAAGGTATATAAGAAAATGTGATCGATGCCAAAGGATGGGAAGACCAACCAAATCTGATGAGATGCCACTTTTCCCTTAGGTACTAATCACTCCATTTGAAAAATGGGGACTAGATTTTGTAGGACCCATTGATCCTCCATCAAATGGTAAGTCTTATATCTTAGTTTACACTGATTATGTAACTAAGTGGGTAGAAGTTAAGGCCATGAAACGTGCAAGAGATAATAAGGTTGTTGAATTTCTTTATGAGATTTTCACAAGGTATGGAGTTCCAAAAGAGATAGTGACTAATCAAGGGGCTCAATTCACATCTGTGTGTGTGTTGAATGTGGAGGGTATTCTAATGTCAACTCAAACCTTAATGAGACGGTTTACATTCAAAGTTTGAAGAAAGTAAAACTACTCTATTCGTAATACAATCAAATCTTTCAAATACGTATCATTGTCCTCTATTTCTAGGGATTTATTAAACCATTTGGCCCTTAGATTTCTATGGGCACAAAGATTGTTAAAATGACTACCTAGAAAATGAGATTTGATGCTTAATATGCAAGCTAAGATGATTTCTATGTGCAAATGTGTGCTGGAATGATTAGTGGTATGCTTCTAAATGAAACAAAACAATGGAAAGGATAATGGATACAATGATAAAGAAGGATGATTTTGATGATTAATGAACAAGTGGAGATGAGTGAGATGATATGAAACTAAAATGAACTATCCATGATTATGCATACTATCAAATGCAAACATAAAACAAACTAACCTAAAATGTAACTATGAAGCAATTAATTAATCTAAGATGAGAATGCAAAGTAACACATGATATGAAAACTAATTATAAGACTCCATGAAAGCTCCAAGCTCCTACGAAAAACCTACATGGTAACAATACTCAAAGTGTGGATGAAAAATGGCATTATAACACTATTCCAATTTGTATCTCAAAATAGCATTATAACATTACTCAAAAGGTGGATGATAAATGCTAAGGAAAGAGGGTGTATTTATAGGGTTTATCAAGCATTTTGTGAGGTGGCACCTATCAACGGTCTAGATTCGAAGGAGAAATAATAGATGGTGGAGATGAAAGGAATTAGGATGTTGTCCCCTTGACCAAGGACAACATGCCATGTGTGTGGAGAGAATCCTTTGACCAATTGGAAACATTCCAAAAGGATGGGAGACCCAAGTGTGTGAAACAAGGACCCATGTGCTCCAAATTTGTTGGAAGTGTGGGGGAATAAAGCCATGTGTTTTTTCTCATTGGTGGAAGTGTGTGAGGATAATTCTAATTAATAATTAGGCTTATTTATTTTCATGTGACCTTTATGAGGTGGCACACAAAAAGTTGTAGAAATGTGCTCTAATTCTTAATCAGGATTAAGGAAGGTTAATTAAATAAACACGTTTAGGGTATTTTGTTTATTTAATTATTTAGAAGAATGTGATTTTGGAGAATTAAGAGAGGAAGATTAATTAAATAAACGCGTTTAGGGTATTTTGTTTATTTAATTATTTAGAAGAATATGATTTTGGAGAATTAAAAGGAAAGTGAACAATATAAATAAAGTAAGACCTTATTTATATGTAGTTGAAGCATTAATCAAATAGGTTGTATTTAATTAACTGAATATGATGACCATTTTTAGGTGTATACATTTTTCCCCTCTTTTAAGTGATGTGTTTACACATTCCTTCAAAGAAAATTTTGATGTCGATGCTCAAAGAAGATTTTGATGCCCCAGACGATGCAATATTTTGATGCCTCAGATAATGCCCCAGACTTTTGAATTTCAGGTATTGACAGATATATGCCCCCTCGAGAGATAAATCAGTGAATTTTGGAGTTCTTGAATTTTTTGATTATTTTTGATGATTTGATGATGATATGATGTAGAGATGATTTATCTCCCAATAAAGAAATACTAATTTGCTAGTTGATTAAATGTTGTCATGCTTTGCCTCCTTATGTTTGATGTTTGATGATCATGTTCAGCCAATTGTTTGATTTGATGATGTTTGATGATGTTGATAGAAAAATTGACCTCATGATAGGTGAGGATCAATGATAGGATGATGATGATTGACCTCATGATAGGAAAGGATCAATGATAGGATTGATGATTGACCTCATGATAGGTGAGGATCAATGATAGATTGATGATTGACCTCATGATAGGTGAGGATTAATGATAGATTGATGATTGACCTCATGATAGGTGAGGATCAATGATAGATTGATGATTGACCTCATGATAGGCGAGGATCAATGATAGATTCATGATTGACCTCATGATAGGCGAGGATCAATGATAGATTGATTGATGAACCTCATGATAGGCGAGGTTGATTCATTGATTGAACCTCATGATAGGTGAGGTTGATTGATTTGATGAACCTCATGATAGGAGAGGTTGAGTTGATTGATAAGATTGTTGATTTGCGATACGTTATGATCATAGGAAGATTTGTACAGCTGGTGCAGGCGGATTTAAATTTGATTGGGCGATGTGGTTTGACTTCTCTGATTGATTGATATGCCCCAGAATAGGATTGATTAATGTACTAAGACTTGATGATGTACCGAGACCTGATGTATACATTGATTCAGTTGAGACATTGATGATGCACCTCTTGATTTGAGACATGATGATACAATGCCACTTTTGATGTTGATGTATCTCTCCATACTTTGGGATATCCTCGTACACTTTGACATTATGATTTTTGATGTTATATGATATGCAAGGATGATTATGATCGATCTATGTGACTATGATGTTCACATGATGATGACCATGATGATTATGATGGATGCATTTGATTTCTATTTTATGATTATGATGATATGATGTGCTATGGATACAAATGATGGGTTATGATCCTAGGATGATTTTATGAATGATGCCTATATGATGTATGTGATGGATTTGATGTTTTTTTTCTTTTCTAATGCAAATAAATGATGCAATGGTTGAGTAAATGATGTATGAAGTGATCACATGACGATGCATATTTTTGTTGATGTTTATGTGATGTTTATATGTGATGATGATAGTGATGATTTATTTGCGATGCATGCAATGATGATATGAATATGCTTTATGGATGATGGATTTGACTATGCAAATGATGTATCATGTTCCATGTGATGATTATGTTGAATATGTATGGATGTGATGCAAATGATGAATGATGATTATGTGATGCAAATGATTATGTTCTAGGGTCCTTAAGCTTAAATGAGTGATTTTGTCCAACTTCCAAGAGTTGTGGGCAGGTTTTTGTTAGTTGATCATTAATTAAGTTAAGCTTCACAAAACCTGACATATTTCCCAATTCTTTTGGAAATCAGAAGAGACTCACTCATTTAAGCTTAGTGAACCACTTCCCTAATGCCACTATATGAAATGATTTTGATTATGTAAATGAGATGCGATGCAATTGTTTTTTGTGTTTTCTGATGTAAATATTATAATGTGATGCATGAATGGATGAGTGATGTTGTAACTATATGAAAATGACAAGTTTTTGTTTAATTTCAAGTGTACTCAATCCATTGATAAGAGAGATAACCTCATTGTGAAATTGTCAAATTGAAGCTAACATGGATGCAATCTAACTTAACTATGCAAATCTCGTATTCAAAAGTTGTCATTCGTATTAACCAATTTTCCGTGCTTTTTATCATCATTGGGAATTTAAAATTTTGAAAGTGAGTACAAGCATCGATGGCATATTTTGGACCAAGATGACTTAAGTACTACTTTCATGATGTTTTAAAATTGCAAGTTAACACAAGCATCTAAGTATAATTAAACCGAGATGACCTGAGCATTACTTGCATAAACATACAAGAGTTAATATTTTTCCTATGCAAATTCAAAATGTCATCAGTGATAATTTGTAGCGCACATCTAGTGACAAATTGCATAGTAATAATGATAAACTCATAGACATCAGACAAAGAAAAATCATCCTCCTTCCTTGCTCCTCTAGTTCGATACATCATCGAGGACTTGAGAGATATGATGAAAAAAGTCAAAGTAGAACAATTTGAACTTTCATGTTTAACGTGATAAACCCTTGATTCAGAAAGATCACCATCCATTTGAAGTTTGTGTTTGTAACGTTGGTCTGACGACTATTTTCATGTTGATTGAAGCTCAAAGTTTATTTTCCCCTAGTGAGTGCAGGATTTTTCCCCCAGTCCAGGGTGAGACACGACCATGACGACCAAGACCTAACCTAAAGACCTATCCTAGGGGCCTCAGGGGCTGATCAATATATTAGCCTTGCCTACATTATACACGTAGAGACCACGTAGTTCGACTAACGACCCGACCAAGATTTAGACTAAAATATGAACATAACAAACACCTAAAAGATTGACCTAAATGTCTCGAGGGATAATAAAAGAACACCCTTGCCTACGTTCAAAGATCAAAGACGACGTAGTTCGAATAAAGACTTTGTTTTTGACTTTTTGACTTGTTTTTGGATTTTGATCTGTTTTGAATGTTTTTGGGATTTTCAATTTTCTGACCTTGAGAATGTACAAGAATCCAATCCAATGTAGGACATGCCCCCAGTGTGATATGATAAGACAAACTAATTTTTAGAATGGGTCGAGTAATGCCAGGGGATACCATGATACAAACACTAGATCAAGCTATGATGTGAACATGGAAGAGTGATAGATGTAGAGATGGAAGCATGATGGATGAATGATGTAGAGCAAGTCACGTAGCCCAAGATAGATGGATGAATGATATGATATGGCTGATTGAAGTAACAAGATGCCCCACAATAGAGATAATACAACCATGGATAAATGATAGATCAAAATGAAAGATTCACTGCAAAACATGTCACACAAGCAACATATCTTTTGTCAAAAGATGATAATGGTTGATTGATTAAGATGACAGGAATGATTGATTCCATAAGTCATGGTGATGATAAGTACTTAAGATCACTGATTTCCTCTAAGTATGATAAGATTGATGATTGTTGATGATTGTTTGACAAAAGATATAAGGATTGGATAATGTTTTACAGCTAGGCTCAAATATGATTTGCATGCTAAGATTCAAGGTTGCAAAGGGACATGATGACATGGATTTTGATAAGCTAGGAGATATGGAATGGAAGAAATCAAGGATAATGATAATGAATAGGATGATCAAGATTAACTAGATAAGATACGAACACAAGGCCCTAGTATTTTTCCCCTATTCCTCATCAAGACCAAGGAAAGGAAGAAAGGATATATTTAGAAAGAATGATGGGATATGGATAAGGAAAAGGATATGGTATAGAAGATATGGATAATGCGTATAGGATAAGATACATGATGTTCAAGAAGATCCTTAACTTTGTCAAGATCAAAGGTGGAAAAGTAAGGAATGAGCATAAAAGGGATAATGACCATGAATGATAAGATGGACGAAACTTGTCCCTAAGTGTAGAGTGCAAGAGGAATATGGAAAATAGGATATGGGTGATAGGAAGATGGAGGAAGGACTTAAGCATCAAGTTTCACAACCAAATATCTCTTGAATACATGCTCTAATAAACCATGGCAATGGGAAATTGGACTCCTAAATGTTGGCAGATTTAGGGTATGATGGGATAATGGATAGGAGGTTGAAAGGTTTGTTGATGGATAGATGGAAAGGATGGAAATATCAACATTGGCACACACCTTGAAGGGTGATGAAGTGATGGAGGAAAAATAGATTTGGAAGGTGATAGGATTTTATATTGAAGATTGGAGGAAGCTTTTGGATTAGAAAATTTGGGTGCCGATTTAGATTTCATTGCTTCTATGAGACTTTTTGGAATCCACATGATTTTTGACTTTGATATTTTCTTTGTGGGCCATTGTGGCCTTTGAGATTTTTCTCTTTGATTTATAGACCTTTGTGGTCTTGGAAATTTTTCTTTTTGCTTTGATGGGCCTTTGTGGCCTTTTTGATTCTTCCTTTGATTTTGGATCAAATTTTCTTTTATTTTTGCATGCCTCTTTGAGGAGACATGTTGATCCTTTGAAACATGCGAATTTTGATATGGAAGCTTTTGAAATTTGGCACCCAAATTTCTTCCAAGAGCAATAGGAGAGATGGATGGAGATGAATGGTATGGAGGTATCTTGGATGAGTTGTTGGTGGTAGAATTTTGAAAGGGCATCAAGGATGTGTTCCTTTGTTGTTCTTGAGGAATAGGATATGGACCTAGGATAGATGGAAGGTTTGATGAACTAGGATGAGGACCTAAGATAGATGGAAGGTTTGGTGGATTAGGATGAGGACCTAAGATAGATGGAAGGTTTGATGGACTAGGACACTTAGGTGTATAACCAAGGCCATGGTAATATGGGTTTTCTTGAGCAAAAAGGGGTTCTAGGATACCTTGTTCATGAAGGCCTAATCCTTTGCCTTTGTAGTTCATACTTTGACACATTCATTTACCAATGGGATATGTTTTTTTTGTGAAACAATATATGAGTTCATTTTGGGGAGGATATGATATGGATGAAAGGATAGGTGTTGGAAGTAAACCGGAGTGGATGAAGGTGGAGGATCCCAATTTGTAGGTGTGGGGTTCATGGATAGCTTGCATAGGTGTGATAGGATCTTAACATGGGGATGATGGGGTACTTTGATCTTGACTTGGAAGAGGATCACGAGGTGTAGAAGATGAAGTAGCTTGCTCTTCATTAGGTGTGGAATCATCATGTGGTGGTATGGAAGGTATATCTTGATCTTGAGAAGGATGAACATCCTCATGGAATGAAGGGATATCCTCGAATGGAAGCATATCTTGATCTTGATGAGAAAACATATCTTGATCATCAGGTGATAGGAAATCATTTGATAGGATGGAAGAATTATCATGCTTCTGGGATGCAATGGAATCATGAGATGATATGGATTCATTAGATGGGGTGGAAGAAGGACTTGGAATGATATTGTTCTCTTGAGATGGAAGGGAGTCATCGTGGATGAAAAGTGAGAGGAGGGGATCACCATAGAATTCTTGAGAGATTCGGTCTTGGTCAAAGATTGGAAGAACTTGTGGAATTTTGGTATCATTGGATGAAGTGGAAATGTTTTGATCTTGAGGTGGAGAGGGGTCTATGATGGCATGGTTTAGACTGAGAGATTGACATGAATCATTGGATATAGAAGATATGATAGAAGAAGGTGGTTGTATGGAATCATTGACTTGGGTGAAAGAATCCTGAGATTTATTTTGGCTTATGGGAGATGATGATAGATGCATGACATGGTAAGATTGTTCAATATAATTTGTGTTTGAGGACTGAGATTTGGGTTTCTCATTTAAATTTTTAAAAAATTCAAAGACATTGAACTTGGATGATGTAGTTGTTGGTGGAGAAGGTGTCATGTCCATATTTATGTTAGATGGATAGGAATAGATGTGTGGTAGAAAATGTCTTTTTGTGGTTGTTTCCCCTTGCATATCCCAGATTCGTTGTTGAAGTTTTTTCATTTGATGAGCTAAAGCATTCAATTGATCCTCATCTATTTCAGCCATGGTGGTTTGGATTTCACTGTTTTGAGTTTCAACATTGGGATCTTGTTAAAATGGGCATACAAGTGTTACAATATAGCTAAACCTTGGTCTTTGTTTGAAGGAGTGCCAAGGATTACAACTAAGTCGAATAGAATGAAAAATTATATTGATGGGACTAAGTTTGATTTGATTGTATAACATTGTTTCGTGATTAAAGGATGACAAATCACGATGATGAAACTAGGTTGTACAAGCAAAGATGTGATGGATATTGATGATTTAGGCACTTTAAGATGTTTAGATCTAGGTTTAGTTTGGAGAACTCCACTTGTAGTTGGTTTTAACAAGTTTAGACTTCTAAGGTATCTAAGGAATGATCTTGGACTTGGAGTTTTGAAATTTTGGTTCAAATTTGTGAGACAAGATACTCAAATATTTGGAAAAGTCTTGGATTTTGACAGTAGTAAAAGATGCATAATTCAGGATTGTTCTTGCAAGCTCTTTTGTAGAAATTGAAGGTTACCTTTCTCTAAAGTCGTAAAGTGTTGATAAACATTTTTGGTGTTCTTTTGGATTAAGAGGTATGGAATTTGGTTTTCGAATCTTAATCTTCCATGAAATCATCACGTAAACCACATATTCTGACTTTGTTTTACCTAAGGAAAGGTTGAACACTGCTAAAAGGACTGATTTTTTGAAGATGGATGGACCTAAGTTACTGACTTGTCTACCCCAATGAATGTAGTTTTGAATCAAGGTTTTCACTTTCAAAATGTAACATTTTTTATGGTGTTTTGTTTGAGTTTCATTTTGAAGACACATCAAGCAGAATATACACTCCTAAGGCTGTGTAAGACTGTATTCTTTTAGATTCCACGCGGGTTTTACCTCAACTACACTATCTTTAGCGGATGAATTCAGAAGCTTGGCTACACAGGCTCCCCCTTATAGTGCACTCTCTTCTAGGCCAACCAAGCTTCCAGTCCCCATGAAAATCCCATGGTGAACTAATCATCTCTACTAAAAACTGCGAGAATGTGGATGCCTTGGCAACGACCGTTGCTGCACCAAAGAATAGATAAAAGTTTTTGGAAAATCTACAACAAGGGTTTTAATGTGGGCATTCCATTCATGGGGGATAATCCATGAGGTGAGAGTCCCTTTCGATCCATCTCATCAGAATTATCCTCATGATACTTGAACTTTCCTCAAGTATCCACATTTATATCCCAGTTGGAAGTTTGTTGGATTTAGTGTGTTACCAATTGGTTTGTTCCCTTGGGTGATTACTTTTTCCCACAAGGCAGGCCCTCTAGGATAAACAAAAGCAAGCAAGTATACCCATAGTTCGATCGATCTTTATTTTGCATCAATAAAGAGAGAGCTCATGCCACCACTTACACTCGCACATAAACAAGAATGGGTCTAGCTTTTTGGATCACCCAGTTAAGGGGAGAGCATATGCCTACCATCCATCACATACAAAAGACATGGTGTTCATTAACCTGTTAATTAAGCTATGTTCCTAACTTAACCAAAAGGAAACATGATATTCGTTAACCTTTTAATTAAGCTATGTTCCTATCTTAACCAAAAGGAAACAAGTGAATAACATCCAACCCCTGCAATATGTTAGTAGTTTATGTTTTGAGTCTTTGACAAGCGAATTCTGGGAAAACCTACGAATGCACAACATAGAATGTGAGTTTCTAATTTGGTGACAAACTACAAGAGGTGCCAAAACAGAGACAGAAAGCTCAAAAATAGAGTTAGGCAAGCCAAAACTCCCTAAAACAGTTTGCAAGAGGCATCAAAACTCCAGAAATAGTGTAGAATGGTCTCATAATAGGTGAAAATGGTCTTGGAACAACTTGCCAGAGGCACCAAAACTCTAAAAGTGGCCCAAAATGGTCTCAAAACAGGTGAAAACAATTTCGGAACAACTTGCAAGAGGCACCAAAATAAGTGCAAGGGGCACCAAAACTCTAAAAGTGGCCCAGAATGGTCTCGGAACAGGTGAAATGGTCTTGGAACAACTTGCAAGAGGCACCAAAACAGGTGCAAGAGGCGCCAAAACAATATTTGACTCCACAAAACTTGAAAAATAGGCTTACAAGAGGCACCAATTGGGACCCCAAAGGCACCAAAATAGAGACAAAAGGCGCCAATTGGGACACCAAAGGTGCCACTTCAGAGTTGCATGTCAAAACACTTTTATAGTGAATCTTAAAATGGTCGTATCTTGGTCATACGTAGGTCTTTTTCGAAGCTTTTTTTTAAATGGGGTAGAATTTCATAAGATATACAATGGTGGGTTCCATTTTGGTGCAAGAAGCACCAAAACAGAGGAAAGAGGCGCCAAAATAGAGACAAGAGGCGCCAAAATAGAGATAGACTTGATTTTTTGAAAGTTTCTTGAAAATGGTTGTATCTTGGTCATATAGAGGTCTTTTTTGGAGTTTGTTTTTTGAAATGGGGTATAATTTCATAAGATATGCAATGGTGGGTTCCATTTTGGTGCAAGAGTGCCAAAACAGAGGCAAGAGGTGCCAAAACTTCAGAAATAGCCCAGAATGGTCCCAAAACAGGTGAAAGTGGTCCCATAACAACTTGCAAGAGGCACCAAAACTCCAAAAATAGCCCAAAATTGCCTCAAAATAGGTGAAAAAGGCTCTCAAGTCTCAAATTTGAACCTGCGATCATGAAATTTACAAAAAGGTTATAAACAAGTGAGGCAAAGGCCCCACAGTAGGCGCCATTTTGTGGGTGTGTCAAATGTGGAGGGTATTCTAATGTCAACACAAACCTTAATGAGATGGTTTACATTCAAAGTTTGAAGCAATTAAAACTACTCTATTCGTAATACAATCAAATCTTTCAAATACGTATCATTGTCCTCTATTTCTAGGGATTTATTAAACCATTTGGCCCTCAAATTTCTATGGGCACAAAAGTTGTTAAAATGACTACCTAGAAAAAAAGATTTGATGATTAATATGCAAGCTAAGATGATTTCTATGTGAAAATGTGTGCTGGAATGATTAGTGATATGCTTCTAAATGAAACAAAACAATGGAAAGGATAATGAATACAATGATAAACAAAGGATGATGTTGATGATAAATGAACAAGTGGAGATGAGTGAGATGATATGAAACTAAAATGAACTATCCATGATTATGCATACTATCAAATGCAAACATAAAACAAACTAACCTAAAATGTAACTATGATGTAATGGGGATGATAAAATGAAGCAATTAATTAATCTAATATAAGAATGCAAAGTAACACATGATATGAAAACTAAGTATAAGACTCCATGAAAGCTCCAAGCTCCTATGAAAAACCTACATGGTAACAATACTCAAAGTGTGGATGAAAAATGGCATTATAAAACTATTCCAATTTGTATGTCAAAATAGCATTATAACATTACTCAAAAGGTGGATGATAAATGCTAAGGAAAGAGGGTGTATTTATAGGGTTTCTCAAGAATTTTGTGAGGTGGCACCTATCAACGGTCTAGATTCGAAGGAGAAATAATAGATAGTAGAGATGAAAGGAATTAGGATGTTGTCCCCTTGACCAAGGAAAACATGCCATGTGTGTGGAGAGAATCCTTTTACGAATTGGAAATATGCCAAAAGGATGGGAGACCCATGTGCTCCAAATTTGTTGGAAGTGTGGGGGAATAAAGCCATGTGTTTTTTCTCATTGGTGGAAGTGTGTGAGGATAATTCTAATTAATAATTAGGCTTATTTATTTTCATGTGACCTTTATGAGGTGGCACACAAAAAGTTGTAGAAATATGCTCTAATTCTTAATCAGGATTAAGGAAGGTTAATTAAATAAACACGTTTAGGGTATTTTGTTTATTTAATTATTTAGAAGAATGTGATTTTGGAGAATTAAAAGAGGAAGATTAATTAAATAAACACGTTTAGGGTAGTTTGTTTATTTAATTATTTAGAAGAATATGATTTTGGAGAATTAAAAGGAAAGTGAACAATATAAATAAAGTAAGACCTTATTTATATGTAGATGAAGTATTAATCAAATAGGTTGTGTTTAATTAACTGAATATGATGACTGTTTTTAGGTGTATATAACATCAACCCTTGTTGCAACATTGGTCAATGAGTAAACCATAAGACACATGAAGTGTAATCCTTATCATCCCCAGGCCAATGGCCAAGTTGAGGTGACTAACAGGGAGATTGAAGCCATCCTAACCAAAATAGTGGTTGTTCATAAAAAGGATTGGGCAAACAGGCTGCCTGAAGTATTCTGGGCCTATAGGACAACCTAGAAGACAACTACAGACTTCACTCCTTTTGAGTTGCTTTATGGAAAAACAACCATGATTCCCATTGAATTTGAACATAAGACTCTTAGGACTACAATAGAGTTGGGGATAGATATCTCTAAGGCACAAAGAGAAAGAATCATGTAGCTGAATGCTTTGGATGAGATGAGGAGACCAGCCTTGTATCACATAGAGGTAGTGCAAAATCAGAGAATCAGGTGGCATGATAAATTCATCAAGGACAAGAAATTCCAACCAGGAGATTGGGACTTGCTTTATGATTCTAGATATCAAGATAATGTAGGAAAATTGCAGACAAGGTGGCTAGGACCCTATGAGGTTGCTGAAGTATACCCCAATGGTGTTGTTCAACTCACCACTATTGACCTAGTCAAATTTAAGCTGCTTTTCAATGGTCATCACCTCAGATTGTATCACAAGCCAACCTCCAAAGAGGATTTCATGTAGTAATTCACTTAGCATGCAACACCCGAGCTTCCTGTAGTCGAAGGAAGTGGACCTAGTGTCCCTCCTTCTGGCTAATTAAGGTATGTACTTTTCATAATAAAGACTTCCACTTCTTCACCCATCTATTGGATGTTGTGGTTGTGTTGCTGATATGTGGTTTTCATAGATGCCAACACTATTAGCATTAGTGCATTTGAAGCTGCATATGTCGAGGATACTGAGAAAATTGTAATGGAATGAGTTGTAGGTTGTCAGTGGTGAAGTGATGTTTTTCCTATAGGTGAGTTATGTACATTGTTGATCAGAGGTTTTGGACTAAAGGGTTTCTTGTAGAGTATATCTAGTTTATCCACTTTGAGTTTCAGACATCCGCATGAAGATTTGATCGAGTTATGAAGATTTGTATTTTGACAATTTTTTTGGTACTTCAGTTTGTGTTCTTGAATGAAGATTATGTGATTCCAGTTAGTTCAATTGATGTGAATGCTTCTCTGGTGATTTATGATGCTTGTGGATGTTTCTAGATCGTGCTCTATCTATGTTGCATGCCTGCGTTGATTGTTGTGCTCGCGATCCGAGATTCTCTCTTGAGTGTTCATGTTTTTCATGTTCTTGGCCGACAAGGTGTTGAAGTGTGTTGTCGATCTTTGAGGAGAAATTAATTGAAGTGTTTTCATGTTGAAGTTGTTATTTTGGGTCTTCACTATGTTGTGGCCAACCTTGGTTGATTTGCATTGAAAATTATCTGTTGTTTTGGGCTGATAGTTTATATTCATTTTATTATTTCTTTGTGGCCAACTTGTAGTGATTTAATTTCTTGTTGTGGATATATAAGAGGGATTTTTTATTCAAATTGGAGTGTGCTTTTGTATGAGATGTGCAAATAATGTTCAAATCATTCGAAGGCAGAGTAGAGTGTGAAGAAGAGTGAAGAAGAGTGAAGAAGTGTTTGTGTGCTTAACCAGAACTGTAATCAGGCATTAGCAGATGTTATTTTCTCAGTTCAAAATCTAGATGGTTGTAATCTGAATCTCTCTATAAGATAGTGTGTCTTCCTTTGTAATTGAGCAGTGAGCTCTAGGCAGTGTGCCTGAATGCATGTGCATTCCCCATTTATTATTCTTATACTTTTAACGAGGTATAATCTTGTGGACTGACCTCCACTATGTTTTTTCCCCTAGCAAGGTTTCCACGTAAAAAAATTGTTGTTATATGTGTTTTTGATGTGTTGTTGTTTCATGCTTTCATTGATATTGATTGGATCTGAGAATAAGGATTAATAAGTTTAATAAGTTTGAAATTCGGTGACAATTGATTCACCCCCCCTCTCAGTTGTCTTCCCTTGTGTTGCGAACAATTGGTATAAGAGCTTTGGTCCTTGGAAGAGGTTTAAAAGCTTGAGGTGATCTGGGATGGCGACATACAAGAAGGATAGTCCGAGATTTGATGGAAAAAATTATTCCTTGTGGAAGACTCGAATGGAGTTCCATCTGAGATGCATTGGTGAACCCTACTGGAGCATTACAAGTAATAGGTATATTATTCCACCAAATGGTACTTATGCTGAGTATAATATCAGGGATAAAGAAGCATTGTTGAGTACTTTGACTGATACTGAGATGCCAAATGTTATGGATCTGAAGACTGCTTATGAGATCTAGAAAAAGTTGGAAACTTTGTATGAAGGTGATGCTAATGTGAAGATTGCTAAGTTGAAGAGTCTGAAAGGGAAATATGAAATGTTGAGAATGGGTAATGATGAAAATGTTACTACTTTCATGAAAAGAGTGAATGAACTTGTGTGTGGCATTAGATGTGCTAGTGGAAAGTTGGAAGAATCAGAGATTGTTGCTAAAGTGCTTAGATCCTTTCCTGCTGCTTATAAATTCAAAGCTACAACTATTGAAGAGCTCCAGACTATAACAAATGTAACCAAAGATATGTTGGTTGGTAAGCTGACCACTTTTTAGTTGAGCGAATTTGGCGATGCCCTTCCTAAGGTTGAATCTGCATTTAAGGCTACTACTTTCGGAAGAGATAGAAAAATATACGATCCGAGTGAGAGTTCATCTAGGAATACATTCAAGTCTAAGGATGAAATCAGATAGATTGAAGAAGAAGAAAGAGAGCTGGAAGAGCTGGAAGCACTTATTGTCAAGAGAGTACCAAAAGGAAAAGGTAAGTATGAAGGAAAATTGCCTCTTAAATTTTTTTCTTGCAATAAGATAGGTCATTTTGCATCAAGGTGTCCGGAAAGATATTCTAAACCAAGAAATAACAAGCATAAATTTCAAAACAAGTGTTACTATGCTGTTGATGAAGGTGTGATAGATGATGAATCTAATAAAGGTGAAGATGAATTGGTGTTTATTGCTATCATGGAAAATAATCTCGTGTCTACTGAATCTGCTAGTTGTAGAAATGTGGAGAAAGCGCTAGCTGCTCGAGTTGAAGAAACAGATGAATGGGTAATTGATAGTGGATGTTCACATCATATGACTGGAGACAAAAGTAAGTTTGTAAGCTTGGAAAAGTATGATGGTGGTGTTGTGAGATTTGGTGATAACACAGCTGGTGTGATTTGTGGAAGAGGATGTATTTCTTCTTTATCGTAAAAATAATACTGATGATGTCTTCTATATGGAAGGTATAAAGCATAATCTTTTGAGTGTTGGATAGATGATTGATATGGGATACAATCTTTAGTTCAAGGATGGAAATTCAAAATATTGGGATGTTCTAGAAATGTGATTGCATCAGGTACAAAAATAAGAGGTAATATCTTTCATCTGAATGCTGCTAGTAAAAGTTGTTTGATTGTTCAAGTTGATGAAATTTGGTTGTGGCATAGGATAATATGTCATGTTAACTTTGATAACATTGTCAAGATAAGTTCTACTAAGGCTGTGAGAGATCTACCTAAGTTGGTAAAACCTACTAATGCCATTTGCAAGGAATGTCACTTGAGAAAACAAGCTAGAATTTCATTTCACAACAAACAACATTGTTCAAATGAATTATTGGAGCTTGTGCATACTGATTTGTGCAGTCCCTCTAGAATCAGAAGTTTACAAGGTTACAAGTATTTCATGTTGCTTATTGATGACTATTCAAGAATGATGTGGGCTACTTTCTTAAGGGAGAAATTTGAAGCTTTGGAAAAGTTCAAGATCTTTAAGGCTATGGTTGAGACAAAGACAGGTCTAAAGATTAAATGTCTGAGATCAGATAGAGGTGGTGAATTCACTTTTGGTGAGTTTAATTCTTTTTGTGAAGAACATGGAATAAAGAGACAATTATCTACACCGCGGACCCCTCAACAAAATGGAGTTGTGGAAAGGAAGAACATAACAATTCAAGATGCTGCTAGAACTATGATGTTGGAAGGAAATGTCCTCATATCTACTAGAGAGAAGCTGTGAGTACTGTTGTTTATATTCTCAACTGGGTACAAATCAAAGGTGATACTGGTAAGACCCCTTTTGAGCTATGGACTGGTCTTAAGCCTACTGTTAGATATTTCAAAATTTTTGGGAGTAGATGTTATATCAAAAGAGATGAAGATATAGGAAATTTTGATGCTAGGAGTGATGAAGGAATCTTTTTGGGTTATTTAACTAAAATAAAGGCCTACCGGTGTTACAATAAGAGATTGAAGAAAATGGTTGAAAGTGAAAATGTTAAGGTTGATTTCGACATTGCTAGACCATCTAGAACCTATGGATATGATTCTAATGATCATAATGATAGTACAAACAAAGGTCAAACTTCAAATCAAGTGAAAATCATTCTGGTGAATCAAGAAGATCAAGAGGAAGAAGAAATTGGTGAAAGAACAGAAGAGAGATAAAAGAGCCTGAAATTCAAGAACATTCTAAGACACTAAGGTATGTAAGATTGAATCATTTAGAAGATAAAATTATTGGTGATAAGAATAAAGGTGTCCAGAATAGGAGAAGAATTGCAGAAGAATATTGCTTGATTTCAAAGACTGAGCCTACTAGTGTGAATGAACCATGCAAAGATGAACATTGGGTTGAAGCAATGAAAGAAGAGCTACAACAAATTGAGAAAAATGATACATGGATTCTTGTTCCTAGACCTAAGGATAAAAATGTAATTGGAACTAAATGGGTCTTTAGAAAAAAATTGAATGAGAAAGGTGAAGTGGTTAGAAACAAAGCAAGACTAGCATATTCTCAAATGGAAGGAATTGATTTTGAAGAGACTTTTGCCCCTATTGCTAGAATTGAAGTTGTGAGACTGTTTCTTGCTTATGTTGCTTACAAAGACTACAAGGTTTATCAGATGGATGTCAAGTCTTCTTTTCTAAATGGTGAACTGGAAGAAGAGGTATATGTTGAGCAACCTGATGGATTTCAATTGACTAATCAGGGAGATATGGTTTGTCGGTTGAAGAAAGTATTGTATGGAATTAAGCAAGCCCGTAGAGCTTGGTATGCCAGATTGGATAAATATTTGTTGAAGCTTGGATTTAACAAAGGTGTTGCTGATAGTAATTTGTATTTCAAGAATGATGATAAACTTTTGATTGTGGAAGTTTTTGTTAATGATATCATTTTTGGATGAGATGATAGTTTGTGCATGAAGTTTTCTAATGAGATGAAAAATGAGTTTGAGATGTCAATGATTGGAGAGATGAAATTATTTTTGGGATTGCAAATTACTCAATTAGATAAAGGGATCTTTATATTTTAGTCCAAGTATGTGAAATAATTGATGAAGAAATTTGGTATGGAGGATTCAAAGCCATTCGGTACACCTATGGTGACCGGATGTAAGTTGACAACAAATGATGATTCTCCAAAGGAAAATCAGACTAGATACAGATCAATGATTGGTGGATTGATTTATTTGAATCAAACTAGGCCTGATATCATGAATGTTGTATGTATTGTTGCAAAAATTTCAAGCCGATCCTAAGGAATCTCATGTGACTGTTGTGAAGAGAATTTTTAGATACTTGAAAGGGATAGTTGATTTTGGTCTATGGTATGCTAAAGATGATTATCTTACTTTGAGTGCCTTTACTGATGCCGATTGGGCAGGAGATGTGGATGATAGAAAAAGTACTAGTGGTGGTGCATTTTTCTTGGGTAAAAAGCTAATTTCATGGTTGAGTAAAAAGTAGAATTCCATTTCTTTATCTACTGTAGAGGCCAAATAAATTGGTACTGCTAACAATTGTACTCAAGTATTATGATGAAGCAGATGCTGAAAGATATCAGAGTTGTATATGATGAGCCTATTGCTCTATTATGTGATAATTCAAGTGCCATTAACTTTTCTAAGAATCCGGTATTGCATTCAAAAAGCAAGCATATATCTATCAAGTTTCACTTTTTGAGAGAAAAGGTAAGTGAAAAGGAAGTCAAATTGGAGTATGTGCCTATTAAGGAGAAGATTGTAGATATCTTTACAAAGTCGTTGCCTAAGGATACTTTTGAGTATCTCATAGGGAAGTTAGGGGTGATTACCCCACCTAATCATAACTAAGGATGCATTGCTTTGCATCAGTTCGTGCATTTCATAATCATATCTTGGTTCAAATTGATGTTGTGGTGACTGCTACTCAGGGGGAGTAGTTAGATGGTTCAGAAGTTCAAATATGTGGTTCAAAGCTTAGAGATCTTTTACATTGATGTCAAAGGGGGAGAAGAATCATGTGAAAAATTGATGATTATCTAGGGAGAAGAGCCTTGTGGAAAGATCATGTGAAAGAGTTGATGAGAAAATGAATCAGAACCCAAGGGGGAGTAAGTGTCAAGAGTTAGTTGCATTGATGGTGTTTTTCACATCATGTGTTTCCATCAATGCCAAAGAGGGAGATTGTTTGATATTGTGGTTGTTTTTATGATATGTGGTTGTCATTGATGTCAACACTATTAGCATTAGTGCATTTGAAGTTGTATATGTCGAGGATATTGAGAAAAATGTAATGGAATGAGTTGTAGGTTGTCAGTGGTGAAGTGATGTTCTGTCTGTCGGTGAGTTCCATATGTTGTTTATCAGAGGTTGTGGACTAAAGGGTTTCTTGTTGAGTATATCTAGTTTATCCATGTTGAGTTTCAGAGACCTACGTGAAGATTTGATCGAGTTATGAAGATTTGTATTTTGACAGTTTTTTCTGTTACTTTAGTTTGTGTTCTTGAATGAAGATTATGTGATTCTAGTTAGTTTAGTTGTTGTAGATGCTTCTCTGGTAATTTATGATGCTTGTGGATTTTTCTAGATCGTGCTCTATCTATGTTGCACATCTGCATTGATTGTTGTGCTCGCAATCCAAGATTTTCTCTTGAGTGTTCGTGTTTTTCATGTTCTTGGCCAACAGGGTGTTGAAGGGTGTTGTGGATCTTCGAGGAGAAATTAATTGAAGTGTTTTCATGTTGAAGTTGTTATTTTGGTTTTTCACTATGTTGTGGCTGACCTTGGTTGATTCGCATTGAAAATTATCCATTGTTTTGGGTTGACAATTTTTATTCATTTTATTATTTCTTTGTGGCCGACTTGTAGCAATTTAATTTCTTGTTGTGGATATATAAGAGAGATTGTTTATTTGAATTGGAGTGTGCTTCTGTATGAGATGTGTGAATAATTTTCAAATCATTTGAAGGCAGAGTAGAGTGTGAAGAAGAGTGAAGAAGTGTTTGTGTGCTTAACCAAAATTGTAATCAGGCATTAGCAGATGCTATTTTCTCAACTCAAAATCTGGATGGTTGTAATCTGAATCTCTATGTAAGACAGTGTGTCTTCCTTTGTAATTGAGCACTTCTTATACTTTTAACAGGTTATAATCTTGTGGAATGACCTCCACCATGTTTTTTCCAGTAATAGGGTTTCCATGTAAAAATCTTGGTGTTATGTGTGTTTCTGATGTGTTATTGTTTCATGCTTTCATTGATATTGATTAGATATGAGAATAAGGATTAATAAGCTTAATAAGTTTGAAATTCGGTGACAACTAGTTCACCCCCCCTCTCAGTTATTTGCCCTTGTGTTTCCAACACCATCTAGCCATTCACACATCCATCTCCACCTTTCTCTCTCTTCCATCACTTCACTTCATTTCACTCCACCTTATTCCACCTCATTTTCATCAATTGCTCAACTTTTTTCTTAAAAGGTGACTTTTACTTTCTCCACAATCTTTACAACGAATCTTTGCATCAAACCCAAGTATGTGAGCATTAATTGCTATTTCATTAATTGTCTTTAGTGCATTCATTTAATTGATGTGAATTAATATGGACATTCACCATAGCATGTCATTATTCCCCATCCCTATCAAATCATCCTTACCACCTCGCATGTGAGGACACATGCTCAAATTTAGGTTGGGGGGAGATGTGAGTACTGTGGCCATGTGTCAGTCCATATTGGTCTATGTCAACAAAATTTAAATCGAGCCAATTTGAATTCTGAGTAAGATGACGGCTCGTACGTGTGAGGTGACACCAACTGCCACCACCATTTTTCTCCATCATAACCTTCCTTTATTACTCATTTACCGCCATTATTGATCTTGTCATAATATTAAGTCGCCAAAAGCTAAAATAGAAAGAAATAAAATGTAAAATAGAAAAGGAAAAATCAGGCAACATTGGCATTGGAAACTTGATAGTATTGCAGGAAGGAAAATTTGTAGAGTGATTGTTGATTGCAAACAATGGGAGGTGGGTTAATCAGGAATGATCCCACAGTTCATGACATATTACTAGAGGATGCACCTTCACAAGCTAAATTCAGAAACTATGGTTGGTTAGACTATTTCATGAAGTTGAATGGTTTTAATGAAGACATTGCATTAGAATTTGCCTAGACATTGTCTGAGGGAAAAGCCACAGTAAAAGGGCTGGAAGTATTGGCTACTGAAGAAAGAATTGCAGAGGTTACAGGGTTGCTAGCCAACGGTGAAAATTACCCTACTTCTAGAGATGCCAGGTCAGCTAGGGCTGAATTTACAGAACCTGGTGACCCTCCATTGAGCATGGATAAACAAGGTGAGAAAAGAACCTCTCTTCCTAAGCCATGGAAACAAATAGCTATACATGTCTTAAAATATATCACCTGTGAAGGATGCCAGTCAAATCTACATTATGTGCATTTTAAACTATTGAATCACATGAGACATGGGAGGAGGATGAATGTGTTGAATGTGATTTACCACCTTCTTTCAATCATGGCAACCGAGACTCAAAAAGGTAGGGAAATTTTTCATTTCCCACCACTGTTTGATTAAATTTTTAGTTGAGAAGTCTCTGCATGATGTATCTGAGATGACTTGGGAAGAATTCATAAATATTGATCAAATTAGACCTGAGCATTTGTGACCTAGGGTTTTACCTCAACCCCATATGTCTAGTAGGAGATTAAGTGTGGCTGAAGCCACTCTTGGTGCTTCAACCTCTGGCACAGGCCCTAGTGCAAACCCTCTTGTAGCAGAATAAACCATAGAGATTAGCTCTTCTGAGACAGAGCACTCGGACAAAGAAAGTTCCTCCCTAGATTTTGATGATGATGTTCCACTTGGAATCCTAATGAAAACTAGGGAACAAAAGAGAGAAGCGGAAATAAGAAAAGGAAAAGCTAAAAGGCATTCAGTAGAAAAATAAGTACCAAGCTCTAGGAAGCGGAAGGATGACACTGTTCATCCTGCAGCCAAAAGAAAACGTGAAAGCCCTCCCAGGATATCAAGACCATTTGGGCCAACCTTTTATATGCCTCCACAGGAAAGCCCTAAGTCTAGAGAAATATCATAGGGGGACACAAAAGCTCCAATTGGGCAGGTGAATGTCGAGGAAGAGGATATATTTGAGAAAGCAACAAACATAACACTGGCATGTCTTGTTGATATTGAAGAACAATTTGAGAATCAAGGGTATGAGGAAAATTAGGATTTCCTACAGCAAGAGATCCTACAGCATGAGAAAAAATAGGAACAAGAGGCCTTGTAGTCAAACTTGAATGAACAACCTAAATCCCTGCAGCTGGTACTATATGAAGAGCAAGCATTAGTGCCAGGAAAAATACTGGTAGGAATACATAACCCCCCTAATTATTCAATGCACATGGTAGATATGAATTTATGGAAAGAGATGAAAAGAAGAGAAGAGGAATGGAAAGAAGAGAAACATAGGTTGAAGAAGGAAATTCAAAAGAAAGATGAGGAGATTGTAGACAAGGATGCAAAAATTGCTACTTTAAAGAAGAAGGTGAATGATATGACAACCTTGGTACCCCAGATAGTAGAATGTAGGGCCCCTCCAAGGGTTTATGCTTTGCATTTGAAGGAGAAATATCTTTCTTTTAAGCTGGCATGAATTTTCTTAGGTTTGAACCCTTCTATTGAGACTCCTATTGAATTTTTCAATGCTTATCAGATTACTTCCTGTGAGATGAAGAATTTGTTGTGTGAATTTTATTTTCACAATTATGTTGTAACTTAAGACCATGATTGGAATCCACTGTTATATGTGGGAGATGTCCAATTAAGGGCATTTATGTCCTGGGTACAAAATGAAATCAGTTGGGGACAACAATATGGGGCTTATAAGCAATTGGAATCCAACATCCCTCTACCTATTAGGGCTGAATAAGGAAATCCAGGGGACATTTACTGGGAGTGGCGCGTAGAATGCTTCTCAGACCTAGCTATGGTAATATGATTATTCCTTGGATAGAAGCAGTTTATAGTGAATATGAGGTGGTGGAAAAAGAAAAAGAGGAAACTATAAAGAGATACCTATCACAAAGATGGAACAACCTAACTAATGAGCTAAAGCAATTTGGGCCCCACTCTATATAAAACTATGTTGCAACACTTAAAAGAATTGATAGATATATACAGATTGGGAGGACAAAAGGATGATTTTGGCTTCCATTGACTTTTCAGCCACCCCTCCTGATGTGGCCCGTGCCATATTACAAGTTTTACAACTATGATATTGCTCCAGAGAGATCAAGATGGAACAAATTAGACAGACAACAAGGGTTCTATTGGGATATTGATTCACACACAACAACCACTAATGTGGGACAATTGGCAGTTGCAAATTTCGAGGCTTTGACTAAGCAGAAGAAAAACCTTTCCCCCGCTGGAGGGCCAAAAAAACCTTAGGTTGGGGGGGATGATGAGTCTAATTTATGGTTTAATTTTGGTGGAATCTATAATCTATTTGTTGAAATTTTCATGAACCTTGATGTTTGAATGTTGATATTTCCTTGAAACCATAGACATTGGGCCTAATTTTATCTCTACAAATCTTTAATGACATTGACATGTTATATGGACTATCTGTGTTAATTCTACATGTGGATTAATGAATGTTCTTTAAGATAGTTATAGATATGCAATTATTATGCATACTAGCATTGCCATGCATAAATGATTCAAGGCCACTAGATTGAGAAGATTCCGCTAACTGGTCATTCACCATAATGGCTAACAAAGTGGTCATGCAAAGTTCAACAAAGGGAATCATTCAAAGAGGTTGACGGTGGGAGATTCCTCATGCAAACCGAATTGTAACCGCCTTGCAAATGGTCTTTATTGATGTTGAGCGAATATAGGTGTTACTATTGTGCTAAATCTGTGTTGAGGCAGGCACGTCTGACTAGATTCCTTGCATGCATAACCACCCCTCCACTTTCTTTACTTTCCCTAAAGTGGTGTCCTCCCAATTCATGGAGTTGACTACCTTGCTTAGTTAGTCACTTCTTTTCATATAAATAAGATTCATATGCTCCTTCTCAGAGGGTTGCACTATTTGATGATGTACTTGCATTCTTAGTTTTTAGCAATATAGTTTACACTACTCTATTGTACTCATGCTTTCCAATGAATAAGATGAAGTTATAAGTTCATGCATCTGAGTTTACATTAGTTTTAGAGGATACTCATCCAAGGGGGCCCACTTGGTGAGCATTCCATCCTTAGTTTAGTTTAGTTTAGTTATTACTTCTTGTTCAGTAATTAGTTAAGAATCTGGCACTGACTGTTCCTGCAGCCACTAGAATTACCTTATGTGATTGTTCTTGCAACCAAAGCAGACAAAGTAGTTTCCTGTTTGTTTACTTAGATTTTCATTTCTGTCATGCATTTCAGCTTAGCATAGTCGTTGGTTGATGTCCAGTACTTATGTTATTTCCTTCCAAGCAATTTACCTTCAACATTATGTTTTTCTTAGTTGTAGAATGAATATGGCTACTTGGGATCCTTAGTGCACATACTGTGCTAACCCATTTCAAGTTCATGTCCTTGGGTTGACAAGTTAAATGCACTTTCATGATGATTGAATGGCTATTCAGTTTAGATGTCCAATCTATGAATCATAGTTGTAAGAGCTTAGTTGTTAAATCATTGTAGGTGGCCAATAATGTCGATAAAGTGCATATCACTTGCTAATTGTGAAGTTTCTCTTCCCTTTGCAAGTTATTGTGTTTTTGACCATTTAGTGAAATATTTATGCAGAAGCATACTATGACAGGTTGTTCAAACTTAGTTTCTATTAGTTTGAGCCAAGTGTAAGCAAACTAATATTTCATAATCCTTATTAGTTTGGTGTATCACCATAGAGATAGTGTTTTCAAGTTTCCAACATTCCTTCTCCCTTTTCCTCTAAACAATCAGTAGTTTTAGGTGACACCATAGGAAGTTATCCTTCTCCAGAGGTTGATCTCTATTTATAAGTTACCCACAGCTTTAGAGGTCTTCCCATGTTTCTCTGAATTGTTGAATTTCATATTCAACAGGGTGCAATTTCAATAGATAACAATTACCATAACTAAAACATGAAATTCTAGAGAAATTATGTCATGATAGAGAGTATAATATTAAAGAGGAAAAAATATCCTCTATATTATGAAACTCTACAATTTATGTAAGTTTAATCAATACTACTTAGAATATGAGAAATATATGTTTGTAACAAGATTGTAGAATGACCTAGGAGAAAAAAGATAGTTTATCATGTCATTGCCTTCAAAATTAAGGAAAGGGAAATAAAATGTCTAAAATAAAGAGGAGGTATAGTTGAATATGCTATATTTTGAGAAATAATAGGTGTTGTCCAACGTACATTAAAAACATAATTTTTACCAAGGACTATAGAAAACAATATTAATGCTTATAATTCTTCATGTAACCTCAAGAAATTCTATAAAACCATCCCACTAGGAGAAGATAAGGGATGTAAGGGTAATAGTGCATGTACTTACAAGCATAAACCTCATAAGAAGCACACTCATTCATAGAGAAAATGAAGCTTAGACAAAATAGAAGCCTGTTATATTAGAGCCATGGGTTTCAAATCCAAGGAAAGGAGATATAAGAAACATATAATCTCAAAAAAATAATTCAAAAGATGTATCTACAAGCCACCACCATGTGTCCTCAAAATGAGGAAATCTCCTAGAAAAATCCCTTCATGTGTTAGATGTTATGTATGTATTGGTCTTCATTATGCAACATATTTTTTAGGGAAAAATATAATTTTCTTGCAAAATTAGTTCTTAAGTTAGTGTAGACATGGAAAATATACCAATCACACCTGATCCTAATTTTACTAACACCAGTTCATCCTGAATCATCTCTCTGCTAGTCATTTAATTAAATAATCTCTATTTAATTAAATTCATCACATTTTATCTCTTAATTAAATAAATCATTTTTTTATTTAATTAATCCTATAGTCCCTCTTTTAATTAAATAATTCATTTTATTTAATTAATCTATAAAGTCATTCCATTAAATTAAATAAATTAATCTTTATTTGATTTAATCTAACATCATCTTCTTTAATTAAATAAATCAAAATCTTTATTTAATTAAGTCTAAATCATTTTCCTCTCATTTTGATTTATTTCAATCCAAGAATCTAAATCAAATGGTCAAATAAGCTAATCCCTCATTAAATTAATTAAATCCTGATTAATTTAATCCTAATCATCTAATTCCTCTAGATTTTTCCACTTGCACATGAAAATACATTTAATTGATTTATTAAATCTCTATTTTCTTTCAACATGGCATAAAAGGAGAATATTCTTCCAAATTTGAAAATCCCTCCAAATGGGATTTTTTCATCCAACAAAGCATTTAACTCCTCTTACATGTCCTTGTGCATTGAGCCAATTGGCATTTAAGTCATTCTTTTCTCCCTCCAACAAGCCAACTTTCAAATTTGAAATTCCACCCAATATCATTTATTGTGCACATTCATCAAAATGTGCTCAAGCTTCCTCCATTCACATCTTGACAAGTGGCATTTTCCCATTGGATGTTGAATGATCCCACATTGCTCCATTTTGTTCATTCCTCCATCTTGTCTTTCTATAAATAGAAGGCTTTCCTTTGTATTTTGAATCCACAACTAAGAGAAAAGTTACTCTCTTCACATTGAGAGCTAATTTTATCCATTTCATAGCAAAGTTCATCATTTTTATGGTTTCATAGCAAGGTTATGCCAAAATTTCACCAAGGAGCTTCAATCATCCACCAATCTTCATCAAATCTTGCATAGGAGTTGGGAAAGGGCCAATTTCTACATCAAATTGGCACCAACTCCCCCATGGGATTAAGAGTTTGCATCTTAAAATAGGATTTCATTGTTTTCTTGGTTTATTTCTTCATTTTCTTTCCTATTTGAGTACTGCAAATGGATTTCATGGGGAATCTTGATTCTCACTTACATTTGATCTAATATTGTGTTTGTTTCTTGTGTTTGTGCAGGTATAGGATTGGTGTTCTACAATTAGAAGTTGTTATGTGGTGGGATGTTGTTATAGTAAAAAAGTATTTGGAAAATACTATGAATAGGGGAAACTAGATCAATGAATTCAAGAAAGGAAATGATTGCAATATCAATAACCAAATTCAAAGATCAAAAATACCTAATCTCAATGAAGCATGTGCATAATAAAAACATGAAAGAAAATTTTGTAAATAAAACTAATCTACTTTACCTCCACAAAAACTCCTAGCCTTACTCCATTGTAAGATGTAAAATTATGCTATTGAATAGTATGTGGATTGATCAAGTACTTAGCATAACCTTGTTAGAAAAAACGATATAAAATGAGTATAGTATAAATGCAAGATCTATCAAATTCATGGAGAGATTGAATGACTAAATGATGAATGTTTTATAGCTTTCAAAGATATCAAATCAACAGTGTAGGATGTGAGATGAGATCAATGGATGAGAATTGTTGAGAGATCATGATGAATGTGCATGTGACACGTGGCAGGATGAGAGGTTGTGATGAAGAGTTAAGTGGCTACATGAATCAGAGGGTTGACTGTGTGAAATGATGAAGTGGAAGTGAGTGAGAGTGAATTGAGGTTGCTTTTCAGTAAACTCACTAAATTTAGAGATGACTACATAAATAAGAGGATTGACTACATGAAATGATCAAGTGGAAGTGAGTGAGAGTGAATTGAGGTTGATTTTCAGTCAACTCACTAAATTTAGAGTTGGTCACTAAATTTAGAGTTGGAGGAATAAAAATAGAATTGCTATTTTTAAGAAATAAATAAATTAATGATTTTATTTATTTTTAGAGGAATGTGCAAAGTCAAATGAAATAAATTAAATAATTTATTTAATTTTGGAAGAATAATTAGCTAAAATTATTTAATTATGTGGGTGAGAGAAATGCATGATTTTAATTAAGTAATTAAAAACTATTTAATTATGGGGATGGAAGAATAATGCAAGATTTAATTAAATAATTAAAAAATATGGATAGAATCATAATTGGAAATAATTAAATAATTAAGGTAGATGAGAAGAAATAGAAAATAATTAAATAATTAAAAAATATTTAATTAAGTGGGAGGATGGGGGGGGCACCCTTCCACATAGGCTTTTTGGAAGGGTCAGGGTCTTGCAGGGAAAGGTGTTGAAAGTCCAAGATACTAAGAGGGGGGGTGAATCAGTATCTTCTTAAATTTTCTGATAAGATACAATCCAACTATTCCAATGCATACAATAACAAAGATAAATAAGAGCATTAACAGAGCATGAAACACAAGACACATGAACACCAAAATTTTTACATGGAAAATCCAAAATGGGAAAAACCATGGTGAGGGTTAGCTCACAATATAGTATAACTAGTTATAAAATATTGCAAAATGGGTGGCTCACTGCCAGGACTCACTGTCCAGAAACAGAGGCTCGCTGCCTACAAAATTACAACGATTGAATGGCTTTTAGGAAAAAAATGAGCTAACATAGTACACCTAATGAGTGCAGATTCAGTTCCAAATAAAGCTCAATAAATGGACTTGATACACTTCATCATGTTTGCACTACTTCGCATTATTGCTCCACTTCTTGAAAAACTACCCGTTATATATACCCAATCTCTTCACAAGCATCAATTAGGTTTACCTAATTAGATGTGCTTTCTCATTTACCAAAAATACCAACTATCGACCTCAAGCTTTGAAAAAGATAACCCACACACTTCAACAAGTCAACATAGACCTAAAATAGGTCTCACATATGTCTGCATAGCAAAAGTTAATTTACATAATACATCCATCAAGTTGGCTAAAGATGGACCAGAAAACATAATTGCAAAACACCAATGTGACACCATACGAACAACTCGATACGTGAGATATTGTATGTACATGCTTCTAACACCTGCAAACCATTTCCCAAAACCGTAAGCAACATCGATCACCGGAAAAAATTTTTGGACCAAAATACCGAAGGATGTAAGCAAAATACTGGTTTAGATACCGGACTAGAATACTGGAGTAACTTTAGTCTTGATCTTGCAATTGCAACTCATATATCATGGTGACATCATTGACAACAAAAAGTAACAAAATGAGATGTTCTTCATTTTTCCAAAAATCTCCCCCTTTCTCATTGATGGCAACATGTGCCAAAACCAAAAATAATATTTACAAAGTTCTCTATTTATAGTACATCTCCCCCTAACACCAACATTTCACCACTTCACTCCCCCTTTGACATCAAGTACAAAGGGTGTTCCAAGAAAAACTGAAAAACATTAAAGCAAAGAAAACAAAGAAATATATATCAACTGGGAGATGATGAGCCTTGAAGCTCCTTCAAAATACCTTGCCAGACTGTTTTTCCTTTTTCCAAGCCATCCTTTGCTGCAGTCAACATCTTGTTCAGAGATTCCAGCTCTATCAGAGTTTCTTCAACACTTTCTGGAGTATCAAGAATCAAATTTATCTTCTCAAGCCTTTCAGTGCATGCTAGAACTTCTCCAACCAGAGTCTATTCCATTATTACAATATCACTTAATAGACTAAATTTTCTAATAATTTCTTCCTTCTATTTCTGCAAGGCAAAGAAATTTTCTCTATGTGCAGTGATGGCCTTCCAGATTGATCTGTCTTTATCTTTAGATACACTATAAGTACTGAAAATGGTAGATAGCTGAGACTCAATGGAGTCCATGAAAATCTTGATATTCTGAGTGGCATCCGGCCACTTCAAGCAATAAGAGAGAACAACATCTACCTCAGACTCACAGACCTTCACCACCTTCAAACTCTTTTCAACACAAGAGTGTGCAAGAGCACATTTGTCATGTAAAGCCAACAGTCTTTTCTCTGCCAAATTTTCTTCTATCTCTTGTCTTGTCTTGTCATTAAGCCTAGAGGAATACTCCTTGAAGGAGTCTAACAATAATCTCATATTTTCAATAGGGGTGAGGGATGTATCAATGGATGCACTGGGCATAGCTTCTTGTAAAGCTTTTAAAGCATCTTTTATCAGTTACGTGCCCTTTTGATGTGTTTCAAGAATTTCCTTTCTTCTGAATGCTTGCATAGCATCACCCAACATAAATTTATGTACTGGAGACACCTTTTCCACATAAACACATCCTTCAATCATAGGGAGTTTCAAAAGTTCCTGGGGAATAATTGGTTGAAATCTAATTTTCTTAGATAACAAACCTTTTAGTACATCACCACCAGAGAATGAATCACTGGGATGCTTAAGTGATTTTACAATCTATTTTTCTTCTTCATTTTTCCTGGAGGATTCCATAACCTTCTTTACTTCCTCTCTCTTTTCTTTTTCTTTATCTTCCTCTACTACCTCTTCTTATTCTTTCGCTTTATTTTCATCCTTTTCACCTTCATCTTCATCTTTATCTTTATCATTATCTTTTTCATTGTTGTCCTCTTCCTTATTTCCATCCTTTTCATCTTTATTTCGTTCTTCCTCAAGATTTTTTTGTCCTTCTTCTTCACCATTGCCTTTATTTTCTTCATCATTACCTTGCTCTTTTTCACCTTTTTCTCCTTTAGTATGCTCTGGAGGAGCATCATTGTGCTTTTTAGGCTCAATCTCTCCTTCATTCTGCTTATTAACTTCATCACCAATATTAATTTCAACATCAAAATTATCAAGAATGTCTTCATTACCTATATCTAGAGGACCATTTTCCTCAGCATTTTCAGCAACAGCATCATCATCAGTTTTGATCATACCATACTTTTCTGTTGTCTCTCAAATTACTTTTGTTGTTTCCTTTCTCACTTTCTTTGTCAACTTCTTGTTCCTTGTCATCAACATATTCACTCTACTCTTCATCTGAAACATTTCAGCACAAATTTTCTTTAGATATTTCAGATCATCAGGGGTCAAGGAAGACCCAATCTTAATATATGCTGCATTTCTAATCGTTTCTTCAAACACAACCTCAAATCTCCTTTTCATTAGATCATCCCACATGCTTTTAGGAACATCTTTCCTTATGTCATCCCATTTGACCTCTAAGACAATAGTGTATTGAATAACAACTAAAAGCAGTGTTTTCTTGTTTTCTTCTTCAACTTTATCATAGTGTTTAGTTGTGGGTTGAAGCATATTCTCAAAAGTTAGCAAGGAATTAAGAGTTGTCTCAAGTTTATATCGAGGGCCAAAACTTATCAGAATATCTTGTTCATCTTTTTGGTCCGCAAAGGTCTCACTAGCTACCTTAGCCTTCTTTGATTCAGGCTTGGTGTGCACATGTATACCAAAATCATGCTCTTCTTCATCTTCAGACGATGACACAATATGTACTCTTTTAGAACCAACAGCTTCTATAGATGCACCTTCACCTGAGGGTAAACCTCCTCTTCTTCTTACCAGCTTTGCTTTAGGATCTTCTTCTTCGTCCTGGCCATCAGTAACACTAAGATTCTTCTCTCTTGTTGCTTTCTCTTTCTTTCCTCTCTTTGTAGGGGCTACCAGAGGAGTCTCTTTCCTCTTCCCAGATCTTGTAGTTGGTTTGGAGGAAACATGACCTTTACCTTTATCAATCATACCAAGCTCAATCTTAGTTGCAGGGGTTGTAGAGGATTTTGCAGAGGTAGTTCTACCAGATCTTCTTAGACCAGATGATTCTTCCTCCCCTTTTTCTCTCTTAGCCCTACCAAGGGCAATCTACTTGTCTGTAAATCTGGCCTCCTTGAGATTTTTCTCTACATTTTTCCTAATCTTAGGCTTTTTTTGTTCCAAGTGAACTTCCATAGACTTCTCTGCATATGTCCCTGTTCGAGGTTCATTGGGGTCCTTTGGATTCTTTAGCAACATTTGCACATAGCCTTTAGCTTCTTCTTTTGGTATCTCATATCCAAGAGGCTGAATCTAGATAGTTCGAGGTTCTACAACCTCAATCATGAATTCATTAGTGGAGACATGAAATATGATGTCATTCTTATACTTCACAATTTTTCTTAGAATTATATCCCTTTCATTCATATTTCTTTTGAATACAACAAATAATATTGTTAGGGCATCCTCTTGAGCATTGAAATTACCAAGATTATGCATGTGATCAAAAATTTGATGTCCCACTAATCTAGATGGGTTCCAGAATACTTCTTCATTCTTCCCAGGGAGTCTTTTCATGAAATAAAATAGTAAACACAAAATCAAAGAACCAAATTTAAATGCATACTTTCTTTCCTTCAACGACTTCACATTCTTGAACAACTGTAACCGGAGCAGCTCATACAAGTCATAATCAACACCATTCATGACCATATCAAACCCAATGTAGATAGCAGTAGCCGAAATAGAGTTCTCTTTGTTTGCGAAATATATCTTGTGACCTATCATGAGAGATGCATACTTCACTGTTGGATTAGTAATGGTTTTCATTGCTAAAGCTCTTTTATCATATTTGGTTCCTGTAAGTTCTTCTACAACCTCATTCTTTACAAATTTTAGCACGGGCACTGTACCTTTGTCCCATAACCCAATGACAGCCCTAATTGCCTCCTTCATTATAAGATGCAGCCGGTTAGTCCACATAAATTTTTCATGGATTCTACTCAGAACTGACTTCACAAATTTGTCATCATAGCTGAAATTAGGGAAATTGTTCTAGACGTTCAACTTTTTATCAACCACATTTGAATACTTAGGTTTTACCCTGAAGTAATTTCCAGTAAGCTCATCTTTCTAGATGTCAATTAGCTTTTCATAATTGTATTCTTCAAATTTTACCCAAATCATCATCCTAGTATCCTCAGTCGACATTACACCATGTGGAATTCACGAAAATACGCCCATGGGATCATCTTCAAAAAAATTCGAAGAGTAATTTATGTAAGAGGGTCTCAGCCTTTCTTACACTTTAACTACCACAGGAGTAGCCATACTTCCAATTTAAAATTCAAACAACTCAAAAGAACACAACTGCATGAAAGATTAAAGTACCTTTTTCTTCATGAAGAATCCAAAACTAGGGTTTGCACTGCTCGCACTCCAAATCTCTCCAAGAATGCTCCAAAAGTTCTTCAATTCTTCCAAAAGATTGAATGATCAAAATACCTTTAACATTTCTTTATAAAACATTGATCTTCCCTAATCTGCATTAAATGTGACAAATTTCAAAAAGTTGCTAAAAACATTTTTCTTAACACAAAAAACCCTAATTCGTTTAGCAAATCATCATGTCAATATATTTTCTTCCAGTTCCTTTTCCAAAGCCTCTAATAATTCACTCTTTACATTTCATCCTCATGCCAACTTTTGACATGACATTTATCCAGGAGGTTTTTGAGATTTTTAGATAATGCTCCCCCTACAACCTTGTTAGGTCTAGTCTTCAGAGAAAATATTTGTACCAAATGAGGGCATAGACACTTCAACAGTCTCTAGTTCTTCTTTCTTCAAATTTTTTTTCATCTCTTGCTTCATTTCATCCTTGTCAACCTTCTTCATAGGTTCATTCCCTTCTACCGGATTTATCTTCTTCCTTTTCTTGCTTATGCAAACTCTTGAAACATGTCTTGGTTTGTGCAGTTAAAGCATACAACATTTCTCTAATTAGATTCACTTTCGTTGACTCTTGTTCTGCACTGATTAGCTTTATGTCCATACTTGTTGCAAGTATAACAGTATCCATTAAAGGATTGGTTCACTCTTCCATTAAACTGATTCATCATCAAAGTTCCGCATTCACTTGCCCTATGTCCAAATCTTTTGCATGCAAAACATTGACTAGAAAAAAGGACCAAGGAATTGATTCATCCTACTTCTACATTCAGTTGTCTTGTGACCAAATTTATTGTATGAAAAACAAGTGCCATTAAAAGAAGGGTACCTTTGTGCATTGGGTTGTCTCATTGGAGGTCTCCTAGTAGAGTTACTTGAATTTCCTTTCTGCTTTCCTTCATTTTGAGTCTTCTGATTATTCACAGTCTTAGAGCCTTCACTAGTATCATTTCCCAGACCACTTTTATCTTTACTCGGTTTTTGTCTTGCAATCAATTCATCAAGACTATACAAGCTAGTTTTGAAATTGTTTTCATAGAGTTTCGCCTTCTCCAAATCCACTTTCAGATTCACAATTTCTTGTTCAAGCTTAGTGAAATCTTCAGACTTGCTTTGTACCAATTTGTTCAAACATTCTTCTATTATTTTCTTCTCTTCCACTTGCACTTTTAGACCGGTAATCTCTTCATTTTCCTTCTTAAACTGATTAGTTACTTCCTTATGCTTGTCTTTGAAATTTTTCAATTGCTCCTTAAGTTTCTGGATGCATTCATTTGATTCTTCAAGATTCTCTTTCAGATCTCTATTTTCTCTTTCAGCTTTATCAAGATCCTCAAGAGCAATCCAAATCTCTCCTTTATCATCCATTTCTTCCATCTTCAGCATCTCCCTTAAGTTGTTAGGCTTAACCAGAGGAACTAGGCTCCGATACCAATTGTTGAAAGTCTAAGATATTGAGAGGGGGGTTGAATCAATATCTTAAATTTTTTGATCAGATACAATCTAGCTATTCCAATGCATACAATAACAAAGATAAATAAGAGCATTAATAGAGCATGGAAACACAAGACACATGAACACCATAATTTTTACGTAGAAAACACAAAATGGGAAAAACCACAGTGAGTGTTAGCTCAAAATATAGTATAATTGGTTATAAAATATTACAAAATGGGTGGCTCACTGACAGGACTCACTATCTAGAAACAAAGGCTCACTACCTATAGAATTACAAAAATTGAATGGATTTCAGCCAAAAAATGAATTGATAGCGTACACCTAATGAGTGCAGATTCAGCTTCAAATAAAGCTCAATAAATGGACTTGACACACTTCATCATGTTTACACTACTTCACATTATTGCTCCACTTCTTCAAAAATTGTTTGTTATATATACCCAATCTCTTCGCAAGCACCAATTAGGTCGGCCTAATTATATGCTCTTTCTCATTTACCAAAAATACCAACTATCGGCCTCAAGCTTTGAAAAAGATAACCCACACGCTTCAAAAAGTTGACACAGACCTAAAATAGGTCGCACATATGTCCGCATAGAAAAAATTAATTTACACAATACATCCATCAAGTCGGCTAGAGATGGACCAAAAAACATAACTGCAAAACACCAATGTGACACCATACAAAAAATTGGATATGTGATATCTTGTATGTACATGCTTCCAACACCTGCAAACCATTTCCCAAAATAGCAAGCAACAACGATCACTGTAAAACAAATGCAGACCAAAATACCAAAGGATGTAAGCAAAATACTGGTTTAGATACCAGACTAGAATACCAGAGTAACTTTAGTCTTGATCTTGCAGTTGCAACTCATATATCATGGTGACATCAATGAAAACAAAAAGTAACAAAATGAGATTTTCTTCATTTTTCGATGAAAAGTTGGCAGTCTATTTAGCAGGTTGTGTTGGCACTTCACGTGGGCAGAGGGTAGTTTTTTCAATGGGTGTCATTTGGGCATGATGATTGAGCAAGTTTGGGTGGTGATTAGATGTTTTCATTAATGGTCTCTTGTCTAAACGTGCCTCAAGCGTCGACAACAACCATATCATAATTGCTAGATCTACAGGTGATCAAATGTAGATATGGTTCACCTCCTTGTTGGCATGCCATGATGACACCATGCATGACTGATGACGGGTGGCAGGAGCATAGGAAATAAGGGAGGGAATGCACACTTTTGCATAGTGTGGTAAGTGTGCCATGCCTCAATAGAATAAGGCCCTTAAATGATTGTAGGATGGAATGGTATTGCCATAGTTTGGATTCATTTTCTTGGTGTGGTTTTTGCTGGTAGGCATGGTGGAGAGATCAAAGTTCATTGTTGAGATTTTGATGGAGGTGTTGGTGAGCTTAGGGCTTGACACCCCCATACAATTGGATAGAAAAATTTGGAAAATTGTTTTCAAGGCAATTACTGACCAACGAATGAAGAGGATTATACTTAGGATCGACCCTCATGCGGTGGTGGTGGTCAAAATGATATTAGGCAAGGGACATTTGGAGAACTATGAGACATTTTAGGTTAACACCCACGTTGTCTCTAGGTTATTGGCTGCAATTCTTGATGTGAGGACACCAAAAGTAGAAGTGAAGGCAATAGTTTGCAAGCCCTTTAAGAAAGAGCTCTTGGGCGGTCTAGATGAGATCCTGAAAATGACACTCCTGGGACGTGGCGCACCTCGACCGTGTGATCTCCCTTTGGTCAACATTCCTAGTGAGGTTATTAAGGTCTATCCCTTGCTTCTGGAGCTAGAAAGAATGTATTTAGTGAGGCATCAAAAATTTATGGCATATGGGGTAAGTTTCCTCAAGAAGTTGTTGATGTTGGAGCCTGTAAATGATTTTGACTGGATCCCTGAATTCGATCAATTTTAAAAAATGAACGATTTATAAGAAGGGTGGTAGGGAAGTCTAGGGTTTGTAGATTAAATATTATAGTGTTTACAATGATGGGGGTATGGTTTTTTTTATAATTAACATGATGAAACAATCCATCATTTTGGTTGGCATTCAGTTTTTGGGGTTTTTGGTTAGTCCGATGGCATCTGTAAACCATATGCAGACCATTTAATTTTGTTTATGTTTAGTAGTTGGTTGGGGTTGGGTGTGGTTGATGTTTTGGTAGTAGGTGGGAATAAGTTTTTGGTACTACTCCTCCATGGTTCCTACTCTACAAACAATTGCATTAAACTTTTAATATTAATAGAATCTTCCCTTATGCATAAAAAAAATGAATTAAAATGGTTGGAGGGAAATGATTGATTAATTAATTAATCAGAAATTATTTAAAGTTGATGAGTGAAAATAGTGAAACAATGAAATAATTAAAAATTATTTAATTAATAGTGATGAAAGGGTTGATGAGGGATGATGACGAGAAATGATGATATTGTTGAAAGAATGTTTTAGAGATTTTTAGGCATCTAAAAATACAAATGAGCATATTATGAGTTTGTTGAAATGTCTTAAAAAAATTGACATGGTGAAAGAGAAGCAAAATAAGAAGCAATCTTCTTCAAAGGATGAATCCAAAGAGGAATAAGAAGAGGATCTAATTTGTGCACTTGTAAGGCCCCTCCCTTTATATCATAGTCACAACCCCTTTTATTCTAAACTTCTGCTACTCTACTATGTTGCTAAGGTCCACTTGTAGTAGCATTCTCTTTTGATCATTTGACTCTCACTGATGTCTCCTATAGTATTTACTTGAGGTTCCTCATAGCAAGTAAATAAGGAGGAAGAGTCTTAGAGTCTTTATTGTTATTAAGGTTGTCACATATCATTGAATTATGATCTACACTTAAATTAGAACATCATACCTTGTAATCAGGAGATGTTAATAGAGAGTTAATCTGATAGGGATGACTAGACCTAGCTTTAATTAGATTAATAACATGTTGGAAATATGATTATCATTGAGGTTAAAAGGGTCACCTCATTAAGGTTTCAAGGAGATGTGGGTGATATTAGATGAGGAGTTGTTGTTTGAGGTCAAAAGGGCTTGATAAGGATGTTAGGGAGAAGGATTCATTGGCCTTAGGGTGTCATTCAACAAGCCTTGAAGAGTTACAAAATTTTGGGCATCGATCCTTGGGCTTACCTTATATCACTTGCTAAAGAGAAAAGAGTTAGTCATTTTCAGCTAAGTCTGATCAGGCTTTGGACTTTGGGCTTGAGGCTTACTCTTTGTTGTAAGAGATTGAGCTTTAGGCTTCAGTCATACCTTATATCGAATTCCTTAAAGAAATAAAGGAATTTTGAGTTAAGTTCAAATTGATTCAAACTTTGAGCTTTGGTCATACCTTATAACGAATGTCTTAAAGAAATAACATAAGTCTGAGTTAAGTTCAAAAGGATTTAGACTTCAGCCTTCAATCATACCTTATGCCGAAAGCCTTAAAGAAATAAAGGAATTTTGAGTTAAGTTTAAAAGGTTTCAGACTTTGGGCTTTGGTCACACCTTATACCGAATACCTCAAAGAAATGAAGAAGGAATGGATTAAGTTCAAGATGATGTGAGACATTGGCGTTAAGGATTAATTCTTACTTGTTGGGTGTCAACCATCAGCCCTAAGGCTTATGCCTTAACATAATGATAAGTATGAAGTAAGTTGGAGTAAAGTCTGAAAGGGAATCAGACATCTAGCTTCAATGTTAGGGCTTAACATATAGACAAGGATGCAAAAAGTAGAAAGTTTGAATGCCAATGCCTAAAAAGGTTTTGGGGATTGAGGATCATCCTTAAGGGCCTTAAATAAATGTTAAGTATGAAGGATGAGGAAAACCTGAACCCTGACAACCGAAATGGTGTTGAAGTTCACGGGTCTGTTTAAGGTTTAGGCCTTACTAGGAATGTTAACAAAGGGGTATAATGAAACCCTAAAACTCGACACTTGAAATGGTCTTAGTGTTTGAGGGTCAGTGTTAAGACCTTTTCCTTAACATGAAATAGAGGAAGGGGAAAGATGAAACCCTTAACCATGACACCCGAAATAGTTTTGGTGTTCATGGGTCAACTTTGAGGTTTATGCCTTAATAGTTTAGAAAGCATGCAATAAGAAGAAAGCCTAAGGGTTGACACTCGGAAAGGTTAAAGCTTGAAAAGAAAATGTTTAGGCATCACAGTTTTGTAGGAAGGCTTATGCCTTATCAAAATGATGGTAAGTGGTAAGAGTTAAGGGCGAACCTCAACACATGAAATAGTTTTGGTGTTTGCGGGACAATGTTAAGGCTTATGCCTTAACATGAAAAAAAGGAAGTGTTGGCAAGAGAAACTACACATGTAATCTGGTGTTGTCATTGATGGCAACCCTAGTTAGTGCTTCGATCACATGACAACATTTGATCATACTGAAAGTCAAATTGAAGCTAAGTGTTAACTGTCAAGCTAGAACAGAGCATCTGACAGAATTGTGTTCATTGATTCATATGCAATTTTCTGTTATCATTTTGAGTCATGGATCTCAGGGAAGGTTGTTAGATGTATGATCTATGTTTTCCTTGAATCTTAGAGCCTTGTATCGATTTGTGTACAAGTCAGGAGATCTGGTTGATTAATTTTTTGTTTATCAGTGCAAAAGGCTGACTTGGTGAATATACATGATGCTAAAATTCCTATGGAGACTGAAGCTCCTGAAGTTGTGTCGGTTGAAGAAGTTGAGATTCCTAAAGCCCCAAAAGAACCAATTCCTAAAGAAAAGAAGGTTGAGGCAAAAGAAGTTCATGTGGAAGCAAGAGACACTGCTAAGGCAGTGAAGGTATTTTTGGAAGAGCAACAAGAGGAGTTTGATTCTGAACTAATTAAAGGTCCTGTCAACTTGGCTACTTTATCTCCCATTGAGAAGCTGAAAGTTGCATCATTTTCTCAAGCCAAGGCAAGGGAAGAGATTTTGAAATCTCACATTGAAGATAGTGAGTTATTAAATCTTGCATCTAGTATTTTGGAGAAGATCATGCCTTCATATGTCAAGGACTCATTTGATTCTCCATCCGGTTAGTTGAATAAACTTGTAAATTTTGTAAGTACTCACTTTGCATCACTTGAGAAGTTAACTATGGATAAGGTTCAAAAGGAGTTTGATGCTAACAGGTTTGGTAGGTTGAAAGGGATGATTGCTAATGACAAATATATGTTAGCTACCTATGTAAAGAATATTCAAAGTGCTTTATCTTAAGGTGGGAACATTTATAAGTCATGCTTATCATTGTCTAAGTTCACTGAAGACACTGAAAAATCAAATGAAAGAGTATGAGAAATAGTTAGCAGATATCTCTCAAGCATTTGATCCTCTAACTGTTTCTGTTGGAAAGCAAGAAGGTCAAGTCATATCCCTGCTTGACAAGATTAAAGGTTTGAAGCATGAAGAAGGAAAAATTGTTGAAAGAATATGTGAGCTTAGAGGAATAATTGGTCCTAAGATGGAGACAATGCTTAGTGCATTGAAGGAAGCACAAGATGCTATGGTGGTTTGTGATTCAACGAACCTCAAATCAACATATATGCAATCTTATCTATTCTGTGGTCACATGACTATCTTGGAGAGTCTCAAAAAGAGTTGGGACACTAATTTTAGCCTGTTGAAGACCAATTTTGCAGACATATTCAAATTTATGTAAGTTGTAGAAGCATGTTTGTACATATGCAGTTTGTTCATAGCAATTTTGTTTTATTTTCGGTATGCGAATTCCCGCCTTTTCCATTGATGTCAAAGGAGGAGAGTGGGACAGTGAAAAATGCTTCAATCATCTTAGGGGGAGTTGTGTTTTTGAAGTTTTGAAGGTTTGCAGTGTAATTCATGTTGTTAATGATCCGACACTTAGTCATTTTTCACTAAGTGTTGCCATCAATGCCAAAGGGGGAGATTGTTGGCAAGAGACACTGCACATTTCATCTGGTGTTGTCATTGATGGCAACCCTAGTCAGTGATTCGATCCACATGACAACATTTTCTCATACCGAAAGTCAGATTGAAGCTAAGCGTTAACTGTCAAGCTAGAACAGAGCATATGACAGAATTGTGTTCATCGATTCATATGCAATTTTTTGTTATCATTTTGAGTCATGGATCTTAGGGAAGGTTGTTAGATGTATGATCTATGTTTTCCTTGAATCTTAGAGCCTTGTATCAATTTTTGTGCAAGTTAGGACATCTAGTTGATTAATTTTTTGTTTATCAGTGTAAAAGGTTGACTTGGTGAATATAGCATGTTGTGGATATTCGAGGAGTAATTGTTTAAGTGTTTTTGTGTTCAAGCATGTTCATTTGGGTCCTCACTATGTTGTGGCCGAACTTTGGTTTGTGCGCATTGAAAATTATTTGTGGATTGAGTCAACAATTTGTAAATACTTTATGTTTTATTGAAGCTGACATGTGGTTGATTAAATCTTTAGTTGCGGATATATATAAGTGATCATTTATATCATTTTGAAGTGTGTACAAAGTGTGTTGATGTGTGATGTGCAAGCCAGAGAGATTGTAGAGTGATTATGCATAGTTTGACTTGTTCATAAAAGGATTTACGATGCGAATTAAAGCAGATAGAGCAGAATTAGACAAAAGTTTGAGAAAGCGATTAATGTGCTTAACCAAAACTATAATTAGGCATTAGTAGATGTTATTCTCTCAGTTCAAATCTTCTGGATGTAATCCAAATGTTTTTGTAAGACAATGAGTCTTCTTTAGTATTTGAGCAATGAGCTCTAGACAGTGTGCCTGAATGCAAGTGCATTCCTTTTGTAAACACTTATTTGAGTACTCAAATCATATTGTGGATTGACATCCAACATGGTTTTTTCCCTAACAGGGTTTCCACATAAAAAAATCCTTGTGTTATGGTGTTGTGGTTGCTTGTTTTATGTTCATGTATCTTTCTTTTGGTTGAATGTTATAAGTGCTCTAAAGATCATATTAATAAGGTTAAAAATTGCAGAACACTAATTCACCCCCCCTCTCAGTGTTCCTTGATTCCAACAGGAAGGAGGAAGAGGTAACCTTGAACCCCGACACCCAAAATGGCTTCAGTGTTCATGGATTCGACTGTAAGGCCTATGCCTTATCAGTTTGTTTGTATGTGGTAAGAAAAATGTCTGAAGGGCGATGCCCGAAAGTGTTAAGTCTATCAGTGCTTGGGATTATTTCGGACATTGTAGGTTGGTAGGTTGGCTTACACCTTAACACAAAGGAAGGTAAGCAATAAGGGGGAAGAGAGAACCTCGACATCCAACAAAATTACGCATGTTTTAGAGTTCATGTTTTGGTATTTCGGAGGTTAGTGTGTTCATTTGTGATGGTGTAAAGGAAGGTAAATTGTAAAGGGTAAGGCCAATGTCTAAACCTCAATAGGCATAAAGAGGATCAAACATCACGATTTGGTCTTGTTTCTTGAGTCCTTCAAAGCATGTCAATCATGGTGTAGAAGGTAAAGGGTAAGTCTGATGGTCAAATCTCGATAGGTGTGAAAGAGCTTCGAACATATGTGTTCATACTTGTTAAGATATTCTGAGCACTTCAAGTAGGAGGTAAGAGGGATTAAAAATCCTCAACCCTCGACAAGCATGAAGGAAGGAGTAATTTTGTTATTTTTTGAAATGCTTGTGTTGACTAGGGTTGACCAACATGGAATCATGGGGAAGCACAAGTTGGCAAGAATCAATTGCTCAAATGACTAATTCACATCAAGAAAAACTAGATGGTTGTGAATCACTTGAAAATATATGGTCATATTAAATCAAGAAAAACTATATGGTTGTGTTTTAATGCAAGATGGGTAAATGAGATATGCTAGATCATGGTGCAAATTTCAAGATTGATGGCTTGCTTGCATTCAAATATTGGCTTGCAAGAATCAATTTCTAGATTATTGTGAATCACTTGAAAATCTATGGTCATATTAAATCAAGAAAAACTAGATGGTTGTGTTTTAATGCAAGACGGATAAATGAGATATGCTAGATCATGGTGTTGTTGCCTAATTTTCACCCTCAGGCTCAATCAGGCTAGGCATCTATGTTACAAGTGTTCTAGGGGCCAAATGGGACAATTCCATTAAAGGTTATGTTAGGCATCTGATGACATTTCGTAGGGGAGCTCAGTTGAAAAGCATGCCTTAATCAATTTGACATAATTTTCCTTTAAGGAGAAAGTCGGCAAGACCCTCCTACTCTCTGGTCGACTGGCTGTTTTGATTCATTCCATCTTGAGTAGGTCACTGAGACCTAGCTTTTATCATGTCGAACGAGCCTGCAGAGCCTATCGCTGTGACAGGAAGGGGTCGCTATGACCACTTATCGCGTGGATTTCTTTAGCCGATAGGCCATTCAATCGTCGTTCACTGAGACTTATGGTGACCACGAGCTTCGGCCTAGCAAAGAGAGCTCGGTGAGAAGTCCCAGCGAAGCTGATAGGTCTCCCTGACAACCAAAAGGAATCAAGTTTGGGACAAGTCTGGCCGACAAGAGGTCTCCTTGGCACAAAGAAAAGAGGGCCCTCGGTATATCTAGGGGATCTCGCTGAGATGTCTCAGCGATCACAAGAGGTCTCCCCGAAATGAAACAAAGCTCGGTATGAGGCAAAGGGCTCGACAAAAGGTCTCGCCGAAAGCAGAGAGTCACCCCGACGGGAAGCAGCTCGCCAAAAGGAAGAAAGTTGCCAAGATGTCTCGGCGACTGGCCGAGGCCTCGCCGAGAGTAAGTGATATCGCCTTGAGGTCTTGCCGACACCGGGAATTCTTGGCAACATGGAAGGTATCGTCGACAAAGGGTCTCACCGACTAGTGGAGCCTCCCAAATGAAAAGTAGTTTCGGCCAAAGAATAGGGGTCTCAGCGAAATGTTTTGCCAATATAGAGATATCTCCCCGACTGAAGGATAAAGGGAAGGGGCCTTGATACGTTTGTCTTTGGCAAGAGTCTCGCCGATCATGAAAGACTTCACCAAGCATTGGATATTGGCATAGGGTCATGCCGAAGTGTAGATGTCTCGCCGACAGCAAAGGGAGTGGTCTCGGCAACGAAAATGATATTGGCATGACTAATAAGGCCCGCTGTAACCTCTCACCGATGAATGTTTCTCTTGCCGAAGTGAAATGAAGTAAGCCCTCGCCAAAGCAAGGTGCCTTCGACACAACCTCTTGCCGATAAAGCGATGTCCTACCGACAGGGAACCAACTGAAGTCTCCCCAACCCGAGGAAGTCTCACCGACTCTGGAGCATAGCGATAGGATAATGAAGTTTCGGTGAGAAGTCTCTACTACTGCCATATGTCTCCCCAAAGCAATGTGGCGCTCGGTATAAGGAATGAAGATCGGCGAGATGTCTCACCGAAAGAAAGGAGGGGCCTCGCCAAGAGTTGAAGTCGTCGCCACGAGGTCCCAATGACTTACCAGAGTCTTGCCAAAAGGAAAGAAGAGCTCGATAGAATAAAGTGTGTTTGGGGTGACATTGAAGATGTATCACTGACAAAAGACACAGGGTCTCGGAATAACATTTTTTCTTCGATAAAGAGTCTCACCGACACCTAGGTGTCTTGTCGAATGAGGGGAAGCTCGGGGTGAGAGATTCAACATCACCAGGAGGTCTCGCCAAGTGTAGTGGGTCTCTCTGAAACTGATGCCTTCGCTAAGCGTGGAGTTTTCGCCATGATATCCTAGCGACAGAATTGTGTCTTGCCAACAGCCTCAGTGGTATCAGTATGACTGATCGAGCTCGATATGAACTCTCATCGACTATCATGTACTACGCTGATTGTTGCCAAATGATATAATCGCATCGGCAAGACACTTTCAGTGTCACGCCAAGATGCGATTCTTTTCAAAAGATTTTTGACCAGCTGCAAAGCCCACGTGGAAAACGCTCGACCAACCAGGGGGAGTTGAGGCGAGCCATGGCAGAACAGAGAATGTCAACCCTAGATGAAAGCCACGCGAATCAAAGTGAGCTTAGGGCATTCAAGGTGCAGCCAAAGTAGGTCAACAGGACACGAGGATCAGAAATGAATGTGGTGGTTGCTGCTAAAGATTTGAAGGCTTCTATGAGGGTAACTCTTCACTGACAGACACTGACATGGACACGCAGGGTTCTGCATTTATTTCAATCAAAAGATCTATGGGAGATTTTTTCTGGGACGGATATTTTTTGTAAGCCCTAAGGGGCTGACATACCTTTTGTATATAAGGCATTTTTTGCCTCTTTGTAAGGAGTTTGGATGTATGCTCTTCTGAAGTTTGTGACCCTTTTGCAGTCCTCTCTCAGACTAGCAGGTTTCTGTAATTCAACTTGGAACATGTTATATAAAGCTTACCTTGATCACTATTGATATTCAGATTTCCATCTTGTTCATGCAAAGTGTTGTGCATTTCAGGTTCATAATCAAGTTATTTTTGTGAATTTCTTTCATTCCTTCATAACTTTATCTTGTGTTTCATGCCTTCCTTTGCAAAAGTATCATTATACAAATTACAAATTGTGTTCACTTAGTCACACATGGATTCTGACCTGTGAAAATCTTTCTTTCCTCTCCTGAAAAAGTGTGTGAATCGAACCTGTTTGTAAAATGTTAGTGCAAGGCTTGTAGAATTTGATGTGTAATCTTGTGTTCACCGTCAGTGTTCAAGCGTAAATTGAGTATTTCATTGTTCCTGTCATTTCGGTGAATCACCTTAGTTTAGTTTTAATATATGTACTCCTTATCCCTTTCCCTTCAAAGAATCAGTAGTTTAGGTGACACCAAAGGAAGTCAGCCTTCTCCAGAGGTTCATTTCAATCATAGGTGACCCACAGCCTTGAGATGATCCCATGTTGCTCTAGAAAACTCAGTTTTTATAAACTTTGCACAGGGTGCAATTCTTGGTGACAACAGGTGCAAATTTCAAGATCGATGGCTTGCATTCAAATATTGGATTATGTCAATGGCTAGGAAATGGAATTATGGCATGGAAAATGATGTCAGCTCCGACTACATTCTTGTAAAGGAATGGAGGAAAGGGATGCCACCATTAATGAAAAGGTTGGTTATGAGAGTTGGGGAAGATCGAGCAAATAGATATTGGATTAAATGAGGTTGGTGGTGTTTGGTTGGGGGAGATAGCTTGTCGATGAAGCTATATGGGAAAAGGGGGAGACAAAAGAAAGGAAGGAGGGTGGAAAAGGGGAGAGAAGGAAGAAAAAGTAAATAGAGAAAGCAGTGGCTAGGCATGTCACTTTCCCCAAGCGTTGGAGGTTGGAATGCAGAGAATCACACTGCCATTTTAGATTAATTGTATGACTAAAGTCCCTTATTGGGGTTTCATAGAGGAAAAAGGATTTGTGTAGCAAAAGAAAGGGATAAAGGCCCCATCTCAGGCCCTTGGAGAATATTTATGCAGGGATGGGGGTCTACCTTTAGCTGATTTTAAGCATACCCACCTAGTATTTATGTGTGTGTAGATGCATTTGCATGTTGGACCACATTGTGTGTATTGAGAGTGTTGGTTGTGTATTGCGTACATTGATTATAGTGGGGGTAATCTATGGGAGTTTTTGTTTATACCCAGATTGTATCTATGAGTGTTTTGAGGCTACAGGTGGATGATCTCACTATAAGTAAACTATACATATTCTTCATTGGGAATATTGAATTCAAATGGGTAATTCTTGTTGTCACTAAAACCTATGGCTTGGCCAAAAAAAATTACTACTAAGTAGTAGTTACCATTAGACTTTAGTGCTTAAGTTTGAGATAAGAAATTTTTGGGGAAGGTCAAAAACCTAAGAAGCCTGTTGGTGTAATCTTTATGTTTCAAACTAAGATTATAATTTTGGCTTCCCTCAACCATCCCATTGGGTTTCAGCTAAACCCTTGTTCATAAGACATTGTATGGTGATTTTAATGTTATCCCTAAATCAATAGAGCTTGGGTTTCTATGTCCTTTTGGTTATCAAACACAAGTTAACAATCATTTTTATTTTATTTTTGATACATAGTAACTAGTAAGAATAATGGGTGTTGGAATGCTTCGTTCAATAGAATTCAAGTATCGTACTCATGGCGTTGTTTGATAGTTATTTAGATAAGTTTTTGTATTGAAATATCATCTTATTTTATCTAAATGGAAGATTAAAAAAAGGATATCATAATATGTGAATATAATGTTGTATATGATGTGCAAGTTATTTCAATTCGTAGTATGACCTATTGAAATATTATAAACTATTAGTTATGTGCTCTTTCTTTTTGAAATGTTGAAATAAATTGGGTCTAATAGGCTTGAAAATTATTACCTATCAACATAATGGAGATGTTCTTTTCTGAAGACGATTATAATCAAAATGACATTGTTTATCTTTATTCTCTTATTAGTAAGGAAACCCTAAATTGTTTTATGAGTATAGGATACGTACATGTAGCATGTAACTATATGTTATGTGATCAAGGATTTCAGTTTTGTAATTATCTATGCTGAAAGAATTTAGAAATAGAAAGAATATATATATACATACTTTTTACATTATATATGTGAACTTGTTTAAAGTTATACCTATAAAGAAATAGTGCATTATGAGAATACAAAACTTGACATCTATTTTTCCTATGGCTGAGTAATTTGTGTAAATTAACTTTATTGTGTGATACATTCAAGTGAACTGAAACAACTTATATGATACAATCCTCATTAAATGTTTCCATTTTCATTATGTTGAGTATTAATTTTTATTTATTTGAATTGTATTACGCAAGATTGAGTTTTGTCAAATTATCAGGGATCGATTCTCTACCCTATATGTTGTTAACATATCCTTAACAGGTTTTCTTATTCCTGACTTCACCTACGTGGGTGGTAGTCGACTGTGAAACTAATTGGGAAATGGACCCTAGAAATGGTTGTGTAACCACTCGTATAGTTTATAAATAAAAGAATCGAGGCATAGGATGAATTGGAGTAGAGAAATGAGTTTAGTGCATGTTAGTGTTATTGGATTATGAGTGTGACTAAGGTAGGTTAATCTTTTAACCTAAGGGTTATACCCCTTCTGTTAGTCAACCAAGTGTATGATGGTTGAATTGGCTAGAAAGATTCAAAATGTGAATTGTCTTATTAACCTTTCACCTTGTAATCTTATTAATGTTATATGGTGACCTTTGTATTGTCTAGAATAAAACTCAACTACAATTTTAATCATCTTTTTAAGATATGATATGGTCACCTTCATCCTAGATCATACTTGGTTATCTATTTTGTCAAGTGGTCCTTGAGTAGCATTACAATTGGGATTGTTAACCATTATTATTTATACTAAAAATAGAAGCCCTTGTATATTAACCGTTGTTGATTATTTTATGTATTTACCATATTTTTGTGAGTTGTGATTTAAACCTTCATGAAATGTGTGATTGTTGGTCAATAAAATATGAGTTTGAGTGAGCTCAAGTTGTCGAACTATGAAGCCTATGTGCAATACATAGGAAAGGCCATCAAAGATGAGCCCTTGATGAATAGTTATGGCCCCTAGGTCTTGTTCTCTTATTATTAATTTGAGATTACTATTGATATATATTTTATTTTTTAGCATGTGACTTGAATTATGTTTCAAATTATTGTTGGAAATATGTGCCTCAAACTATATAGGCTGAAACCTCCATTAGAACCAAGTCGGTGTGACATCTTCATTATCTGGCCAACTAGCAGCTTGATTCATTCTAGTTTGTACCGGTCGCTATGACCTTGCAAATGTCTTGCCGAAAGTTTGCACTATGGAGTCTATCACTGTGACATAGTGTTTTCGCTATGACCTCTTAGTGCTCGGGAGACCTCTAGCCGACAGGCCATTCAATCGTGTATCAGGAAGACTCTTGACGACCACGGGCTTTGGGATAACCTATGTTATTCGGTGAGAAGTCCCAGTGATGAGTTAAAGTCTTGCCGACGGGGACACACTTGGAATCATTGAGGTAGCACTAAGGGTTCGCTAAGAACTCTTAGCGATGTATAAATGTCTCACCGACGGAGGCTCAAGTGCTGGCTATCGGGGTAACTCAAAGGTCCCGGGAAGACGTCTCAGCGAATGTTGAAGGTCTCACCGACAGGAACACCTTGTGAGATCTTCAGTATAACTCTTGGTGACAGATGAAGCTTTCAGGGTAAGTCCTAAAGCTTGGTGTAAAGTCCTAGTGAAAGGTGTATGTCCTAGCGTCTGCTGACGGTTTCAGTGAAACAAAAGATCTTGGAGAAACCTCTCGGCGAAGGTGTTAAGTCTTTCCAACTATCTTTTGGAGCTCAATATGACTTGTGTCTTCGGTATACCTTTGGTTACTCACTATGATCTCCTGGAGAATGCGATAGGTCTGGGCGACTGCTTGGTGACTCGGTGTAACTCATGGAGCTCGATAGAACGTCTTAGCAATAACGATATGAAGGTTATGTGGCATTGGCGAGACACTGTTAGTGTCTCACCGAGATGCCAACACAAAGCGAATTCTATTGACCGTTTGACCATCCTATGTGGCATCTCATGGAAAAATAGGAGGAGCCGAATGGGAACAGTTGGAAGATAGTCAGTTGTGACTGTTCTGTGAGGAAGTTCTACAGACAGAGTTCGACATGGATATACTCTGCGATTGCATATTGTGAAAGGGTTGGATTGTTGGTTGAATCAACAGATTGTTGAGTGATTGTATCAGTGGATAAATTATGTGGACTGTAATGTGAAGATTCCTGTACAAGAATGTTAATGGTGAATGCTGCTATATAATGACACCAGAAAGATAAGTCTGGAATTTGTATGTAATTTCTGTTACTGTAATACAAAATGAGTTCTCTTGGTGTGGTGGGTTTTTCTCCCGTAAGGGTTTTCCCACGTATATTTGGTGTTCATGTGTGATTGTCAAATACTCTGTTTCTATTTTTTGTTTCATAGTGCATCTTAATTGGAATATAATTGTAAATTTTAAAGTGTATCTACATTCTTTCCTAAGGTATTGACGTTAGGAGAATTTTTTTTCGCATCTGATTTTCCTTACAAGTGGTATCAGGGCCTGGCCAGTTGTGTTATCCTTGTGGGTACGTTGGGTTTTTTGAGTGAGTTCTGTTCAGTGGGAGTCTTGTAGAAAATTGTTATTTCTGATTACAGGTTGAGATGGCTAGTACATCTGGAAAGTTTGAAATAGAGAAATTCAATGGCAGTAACTTTGAGTTGTGGAAACTCAAGATGGAGGATCTTCTTGTTGATCGTGATCTTTGGATTGTTGTGGCCAGAGTGAAACCTACAGGCATGAAGCAAGAAGATTGGGACCTTGCAGATAGGAAATCTAAGGGGCTGATAAGGCTCTGTTTGGCAGACTCAGTGCTTTTGAATGTGCATGAGGAGAAGACTGCATCTTCTTTGTGGAAGAGACTGGTGTTTATTTATCAGGGGAAGTCTCTGGTGAATAAACTATTCATGAGGAAGAAACTATACTCTTTGAGAATGCAGGAAGGAGGGTCTGTGGCTGATCATCTGAACGCATTTAATATGCTGCTTGCTCAATTGACATCTGTTGGTGTGAAGACTGAAGAAGAGGATCGCTGTATGCTTCTATTGTGTTCTTTGCCAGACTCATGGGATCATCTGGTGGTGGTGATTGGGAGTACAACATCCAGTTTCAAGATGGAAGATGTTGTTGCATCTTTGCTGTCAGAAGAGATGAGAAGGAAATCTTCTAAGATGGCGAAGGAAGCTCTTGCTGTCAGAGGAAGACCGAAGGAGAAAGGCAAGAAGAAGGACAAGAAGTCCAAATCAAAATCAGAAGGGAGATCAAAGTCTCCTGGCAAGAAGTCCAAGGTGAAGTGTTGGAACTGTGGGCAACTTGGTCATGTCTGAAGGGATTGTAAAGAGGAGAAAAAGAAGAAGAAGGGCTCTTTCGATAATGGTTCTTCTCATAGTGATGGTGACGCCTTCATTGCAACCTTGGCAACTCAGGCATCAGATGATGTCTGGCTGATTGATTCTGGACCATCATTCCACATGACATCTCATAGAGAGTGGTTCATGAAGTATGAAGAATACAATGGTGGAAAGGTGTACTTAGCGAGTGATTCAAATTTGAAGATTGTTGGTTGTGGAAGAGTCAGGATACAATTCCCTGATGGTAGAGTAAAGGGAATAAATAATGTTATGCACATACCAGGTCTGGCTCGAAATCTATTATCTGTAAGTATGCTAAATGATATTGGTGTACAAGTTACGTTCTCTGGAAATGGCTGCAAGATGACTAGAGGTGCTTGAATTGGTACCCTGTACAAGCTGGATGCACAGGTTGTTCAATGTAATAGTGTCTCTGGAAAGTCACTGAAAGCTACTCCTGGAGGTAAAGAGGGAAATATCCCTAATTATGTAAACTCTATGGAAGTAAAACCTCCTGCAAAGAAGACTATGCTTTGGCATCATAGGTTAGGCCACATAGGAGAAAAAGGTTTAAAAACCTTGAAGAATAAAACCCTGGTAGAGGGGCTTGAAGATTGTAATCTTGAATTTGAATTCTGTGAACACTATATATATGGAAAGCAGCACCGTGTTTCATTTTATTCCAGTCCTCATAAATCTTCTAGTTTGTTAGACTATATTCATTCAGATGTGTTTGGTCAAGTAGATGTTCCTTCTTTGTCTAATTCAAGATACTATGTGTCATTCATTGATGATTATTCAAGAAGAGCATTCGTTTATTTTTTGAAAAGTAAATAAGAAGTGTTTAGTCGATTTAAGGAATTTAAGAACCTTGTTGAAAATCAGATTGGTAGAAAAATAAAATGCTTAAGGATTGATAATGGCGGTGAGTTCTGTTCTGATGAATTTGAAAGATATTGCAAAGACCATGGAATCAATAGACACAAGACTACACCTTATACTCCACAGCAAAATGGAGTTGCAGAAAGGTTCAATAGGATAGTGATGGAGAGAGCACGAAGTATGCTCAGTAGTGCTGGCTTGGAGGAGAAGTTATGGGCTGAGGCTGTGTCTATTGCATGTTATCTAATTAATTGTTCTCCAAATTCTGCTCTTGTTGAGAAAACACCTTTGGAAGCGTGGTCTGGTAAGAAGCCCTCACTTAGACATGTATGTGTTTTTGGCTGTGAGGCATATGCTCATGTGTCGAATGTGAAAATATCTCAATTGGAGAACAAGGCTGTCAAATGTATTTTCATTGGCTATAGCACTGTCATAAAAGGATACAAGCTTTGGAATCCTGATACAGAGAAGGTTGTATGCAGCAGAAGTGTAATATTTCGTGAGTTGAAACCTTCCACTTTGGATCTGTAGTCAGAGACAAAGTCAGATAAAAATAAGGATGTAGCAATAATTCCTTCTACACCAGAGAAAGAGGAATTGGAAATTCAAAATGTACCTAAAACTGAGGAGAGATCGAGCAGTTCTGAAAGTTCTGAAGAAGAAGAAGTTCAGCCTCAGCAAGTGAGGAGGTCAACCCATGAAAGAAAACAACTAGATAGGTATGGGTTCTCATTGATTGATTCTACTTGTGCCTATGCTTTGATTTCTAGTACTGATGAGCCTAGGACTATGAAAGAGGCATTTAAAATGTCTGATTCAGATTCTTGGTTGGAAGCCATGGAAGAAGAGATGGCATCATTAGATAAAAATGAAACTTGGAGTTTGGTGCCCTTGCCTAAAGGTAGAAAAGTTGTGGGCTGCAAATGGGTATTTAAGAAAAAGATTGGTCTGGATGGTAGTGTAGAAAAGTACAAAGCAAGACTGGTTGCAAAGGGTTATTCCCAGGTAGAGGGAATCGATTATGGGGAAATATTTTCTCCTATAGCAAAGCTGACATCTATTAGATTTCTATTGTCACTTGCAGTTGTGTATGACTTAGAGGTCAAAAATGGATGTGAAGACAACATTTCTTCATGGTGATCTTGAAGAAGAAATCTATATGTCCCAGCCTGAACACTTTTTTGAGAAAGGTAAAGAAAAACTGGTATGCAAATTAAAGAAGTCTATGTATGGGTTAAAGCAGTCACCTAGAATGTGGTACCAGAAATTTGATACATTTGTATTATCTTTGGGATTTGTGAGATCAAAATCTGATCACTGTGTATATTATAAAGTTGAAAGTGATCAAGTACTTGTTATTGCTCTCTATGTTGATGATATGTTGTTCATAGGAAATAGCAAGCTAATGATTTCTGATCTTAAGTCTCAGTTGTCTGCTAAGTTTGAAATGAAGGATCTTGGTGCAGCAAGGTATATTCTGGGGATGGAGATAACTAGGGATAGGAAGAATATAAATCTTTAGCTTAGTCAGAGTAAGTATGTCAGGACTGTTCTTGAGAGATTTTGTATGAATGATTGCAAGCATTAGTTGTTCCAGTCATGCAGGGAATGAAGCTATCTGTTGAGGACTATCCAAAATCTCCTACTGAGATGCAGGACATGACCAGTGTACCCTATGCTAGTGCAATAGGCAGTCTTATGTATGCAATGGTTTGTACAAGGCCAGACATTGCCCAAGCAATGGGAGTACTTAGTCGATTTATGGCTAATCTAGGAAGAACACATTGGGATGCTGTGAAGAGAGTGTTTAGATATTTGAAAGGTCCTTCAGATTTCGCTTTTTGTTACCATGGGAATTCGGTTGAATCACAGAGGACTCTCAACATTCGTGGTTATGTAGATTCTGATTGGGTAGAGGACATTGACAGCAGAAGGTCCACCAGTGGATACATTTTCATGTTGAATGGTGGTGCAGTGAGTTGGATGAGCAAGCGGAAAGTTGTAGTCGCTTTGTCCACTACAGAGGCTGAATACATGGTAGCTACTCATGCTTGTAAAGAAGTAGTTTGGTTGAAACGTTTGTGTTCTAATATTGGTTTTGATGCAGGTGATATAACTATTTTATGTGACAGTCAAAGTGCAATTTGTCTGGCAAAGAACCCTACTTTCCATGCCAGGACGAAACATATAGATGTACAGTACCACTTTGTACGAGATATGGTGGAGGATGGAAAGGTCAGTTTGGAAAAGGTTGATACTTTGGAGAATGTTGCAGATTCATTGACAAAGCCAGTGAGCACAGATAAGTTCAGGTGGTGTGCCAGTTCAATGGGCCTTAGTGCCCATGATTTTCAGTAAGTTATGTTGTGCTCTAGAGTTGCCTGTATGATCTTCGTCAAGTGGTAGATTGTTGGAAATATGTGCCTCAAACTATACAAGCTTAAACCTCCATTAGAGCCAAGTCGGTGTGACATCTTCATTGTCTAGCTGACTAGCAGCTTGATTCATTCTGGTTTGTACCGGTCGATGTGACCTTGCAAATGTCTTGCCAAAAAGTTGCACTGTGGAGTCTATCACTGTGACATAGTGTTTTCGCTATGACCTCTTAGCGCTCGGGAGACCTCTGGCTAACAGGCCATTCAATCGTGTATCCGGAAGACTCTTGACGACCACGGGCTTCGGGATAACCTATGTTGTTCAGTGAGAAGTCCCCACGATGAGTTAAAGTTTTGCCGATGGGGACACACTTGGAATCATTGAGGTAGCACTAAGGGTTCGCTAAGAACTCTTAGCGATGTATAAATGTCTCACCGATGGAGGCTCAAGTGTTGGCTATCGGGGTAACTCAAGGGTCCCGGGAAGACGTCTCAGTGAACGTTGAAGGTCTCACCAATAGGAACACCTTGTGGGATCTTTGGTATAATTCTTGGCGACAGATGAAGCTTTCAGGGTAAGTCCTAAAGCTCGGTGTAAAGTCCTAGTGAAAGGTGTATGTCTTGGCGACTGCTAACAGTTTCGGTGAAACAAAAGATCTCGGAGAAACCTCTCGGCGAAGGTGTTAAGTCTTGCCAACTATCTTTTGGAGCTCGATATGACTTGTGTCTTTGGTATACCTTTGGTGACTCGCTATGAACTGGAAAATGCGATAGGTCTGGGCGACTGCTTGGTGACTTGGTGTAACTCATGGAGCTCGATAGAATGTCTTAGTGATAACAAAGTCTCTTGGTGATAACGATATGAAGGTTATGTGGCATCGGCGAGACACTGTTAGTGTCTCACCGAGATGCCAACACAGAGCAAATTTTGTTGACCATTTGACCATCCTATGTGCATCTCGTGGATGAATAGGAGGAGCCGAATGGGAACAGTTGGAAGATAGTCAGTTGCGACGGTTCTGTGAGGAAGTTATACAGACAGAGTTCGACATGGATATACTCTGTGATTGCAGATTGTGAAAGGGTTGGATTGTTGGTTGAATCAACAGATTGTTGAGTGATCGTATCAGTGGATGAATTATGTGGACTGTAATGTGAAGATTCCTGTACAAGAATGTTAATGGTGAATGCTGCTATATAATGACACCAGAAAGATAAGTCTGGAATTTGTATGTAATTTCTGTTACTGTAATACAAAGTGATTTCTCTTGGTGTGGTGGGTTTTTCTCCCGTAAGGGTTTTCCCACGTATATCTGGTGTTCATGTGTGATTGTCAAATACTCTATTTCTGTTGTCTATTTCATAGTGCATCTTAATTGGACTATAATTGTAAATTTTAAAGTGTATCTACATTCTTTCCTGAGGTATTGACGTTAGGAGAATTGTTTTCCACATCTAATTTTCCTTACAATTATTAATTAGTTAGTTGAACTAATTAGGTCTATCTCGGTGATGTGGATTCCATGTCTCCATAAGAACCCAGTTATGATTGTCACAATAATTTTTTACTTGACCAAGTTCTTATAATTGATTGGTCAAATGTTGTTATGCTTTTATGAAGTGCATGTATTGGAAGCAACCTTTTGTAAATTATGCAAGTGCTTGTGGTCAAAATTTGAAGTTTGTGTTTTTTACTTAACTATAATTTGGTAGAAAGTTTTGGGCATTACATTTGGTATCAGAGCCCAGTTACAACACTATTATTTTTGGTTAGTGTTGTTGCTCATGTAGTGTTTCCTTGTGTGAATTTCATTTTAGTACTTATCTCCTTGATTGTGACTAATGGTTGAAAAGACCTTATGATGTCCTTTCTTTCCTTATTCTTTGATAATTGTTGCTAGATTTGATTGAGTATTGTGCACCCCGATGTGAATGTTGCAATTGAATATGAAATAAATGATACTATGTTCATGTATTGTATGTGGTAAAAGAGTAGTGAAATAGTAATGCTTCTTAAGGGAATCATATTTTTTATTCCCTAAAATCGGATAGACAAAGTAATTTAATTATGATTTGGGTTATGAGATTTTTCTTTGTGTATGAAAGTGATTTAAAAATGAAATTCCTTTCTTGTGTGTGGATAAATGAAGTACTTCCTAAAAGTGCATGTTGCCTTGGAACCAATTGAATGCATGTTTGTGTAAAGCTATCTTGTAGATATGAAAGGAATATGTTTGATTGGGTAAAAGACCTTAGTCCCAAAACTTCATTCATATCTTGGGATGTATGTGTGACCTTCTGGTTGGAATCAGTTAATAATGAGATAAAACAAAATAGTGAATATAATATGCATAGTAAATAAATAATGATGGTGGTGAGGGAATGAATGCAGTAGTAAACCTTGCATTGTTAAATTCTGAATTTAAGTTGTTCTCTCATTGCATGGAATGTATGGAATATAGAATGGTATGTGTGTTATAACAACATTACTTTGGTGAGACTTAAGGTCCCCAATTGCATATTAGTTATAGAAATCCATATAAATGTCAACTCATTAGAGATGCAAATGTTAAGTGCATTATTAAGTGAATTTTGAGTAAAAAGAATGGTGTGCTTATGGTTCTAACTAACTAGACTATGTTTTTTGTATCATGTGTTGAGTATTGGGTAGCCTTGTTGAGAAGGTGCCTTATCAAGATTGTGTATGCCACTTGGTAGAATAGAATATTTGTGGTTTAATTTTGTTTAAGGAAATGATTTTGTGGCTCTAAAAGATGAAAATTGGTAATGAAGTTATTTTGTATCCATGGTGGATGTGAATACCTCGTAATGATGCTTATGTTGTGTATCGTGGAAATTGTTGTGGATAGACCAAGTTGTAAGATTGTGTATGTTTGCATGTTTGAAACATATGGAATGGGGTGATAAAAAATTATTGGCAGTTATGTGATTTGTCATGTGGAAACCAGTAAATGTGTTGTGCCCCAAGTATGAGATATAGGGTATCCGACTTGGGATAAGGGTGAGTGGACGTCAAGTACAATCCCTTATGTGTACCCTTTGTGATGGCTCATTATGTAGTTGACTAATTGTGAAATGGTGAAAACATGAAATGTGTGGATGTATACCATCTAAATAAAATGTGATGTATTCCTTTGTGTAATTATTGTAGACATGTTAAATGTGTTCCCCTAGCATATGTTTCCCCCTTTGAGAGTGAGATACCAACTATTGTAAACAATGGTTTGAGAGATGCATGTCAATTTATTGGGAAATTATGAGCTCAAGGTGCTATCCCTAATCCTAATAGAGGACCTATGTCGAGACATACTTTTCCATGGATGTTGACCATGACCTACTCCCCCACATATGAGAGCCACACGTGTTGATTCAAAGTGAAAACCTATTCCTTGATGTTTATAACCCATGGGTAAAGGATGGAATTACATGGACCATATTGATGGGGATGTTGATCCTATTTTATGATTAAATAATTTGGATACTTCAACAATGCAAGGCATTGATACTATGTGGAAGGTGTAAGGAAGCTAAGGTAGTGGAAAAACTTTCTACACTAATCTTAAGAGGAGAATAATGCAAAAAAATTATAGATCTTTAACAGTTACAAAAAATTTAATAGAAATAAACATATATATTACGCATACCACAACATCGTGATTTACATGGGGAAAACCATTTCGAGAGAAAAACCCCACTCCAAAAGGGGCCCAATATATTATTCATAAATCACAAAGATTACAATATACTTGTAGAGAAAGCTTCTCACAGGAGCATCGCCACTTAGAGATCAAGAGACAACATGACTACTATCAGACTCTCAAAATACATTGTCTTCTACAATCGTAGTACAACACCCTCATAAAATAGAGTTACCTTCTAGGGAAAGACAAGCCAAAAAAATATCCACCATTAGATCTAAAACCTAATAATTAACAGTCTAGATTTACAATGTATCATTTATTTTAATGTATGTTAGTCATTTTAGGAGTTTCCTAAAAAAAATTAACAAAAAATTGTTCACACGCGTCCCACTCTCCCCCTTGCTGCCATTGTATATTACACCTATCAGTGTAACTAGGAAATATATATATATATATATATATATATATCCTATCAACAATAACCTTTATATAATTGTAAGGTTGAGACACAATTTCCCAAAAAATCTCCCACTTTTCGAACACCTTGCAAGAACAATAGGAGGGAGTAAACATTGTCTCTTAATTGCTAGGGGCCAAAAGGCCCATAATCTCTGAACACCATTTGAACTTCTTTATGCTCACATGCTTAGTTAAAAAATCAGCAACATTCATCAAAGTCTCTACCCTAACCAACTTTACCCTACCATCTTCGACCATATCTCAAACAAAATGATATATTACATCAATGTGCTTGGTCCTGACATGAAATGTCGGGTTCTTGGATAGACATATCGCACTTTGATTGTCACAATAAATTGTCAATGCACCTTGTTTTATTCCAATATCTAAACATAGTCTCTTTAGCCAAATGGATTCTTTCAAGCATGAGTAGCTATCATAAACTCTTCTTCAATAGTGGAAAAAGCAACCACAACCTACCACTTACTCATCCAATTGATTGCACCACCGAATAATGTAAACACATAAGCATTGGTGGATCGTCTGCTATCAATATCACTTGCCTATTATGAATCCACATAACCATGAATATCAAGGGAAATCTCATCTCTAATCATATTACTATGATAACACAAGGAATAATCTGAGGTACTACACAAATATCTAAAGACTCTTTTAATTACATCCCAATGAACTCTACCAAGATTAGATGTATATATGGAAAGAACTCCCACTACTTGGGCAATGTGTGATCTAGTACAAACCATAACATACATCAAACTTCCAACTGCACTCTAGTAAAGCACTTTTCTCATGTCTTCCATCTCTGATGAAGATGTTGGACAATCTAAAATAGATAACTTTGTTCCAATAGAAAAGGGAACACGCAATGGTCTACAATCCCGCATGTTAAATCTCTGTAAAATTGAATCAACATACTTAATTTGGCCAAGCCATATCTTTCCGTTCTCTCTATCTCTTCTAATTTCCATCCCAAGAATGTGTCTAGCTGCACCAAGGTCTTTCATTTCAAATTTAGCAGCAAGTTGATATTTTTGTTTTGAAATCATACCTTTCCCTTTGCTACTAAATAACATATCATCAACATATAATGCAATAAAAAGGAAATGATCACCATCAATTTTATAATAAACACAATGATCTGATTTAGAACACTCAAATCCAAAACTCAACACATATGTATCAAATTTATGGTACCACATCCTAGGACTCTATTTTAATCCATACAAAGATTTCTTCAATTTGCAAACCAACTTACTTTTACCTTTCACCACGTAGTGCTCTAGCTATGTCATACAAATATCCTCCCCAAGTCACCATGAAAGAAAGAAATTTTCACATTCATTTCTCAACCTCTAAATCATAAGCAGTGGAAATAGTAAGCAAAAATCCAATGGATATCATTTTTGCAACAAGAAAGAATATCTCACCATAATCAGCACCCTCAACTTGAGAGTAACCTTTTGCAACCAACCTTTCCTTGTACTTCTCAATACCTCCATTTAAACCAATATTTTTCTTGAACACCCATTTGCAACCAACAGGTTTCTGTCCTTCAGGAAATGGTACAAGACCCCATGTATCATTCTTTTTCAAAAATGTTATTTCTTCATCCATAGAAATATTCTAGTATTTTGCATCATTCATACCTAATGCCTCTTCTACATATTTGGGTTCATCCATGTTAGTATTCAAAGCAAAAATTAATCTCCAATCATCAGGTTTATACCTTTCAGGTGGTTGTATATGCCTTGTAGACCTATGAACAAGTTGATTTGGAGGTTCTTCCTCCTCTTCTGAAGATTCAGAGCTTGATGAGCTCTCCTCAACTTCTTGTCTATCCATGGGCCTCAATTCAACATTCTCAGGTGTAGAAGGAAATTGAATCGCATCTTCCTATTTACTTTGTTTTGGCTGCAATGTAATAGAAGGAGGCTTAATTTCTCTAAAAATAACACTTCTACTATATATTACCTTTTGTGCAATATGATCCCAAAGCTTGTATCCTTTCACACCATAACTATATCTGATGAAGATACATTTCACAACCTTGTTCTCCAACTTGTTTTGCTTCTCCTTCGGCACATGTGCATATGCCTCGCAACCAAAAACTCTAAGATGTCTTAATGAAGTCTTGTGACCCGACCATGCCTATATAGGCATCTTATCAACAATAGATGATGTAGGATACTTATTAATCAGGTAACATGCAGTGGCAACAAATTCATCCCAAAAACTTTGTTCTAGGCCAACACCACTTAACATACTCCTAGTCTTCTCCATTAGTGTTTGTTTCATTCTTTTTGCAACTCCATTCTATTGTGGAGAATACAGAGTTGTCTTATGTCTATGAATACCACAATCTTTACAAAACGTATCAAAATTGTTAGAGAAAAATTCACCGCCATTATCAATCCTCAAACATTGTATTTTCTTTCCAGTCTACAACTCAACCATTTCTTTAAATTCTTTAAATCGATTGAAAACTTTAGATTTACTCTTTAGAAAATATGTAACCCATGTTCTTCTACTATAATCATCAATAAATAAAACATAATATGTGGATTTACCAATCAAAGGAACATCTACAAGACCAAACACATCAAAATTAATAAGATCCAATACACCAAAAGATTTATGTGAACTCGAGTAAAACTTAACACAATTTTTTTTCCATAAATGCAATGCTCATAAAAATTAAATTCAAGATTACAATCGGATGAACCTTCAACAAGGTTTTTATTTTTCAAGGTCCTTAGACCCTTTTCTCCAATGTGGCCAAGTCTTTGGTGCTATAACATAGTTTTCTTTGTAGGTAAATTTGTTTCAAAAGAAAGAACACCCTTTGGTACCCAAAATACATGACCATTTGTTGAAGGTGAAACCCTCACTTCTTCCATAGACTTGTTTTTCACAGAAGTACTATTACACGCAACAGTGCATGCATAAAGCATATATAATGTGCCATATCTGACACCTCTAGCAATCACCATAACACCTCTAACCATCTTAAACTTGCATCATAAAATACTACCTGCACACTTGCATCTATTAGTTTTCTTACATATAACATATTTCATGCTAATCTAGGGATATGCAATACACCATTAATCCTTTTTATTCTACTATAAGGAAACCTAATTTTAACTTTAACATGACCAAAAATGTCTAAATGAGAATCATCACCCAAGTACACCTTACCTCCATCAAATTCTTCATATTTAGAAAACAAATCTCTATTAAAGGTCATATGGAAAGCTACACCTGAGTCAATTAACCATGCATCATTACCTATATGAGTTGCCAAAGCTGCAATGAATGCGACACCATCTTCCTTCTTAGACTTAGAATTAGAATCAAATTTCTTCTTTTCTTCTTTGCATTCCTTACGAACATGTATAGGCTTACCACAATTCTAGCAAATAACTTTGGACTTTCAGGAGATTTAGATCTCCCCCTAGACTTGAATTGGTTACGCTTCTCATTCTTCTTGCCTTTTTCCTTAGGTCTTCCACAAACATTTAGGGACTCTTTGGAAATGATGGATACATTCCTCCTCATCTCTTCATAAATCAAAGAACCCACCACATCTTTAGTCTTCAAAATAACAAAAGTACTCCCAATAGCCATAACAAGAGAATCCCACGAATTAGGCAAAGAACAAAGAAAGATCTGACATTTCTCCTCCTCATCCATTTTGACACCAACTGATGCCAATTGAGCCACCAACATATTGAATGATTCCAGGTGGTTTTTGATTCATCCACACCCTTCTATTTTCAAGGAATACAACTTCTTCCTCAAGAAAATATTGTTCACTAAATATTTGGCTTGATACATCTCGACAAGCTTCTTCCATAGTTTCTATGCAAAGTCTCCTCATGGAAATTAATTAAAACAGAGTCTGCAAAACAAAATCTAATTAGTCCCTTGGCTTTACGGTCCATAACATCATATTGAGTAGCCTAAGAAGGATCTATAGACCTTGAAACATTCTCATCAATAACAACCCACATATCTCGATCTATCAACAGATCCTCCATCTTCAACTTCCACATTTCAAATTTTTTTCCAAGAAACTTATCTACCTCTATTCTCACTGATGAACTTTCCATCTAAAAATTCTTGCAACAAGATCATAAAGTATCTTCTACACAAGCTCCCACTCAAATTTGGATTAGTTCAAAAAAACCCAACAACCCACAACTGAAACCAAAGGTGATCGGGCTCTAATACCACTTGTAAGGAAGTTAAGGTAGTAGAACAACTTCCTACACTAATCTTGAGAGGATAATAATGCAAAACATTTACAGATCTTTAACAGTTACATAAACTTAACAAAAATAAACATATATATTATGCATACCACAACATAGTGATTTACGTGGGGAAAACCCTTTCGGGAGAAAAACCCCACACTCCAAAAGCCACCCAATATATTATTTAGAAATCACAAAGATTACATATACTTGCAGAGCAAGCTTCTCATAGGAGTATCACCACTCAAAGATCAAGAGACAACATGACTTCTATCAGACTCTTAGAATACATCTCCATCTACAATTGTAGTACAATGCCCTCATAAAATAGAGTTACCTTATAAGGCAAGACATGCCAACAAAATATCCACCATTAGATCTAAAACCTAATAATTAATGGTCTAGATTTACAATGTATCATTTATTTAATGTATGTCGGCCATTTTAGAAGTTTCTTGAAAAAGTTAACAAAAAATTGTTCACACGCATCCCATTCCCCCCCTTGCTTCCATTGTCTATTACACCTATTAGTAACACTAGGAAATATATATATTCATATATATATATATATATCCTATCAACAAGAACCTTTATATAATTGCAAGGTTGAGACACAATTTCCCAACAGAAGATTCCACCATGATATTGCAAGCTATCATGTTTATGTAGTCAGGGAGCACCAGTTTATTGCATACTATTATAATTATGTGGTTAGAGAACCACCATTCCTCTCCTCCCCTTAAGTGGCTTATCAAATTCATGCGATGCTCGTAATGTGCAAATTTTATCATTAAAATATGCATTATTGTCATTTTCTTAATTGTTGTTTTATTATATTATACACCAACAATGTGAATCTTTATCTTTCTTTAGTTGACGGCTATTTAGCCATTTGATGGTTGTAATGGTCCAATTTTCCTCAAGGTCTTATATAATTTCATTTTTAAATTAAGATTGGAATGCTACAATGTAGCTACATATGATCTTTATCTAGTTTTTCTCTTGATTTTATAATTTTTTGTTTTATTGAGATATTGGTTTATGATCTTATGTTACTCAGTTTGAGGCTTTCTTATTCTTTGCTAACTACTGGCAAGTGTGGTGTAATGTAACATCTGTAAACTACCATATCCCAAGGGACCCTGGCAAGTCGTATAGGGGAGTAGATGCGCTGGGGAATTATTTGAAAGGGTTTGCAAAAAGGACCAATATGGGATGGTCATAAATATATTTCTCCCCTATTTATATTATTTCTCTTGTTGTACCTCCCTTTTGGAGGCTAACCACCTTAAAAAACAAGGGGAAGGTACAAGAAAATATTTGGATGGGTCCTTAGAGAAGGGCCTCAAGGCCATCTAAATCCTAATGGCTCTGGTATCCAAGAATATCAATCCTTGTAAACCCCATTGTGTGAGACTTGTGTTGTAAATGATGTGGTTGTATGAGGATAGGCTCACCCAAATTGGGAAGAGCATCCTTTCTATTGTTGTGTGTATCTGTGAAATTGCAAATAAATGTGATGTGGTTTACCTATGATCTATGTGAGAAAGAGTAACAAATTATGCAAATTTAATATTCCTTGAGACATGGTATGAGTTCCATGATTATAAAGTAAACTATTCTCTTAAGAACATATTTGGACAAAAGTGTGAAGCTAATAATTTTTGAGACATGATTGGACATTTGAGAAAAGACATTTTCTAATAGCATGAGTGTTGCTTATGGTAAAAGGGATTTTGCAGTGTATCAAAAGACTCTTATTTGTTGATATATTGTTGTAATTTAATTGAAGTGGGTTGTCGGGGCAATAATTTATAGTTGTATGGATGGTTGTTAACCTTTTATTTGTTTTATATATTGAGATATATGGGTCAATGTATAATAGTTGGATGTTAAATTCATGAAGGGGGTGTCTCTAATGTATGTATTTAGTTTACTGTTTTGATTCATTTCATTAGAAAAGTAGTATAATTAGTACAGTCAATCAGATTCTTGTGTGTTGCCATAATTATGATAAGTTTCCAACCCCAAAAAGACTTCCAAGAGGAAGGATGTAAGGCTCCTCCCTTTATATCATAGTCACAACCCCTTTTATTCTAAACTTATGCTACTCTACTATGCAAATTAAGAGTGAATCATTTATATGATACAAGATCCAATTGTGTTTGAGTGCCACTATACTTTTAATCATTTGACTCTAAGGGTAGATTAGTTAAATTCTTATGTGAATTCTTCTATTAAGATATATGACTAAATCTGCATTGATTGATAATATAATTTTTCATGCTATATTGTGTTGCTAAGGTCCACTTGTAGTAGCATTCCCTTCTGATCATTTGACTCACGTTGATTTTGGATGTCTCCTATATTACTTACTTGAGGTTCCTCATAGCAAGTAAGGAAGCATGAAGATTCTTAGAGTCTTTACTTCTATTGAGGTTGTGAAATATCATTGAATTATGATCTACACTTAAATTAGAACATAATACCTTTACTTGTAATTGGAATATGTTAATAGAGAGTTAATCTAGTAGGGATGACTGAAACTAGATTTACTTAAATTAATAGTATGCTAGCAATCTGATTGTCACCAAGGTCAAATAGGGCACCTCATTAAGGTTGAAAGGAGATCTAAGTGATATCAGATAAGGAGTTGTTGTTTGAGGTCAAAAGGGCTTCATAAGGATATTAGGGAGAAGGATTCATTAGCATTAGGGTGTCATTCAACAAGCCTTGAAGAGTTGCAAAAATTTTGGCATCGGGCCTCAGGATTACCTTGTATCACTTGCTAAAGAGAGAAGAGTTAGTCATTTTTAGCTAAGTCTGATCGAGCTTCAGACTTCGGGCTTGAGGCTTACTCTCTACTGCAAGAGATCAGGCTTCAGGATTCAATCATACCTTATACCAAATTCCTTAAATAAATAAAGGAAGTCTAAGTTAAGTTCAAAAGGCTTTGGACTTTGGGCTTCGGTCATACCTTATACTGAATGCCTTAAAGAAATAAAGGAAGTCTAAGTTAAGTTTAAAAGGAGCTTCAGACTTTGGGCTTCAGCCATACGTTATACTAAATACCTCAAAGAAATGAAGAAGGAATAGGTTAAGTCTGAGATGGCATGAAACATCAACGTTAAGGGTTAAGTCTTACCTATCGAGCATTGGAGATCCACCCTAAGGATTATCCCTTAACATAATGATAAGTATGAAGTAAGTTGGAGTAAAGTTTGAAAGGGCATCAAACATCATGCTTCGGCTTTAAGGCTTAACATAAAGACAATGTTGAACACTCAGAATACTGAGAGGGGGGGTGAATCAGTATTCTATTAAACCATTCAAACATTAGCCTTCCAATTACCAAATCATTTTCAGTTGTTATAAAGAAAGAAAGAATAAAACATCCACAAGATCACATAACACATGAACGCTAAGATTTTTACGTGGAAAATCCAAAAATGGGAAAAACCACGGTGAGGGTTAGCTCACAATATATTATAACCGGTTATAGTATATTACAAAAGTGCTTACTATTGGTGAGCTCACTGTCCAAGTGGACTCTCTGCCCACAAAGAAAAAGATAGAATAAAGAAGGTGGTTCACAGCCTAATTTGATATGTTACAAATGCATCTACAATATGTAGGAATACAATTCCAATGAAGCACAATAATAATCTTCACATTGGTCTAGATCAATGCTCTACTCTGCTCTGTGTTCACAGAATTTGTAACTCAATTCACACAACTCTGATCAAATTCACATCAACCTCATGTAGGTCATACCCAATACTTGTCATCACACACAAAACACTAAAATCAATCCATCATATATACTTGCATTAAGTGTAACATCAATGAGGTTGGCCTAATTGATATATCACACAAAATTCAACTTGTTGGGCCCAAAACATTTCAACCAAACTTTGCACCACAATTCAAAATTCAAAACTCCTTAAGATAGGTCAAGATGAAATTAAAATAGATCCTATATAAGAATGCAACAAATATTAACATTTTTCATACTCATCAAACATGCTAGGTCGGCACACCAAAACACCTAAACCAAAAATACTTCAATTGTTCATCCAATTCGAAACATGTGGACCTCAAAACATGATACCATATGAAATTCATGCTTAATTGACATCTAAAATCTTATCTTCAACACTGAAACATCAAAGAATCGTCCATTGAGCAGTACAAAATCCCCAACACTAACACACTGTACAAGAAATGACTGTGAAATGCCAAACCGGACTCTGTCATTCATATCTCCCAAAATAATTTGCCAAAGAAGATGAAATCTTGGATTTAGATTCTTCGAACAACCACAAAAATTAGCTTAGAAGTGTAGAGCAAAAACTTTCTTTTTTGGAGTTGTGTGGACCCAAAAACTAATACACTATAACCCTAAATTGGTAGTTTTGACACTTAGTCAAGTTTTCACACCACACTGATCTTTTCGAACCAAATCTCCTTGCACAAATGACTTCTTCAACACCCTAGAAACATGTCAAGATCAATCAAATTAGTCCACAACAATGTTGAAATCAATGATGTTGGGAATAGGATGCCATTTAATTGCAATCCTAAACATATTTGATGTATCTCCTAAGTCCTTGGAAAGTGTTCTGCAACACTAGGATTAGAAAGAGATTAAATTTAAATGAAATGAACATGTAAATTGAATTTTTTAATTATTCCTAAATGATAGGAACATGTGAGGGAATCCAAAAAGAGTTCCTAAATAATAGGAGCACATGGAGTGCCCACATGGAAGGTGGAACACACCTTGCTTAAGTTAACTATTTGGAGAATAGATAACACTTTAGTAATGCATGTAAAGATCCTACAAGTTAGGGATTGATATTTACATGAGTGGAGTTCAATTCAATTCAATTTAGTTTAGTTCAGTATTAGTTCAGTTCAGTTCAGTTCAATTTATTTGTGGTTCAGTTGTCTTCAGTTGCATGTAGTTAGTTTCAATTGAATGCTATTTGACTTCAATTGACTTGAGTTCATGACTAATGACTTTAGTTGCATGATAGATAATAGGTGGACACATTCAGTTAAGTGGGGATGATTGATCATGCATATTGTTTGCATGAATTGATGAAGAGATATGTTTCTATTAACAAAGATTGACTTGGACCCATCTTGGGCGCCCAAGTTGGCATCTTTGAGTTAACACATTTTGCATGAGAAGATATTTAAAAGGCTGAGTTGAGTGGGCCCATTCTTGGGTGCCAACTTTGAGGAGAAGCTTGGAAGATATTTTCTTGACCAACAATCAGTTAGGACTTTAGTCTGGGGTGCCTAAATTGAGGATACTTTGGTTTTGACTTCATGTTACATGATGGAACTCTACTTGCACAAAATAGGCATAGGTTTTTTATAGGAGCTTTGTGCTCTTGTAAATGACAACTCTTTGGAGTTTACAATGCTCATTATTGTCTATTAATTGGAGCAAGTTGAAGAGATTTTTATCAGAGTTTATTTGTAGGTTGTGAAGAAGAATTGTTGAAGGAAAAGGAAGCTTATCAAGCAAAGGATTGATATAGTGTTATTGTAATCTTGTTCTAAGGTTAAATAATACAAGCACTATTGATTTTGGTGGTGGAGTTTTTTCCAGAAAGGGTTTCTCCTCTTATATGTTGTGTCACTTCTATCTTCTTGTCTCATTCTTCTACAATATTTTGTCTCTTTCTACAATTGGTAAAATCAATCTAAACAAATAATCATACACAAAGAATTTGTAACAAAGAACACTTAATTAGATCTAAAATCTCATAGTTTTATAAGTTATAAGCTACATAATTACCTCCATTTTAAACATTTGGTATCAGAGCTAACAATTGGGTAGAGTTTGGGACACCTTTCTCTTAAAAGTTTGAAGGTTTTTTGGCTGTAATGGGAGATTTTACTATTATGTTATTGCTGATTTGTAAAAGAAGTGTGTTAAAATGAGTTCTAATTCTCGTTTAGATATTGAAAGATTTAATGGATCTAGTTATGAGATGTGGAAACTAAAAATGGAGGATCTCCTTGAAGAGAGAGATCAATGGTTAGTTGTTTGTAATGATACAAAGTCGCCTACAATGATTTCAGATGAGGATTGGGCTAAGCTTGATAAGAAGGTAAGAGGGACCATAAGATTATGTCTTGTTGATGTTGTTCTCTTGAATGTTTTAGATGAAACTACCACATATAAATTGTGGAAGAGGATAGGTGATATCTAACAAACCAAAAGTCTTACTAATAAGTTGTATCTGAAAAGATAGTTGTATTCTTTAAAGATGAAAGATGGTGATTTTGTTGCAAATCATTTAAATGCTTTTAATTTGATTCTAATTCAGTTAGCATCTATAGATGTAAAGCTAGAAGATGAAGATAAATTCATTTTGTTACTTTGTTCTTTACTAGAGTCTTGGGAAAATCTAAATGTTGCTATCAGTGGTAGTGGTGCAGATCCTAAGATGCACAATATAATTCCTACTCTCCTATTAGAGGAGATGAGGAGAAAGTCTAAAACAAGATCCCAAGATTTATTCTTTGTAAGAGGTAGGCCTAAGGAAAGGGAACCTAAGGGAGACAAGAAAGGAAAGGGTAAGTCCAAAGGACTGTCTAAAACCCTTGGTAAGAGTAAGGTAAAGTGTTGGAATTGTGGGAAACCTGGACATGTAAAGAAGGATTGTTAGAACAAGAAAAGAGTTTTGATGATTCTACAAAGAAATCCTCAGATGACAGTAATGATGCATTGGTTGAATTTCATCTAATACTTTTTGTGATAACTCTTGGCCTATTGATTTAGGTTGCTCCTATCATATGACTCCTAATAAGGAGTGGTTCACTAAGTATACTGCATATGATGGAGGGAATGTCTTCTTTGGAGATAATAGCACAACAAAGGTTGTGGGAAAAGGAGAGGTGAAGTTGTGTTTCAGTGATGGTAGGGTTAAGACCCTTAATGATGTTTTACATATTCTAGGACTTGCTAGAAATCTACTTTCTATATCTAAGTTCAATGATTTTGGAATGCATGTGACATTTGACAAAGGTGGTTGCAGATTGGTGAAAGGGAATATGGTGGTTGCTAAAGGATCTCAAATTGGAACTTTGTTTGAGCTTAATACCTCCAATTTGAATAAATCAGCCAATGTAACTAAAGCTGAAAATACATGTGTGTTTTGGCACCATAGATTGGGCCACATTGGTGAAAAAGGTCTTAGGACTATTCTTAATAAGAAATTGATTCATGGTATTCCTGATTATAATATTGGAAAAAATGATTTTTGTGAGCATTGTATGTTTGGAAAATAATCTAGATCTTCATTTCCTAATGGAACAAATAAAGCTAAAATATTATTAGAGATTATTCATTTAGATGTATTGGGCCCTATGGATATTGAATCTATTGGAAACTCTAGATATTATGTAACATTTATTGATGATGTCTCAAGATACACTTGGATCTATTTTTATTTCTAAAAAATATGACGTGTTTAATAAGTTTAAAGAATTTAAGGCTTTGGTTGAGAAACAATCAGATCATAAGATAAAAGTGTTGACATCAGATAATGGTGGTGAATATTGTTCTAGGAAATTTGATGATTATTGTAAGCATGCAAGAATTGTAAGATATAAAACTACTCCATATACACCTCAACAAAATGGAGTAGCAGAAAGGATGAACCAAACCTTAATGGAAAAATCTAGGAGTATGTTAAGTAGTGCTAAGCTAGATCGGTGCCTTTGGGCTAAGGCTGTAAGTACTTCTTGTTATTTAATCAATAGATCTCCTAGTTCATCTATTAAAGATAAAACCCCTTATGAAATGTGGTTAGGTAGAAAACCTAGTGTTGCACATTAAAGGATCTTTGGTTGTGAGGATTTTGTTCATGTGCCTAAAGAAAACTGGTCTAAGTTAGATCCAAAAGCACAAAAATGCATATTCATAGGTTATGGTGAAAATGTAAAAGGTTACAAGCTTTGGAATCCTCTAACCCAAAAAATTTCTTTATCTAGAGATGTGATTTTCAGGGAATTTAGATCTTATTCAGGAGAAGAACAACCAAAGGAGAAGGATACTTCTCAAATAGTTCATTTTGAGATAAATACTGAGAAGCATAAAGATGCACATGTTGAAGAACAATTGGATGGATTGGATGAGGAGAGTTCGCAAAGTTCTTCTAAGATAGATGCTCATGATGAGCATATTGAGGAACAAGAAGAACCCCCTTTAAGAAGATCCACAAGACAACAAAATCCCATTGACAAGTATAGCCCACCTGATTTTTGTTGTATATTTTCTTTGATGAGTACTAATGATGAACCTATATCTTATAGGAAAGCTTTGTCTTCAGATAAGAACAAGCTTTGGTCACAAGCTATACATGAGGAAATGGATTCCTTGGATACTTGTGACACATGGGATCTTGAGAATTTTCCCAAAGGAAGAAAGTCCATTGGTTGTAAACAGATCTTTAAAAAGAAAATTGGAGCATATGGTAATATCGAAAGGAACAAGGCTAGATTAGTAGCCAAGGGCTACTCCTAGAGAGAGGGAGTTGACTTTAATGAAATCTTCTCTCCTATTGCTAAATTAACTTCTATTAGATTCCTTTTATCTATTGTTGTTGCTTATGATTTTGAGATAGAGCAAATGGATGTGAAAACTTATTTTTTGCATGGGGATCTTGATGAGGATATTTATATGAGGCAACCTGATAGTTTTGTTCTAAAAGGAAAAGAAGAACTGGTTTGCAGGTTAAAGAGATCTTTATATGGATTGAAACAGTCACCAAGAATGTGGTACCATAATTTTGATGCTTTTGCATTGAAAATTGGTTATGTTATGAGTGAGGAAGATCATTGTGTTTACATAAAATTTATTGATGATTAGCATTTAATTATTATCTTGTATGTTGATGACATGTTGTTTATTGGTAACAACAAGGTAATGATCAAAGAATTGAAATCACAACTCTCTAACACATTTGAGATGAAAGATCTAGGGGCTGCAAAATATATCCTTGGTATGGAGATCAACAAAGATAGAGGTAACATAAAACTTTTCTTAAGTCAAAGCAACTATGTTGATACTATTTTGAAATGGTTTAACATGCAAGATAGTAAACCAATTAATATTCCTTTACTAGTTGGAACAAAGCTAAGTTTAAAAATGAGTCCTAAATCTGATTTTGATTATGAGGAAATGTCTAGAATTCCATATGCTAGTGCATTTGGTAGTTTGATATATGCAATGGTCTGTACGAGACCAGATATAGCCCAAGCAGTGGGAGTTCTAACTAGGTTTATGTCTAACCCTAGTAAAGAACATTGGACTTATTTTAAGAGGGTGTTTAGATATTTACAAGGCACTTCTAATTACTATTTGGTTTATCATCGTGCTAATGATATTGATATTATGCACAGATCATTGGACATATAGGGTTTTGTTGAATCGGATTGGGTAGGGTACCTAGATAGTTGAAGGTCGACAAGTGGCTATGTGTTTACTTTGTTTGGAGCTACAGATAGTTGGATGAGTAAGAGGCAGCCCACGGTTTCTTTTTCTACCATAGAACCAAAATACATGGCTACTACACATGCCTCTAAAGAGGTAGTTTGGTTACAGAGACTTGGGAAAGGTATTGGTTTTAATTGCACGCAAATTAAACTTGAATGTGATAGTCAGAGTAATATTTGTTTAGCCAAAAATCCTATGTATCATGCTCGTACTAAGCATGTTGATGTTCAGTATCACTTTGTGTGAGAAATGGTTCAGAGTGGGAAGGTATCGATTGATAAAGTTGACACTTTGATCAATGATGCAGATTATCTTACGAAACCAGTTCCTACAGATAAGTTCTCTTGGTGCAGGAAGGCCATTGGTCTTGAGTCCTGTACTTGATTTATAATAATGATTCCTTGTTTAGAATAATTGCAATGTATAATGTCAAGTGGGAGAATGTTGGGAATAGGATGCCATTTAATTACAATCCTAAACATATTTCATGTATCTCCTAAGTCCTTGGAAAGTGTTCCCCAACACTAGGATTAGAAAGAGATTAAATTCAAATGAAATGAACATGTAAATTGACATTTGTAATTATTCCTAAATGATAGGAACATGTGAGAAGAGTTCCTAAATAATAAGAGCACATGGGGCGCCCACAAGGAAGGTGGAACCCACCTTGCTTAAGTTAACTATTTGGAGAATAGATAACACTTCAATAATGCATGCAAAGATCCTACAAGTTAGGGATTGATATTTACATGAGTGGAGTTCAGTTCAGTTTAGTTATGGTTCAGTTATCTTTAGTTGCATGTAGTTAGTTTTAGTTGAATGCTAGTTGACTTCAATTGAATTGAGTTGCATGACTAATGACTTCAGTTGCATGACAAATAATAGGTGGACACATTCAGTTAAGTGGGGATGATCAATCATGCATATTGTTTGCATGAATTGATGAAGAGATATGTTTCTATTAACAAAGATTGACTTGGACCCACCTTGGGCACCCAAGTTGGAATCTTTGAGTTAACACATTTTGCATGAGAAGATGTTTACAAGGTTGAGTTAAGTGGGCCCATTCTTGGGTGCCAACTTTGAGGAGAATCTTGGAAGACATTTTCTTGACCAACGATCAGTTAGGAGTTTAGTTTGGGGCACCTAAATTGAGGAGACTTTGGTTTTGACTTCATGTTACATGATGGAACTCTACTTCCATAAAATAGGTGTAGGTTTTTGAGAGGAGCTTTGTGCTCTTGTAATTGACAACTCTTTGGAGTTTACAATGCTCATTATTGTCTATTAATTGTAGAAAGTTGAAGAGAGTTTTATCAGAGTTTATTTGCAGGCTGTGAAGAAGAATTGTTGAAGGCAAAGGAAGCATATCAAGCAAAGGATTGATACAGTGTTTTTGTAATCTTGTTCTAAGGTTAAATAATACAAGAACTATTGATTCTAGTGGCGTAATTTTTTCCCAAAAGGGTTTCTCCACATATATGCTATGTCACTTCTATCTTCTTGTATCCTTATTCTACAATCTTTTGTCTCTTTCTACAAGTGGTAAAATTGATCTAAACAGATAATCATACACAAAGAATTTGTAACAAAGAACACTTAATTAGGTCTACAATCTCATAGTTTTACAAGCTTTAAGCTACATAATTATCTCCATTTTCAACAAATGACAACACTATAGTACATCTATTTGTACATTCTCCATGCTCATGTTGTTAACTAGCATCATCAATGATGATCTCCTCAAACTTCCAATAATCTTCCCCTTTTTCATTGATGGCAACATGCCAAAAAGTCCAAAAATGCTCTCCAATACTCTCCTCCTTTGACATGAAGGGAAAAGGGTACATATATATATTATTTTGATCCATTACCAGAACTCCACCTAAATGATGTGGCCATATATACATATTTGTGAAAATAATTGACTCCCCCTAAGTTGTGTACCAAAGAAAAAAGATACTAAAATACAACTCTATATGTCCGCTTATGTATAAAGAATTACAAAATTGCATAAAAATATGAAAGATGAGTCAACTAGAGGTGGTTGATGCTTGCAATTTCACCCGATCTTCCTAGGTTGGCCTACCATCTTCCCATTCTTATTTGGCCTCTACAAGTAGCATAATTTGAGTTTCAAACTCCAACAACAATTCTTCTCCTTATTTCGGTGAATCAGTTGTTGGCCCCACAGTTGTTGTTGCACCAAAAGGTCGACTTGTTAATGTCTAATACAACCGCTAGAGTTAACGGATCCATGAGAGGCAGTTAGTCCATGTCATGGATCCTTAGGGGAGCACTAACCATTTTCCAATTTCTAATTTCAGGTACCGGATTCATCCCTTTTTCCTTGTCTGAGTTGAGAATTTCCTAAGAAACCAGTAGTAATTTGGGATTAAATAGATCCTTTACATCTCTGAAATATAGTATGATATGTTCTTTTTGTGCTTGGAGTTGGAAAAATTTCTTATGAAGATCTTCAATTTTACTTCTTGTGACATTGGTGAGGTCAACAACCAAGTCATATACACTAGAGGTGGCATTAACCTGTGAATCAATAGAGTCTATCTCCTTTGTTATGTTTTGTGTGGCTTTGGGCCACTTCATACTAAACTACAATAATGCCTTAGCCTCACCTACACATGCCTCTGCATCCTTCCACAATTCTAAAAAAAAATTATGTGCAAAAACACATTTCTTTTTCATCTCCATCATTTTTTTTATCACTCAATCTCTTTTCCACTTCCTTCTCTTCTTCTTCCTTAAGTTTGGATGCATAAGATTTGAATGAATCAATTAAAAGCTTAAAATTTTCCATACCGAAGAGTGTGGTATCCACATGTGATCCGGGTATGATCTCTTGAAACACTGTGGCAACTTCTTTATTCATATCTTGCTCATGTTGAACATCATTAGTGTGTACTTCTACATTGGGTTCATCATTCACTTCTTCTCCAGTCACCCAAAGAAGTCCTAGCTATTGAACAATCTCCTCAACTTTATCATTGCACTCTTTCTGAATCCTTTCAAGGTCACCTTTGTCCCTCATAAGAGTGGTAAATCTCTATTTTTTTCTCAACTCCTTGTTGAATATGGTGGCCAATGTGGCTCTATCTGCTTTAGTCAGTGTAGCACCAACTCTATTCAAGGATTCATCTTTTAGACTTTCATGTTCCAATATATCTTCTTCCCTTTTTTTAGCAGGATGTCCCATACATCATTAGGAATATCCTTCCTAATATTCTTCATGTCATATTTAAATAAAATGATATACCTGATTATGACATCAATTATGGTAGCCTTGTCTACCTCATGTTCTTCCTTGTATAGCTCTACCTTTTCCTTCAACATATCATTCTACATAATACTATTAAATAGTGCCTCTAACTTCATTGGGGAATGAGGCCTTTCCTATTGTTTTTGTTTCTTGAATTTCACCAGAGACTTCTTTTAACTTGTCTCTTTCTCCTTCTTCCTCGGAGAAGCCTTCTTGGCTTCCTTCTCCTTTTCTCTCATTTGAATCTTGAATGCTTCTTTCTCTATTTCTTCACTCTTTTTATCTACTATGTCAACTCTTATTTTTGTGCTAGCTTCACCTTGTGAAGCTCTTTCCTTCCTTTTCAAACCAAATGTGGTCCTTCTTCCAGCTCCTCTTCTTCATTAGCAATATTAATGCCTATACTCTTCTCCCTTGTAGCCTTTTTGATTGACTCTTCTTCTTGTAGGGGCAGCAAGGGGTGTTGTGGTGACGGTCTTCTTCTTCTCTGCCCTAGTGGCATGCACTACTAGAGGAGATTTCTCCCTTACTGGAGGACTAGAAGTAGGTTTTATTTTCTCTCCAGTAGATGGTAAAGCCTTGAAAGAATTTTGTGTAGAGGGAGGAGTGGTAGATATTATTCCTGATCTTTTGGTACTCCTTGATACTTCAATTGCACTCTTGTCTACTCTAGCTCTTGCTCTTACATACTCCACCTTTTCTTTTGATAGACCCCTCTTGTGCATATACATCTACCATCTTGTCAACATTTTTCCTCATCACAAGTTCCTTTTGCTTCAAATGATCTTCCAAGGATTTTTCCCCATATGTTCCGAACTTTGGTTTGTTTGCATCCTTTGGAATCTTCAATATAACATCTACATATCCAATAAGTTCAGCCTATGTTACCTTGTAGACTAACTCAGGAACCCAAACAGTCCTTGGTTCAACTTCCTCCATAATACAATAGTATGTAGATACAAGAAATGTGATCTCATCTTTGTATTTCTCAACAATACTCCTTGGAATCTTTTGCCTCTCATGCATTCTTTTTTGGAAAACAAAGAAAGAAGTTAGTTCTTCATCTTGTGTTGTAGCATCACCAATACTCCTCATGCGGTCTGCAATCTGTAATGCAATAGGTATTCCATTTTCCCAATTTACCTTTCTAAATATTGGAATCTCCTTCAAAAAGTAGAAAAGTAGACACATGACCAGTGTCATACTTGAATACATACTTCTCTTTTTTCAGCCTAAAATTCTCCATTAGTTTTTTCCTAAGAAACTCATAGAGGTCAAAGTTGGCACCATTCACTATAATCTCATGTGCCACATTAATTATGGTGGTAGAAACAAAGTTATCCTTGTTTGTGAAGTAAACCTTGTATCCAATAACCATGGTAGTGTATCTGACAACATGGTTTTTGATGGGATTCACTATCAAGGCCCTTTTGTCATATGTAGCTCCAGTCTTCTCCATTACTACTTCATTCTTGATGGATTTTAACACATGAACTGGTCCAAAGGAGAATAGACCAGTGAATTCTCTTAGTAATTCCTTTGTTATCATGTTGGGCATGTCGGGCTAGACAAATTGATCATGAATTCTGCTCAATGCCATTCTAATCCACATGTTATCATAAAAGAAGTTTGGGAACCATTGCCACACATCCAACTTTTTCTTAACTAGGTTTTTGTATCCCAACTTTAGGTTGAAGTTATCATCTATTAATTCATTCGCCCATAGATCTCCTAATTTGGAGGGAGGATGCTCTTCCATCTTATCATGAATATAAGCCCTAATGTCCTCAACAGGTAAAACCCCATATGGTATGTGCAATGGTGTGCCTAATGGGTCATTATCTATGGCTCTAGTAGGATATCTCTTGAACTTAGGTTGAGGATTCTCTGAAACATCTACAACCTTTGGTGTAGCCATTGTAAAATGTATTCAAACTTATTTTAAACAATAATTTCTAAAAATTAGGACACACAAGATTTTCTAAATACCTTTTCAACTTTTCTTTTCCGAATTGGGGTTTTGATGCACTAAACCTTGAATCACCTTTTGCACTCCAAATTTTCTTCTCACTGCTCTACTTCTCTTTGAATGCTTTTTTAAATGAATTTTCCTTGGAAAATTTTATTATGATTCTTTCATCTACAAATTTTTTGCAATAAATGCTTCAAGCGGTAAAACTAACAACACATTTTCTGTATACACAGTCAACTTCTCAAGCTCTAGAAATTTCACCAATAGATATAGCATGTTGTTATTCATCACATATCTTCATGTTGTAACTTCAACACATTTTTTTGGTGGGGGATAAAAGATATCCATTAATGCTCCCCCTAAGCCATAGCTCTTGCCTTAGTTTCCAGAGTAAACATATGCACCTAAGGGTGGTACAGATTCTTCCTTATTCTCAGTCTCCTCTTCATTTTTCCAAATCTTGTCCATATCTTTCTTTGTCTCTTCAGGATCAATAATCTTAATTGGTTCATTCTTCTTTATCAAATTATCCTTCCTTGTGTTTCTTCTTCTGCAAAACTTAGTAATATGTCTAGGTCTACTGCAATTGTGACATACAACATTCTTTTGGAAATCATTCCTTCCATTCATTCTAGATCTACATTGATTATCTTTGTGTTCAAATCCATAGCATGTATAATAGTAACCATTGAAAGGTTGAATCATTCTACCATTGTTATATGTATTCATCATTTGATTTTTTCAATCACTTGCTTTATGACCAAATTTCATGCATGTAAAGAATTAACCAGTAAAGGATGGAACATTTTGATTCATTTTGCTTCTACATTCCATTTCTCTATGTCCAAATTTATTGCAAGAGTGAAAAAAACCATTGAAAGATGGGTACCTTTGAGCATTTGGTTGTCTGATCAGAGGTCTTCTAGTATCATTTCTTTGAATTTGGATCCTCTCATTCTTCTTCTTGTCTTTAGTCTTTTTTGATTCATTGATTTTCTTTTCTGCATTAGGTGTCTAATCTGCTTTTGAGCTTTTTCCTTTTCCAAATCCCAAACCACATTTGTCCTTGGATGCTTTTTGACCTGCAATCAACTCATCAAGAATTGTAGAACTTGTCTTGAATTTATCTTCATGACTTCTTGCTTTCTCTAGATTTGATCTTAGGTTTACCACTTCTTGTTCAAGCTTTGTGAATTCATCAGATTTACTTTTCACCATTGCATTTAGACATTCCGCAACTCATTTCTTTTCTTCAACTTGCACTTTCAAACAAGTGATGGATTCATTTGCTTGTTTCAACTACTCACTAACTTCCTTATGCCTTTCTCCGAACTTCTTGATTTGCTCTCTCAATTTTCTGATGCATTCATTTTCTTCTTTAAAATTTTCCTTTAGATTTCTATTTTCACCTTCAATTTTGTCAAGATCTTCAAGAGCTACTTTGAGTTCTCCATCTTTGTCAAGCATGCAATCTTCTTCTATAAATCCAACAATAGGGGTCTCTTCTAGAGGAATAGGGAACTTCCTATCAACCATATGTTCAATCTCCAACATCTTCCCAAAGATTTTAATTTCCAGGGATCCAAGCTCTGATACCAATTGTTGAACACTTGAAATATTGAGAGGGGGTGGATCGGTATTCTATTAAACCATTCAAGAATTAACCATCCAATTACCAAAGAAAATTCAACTGTTATAGAGAAAGAAACCATTAAACATCCACGAGATCACATAACACATGAACACTAGGATTTTTACATGGAAAACCAAAAATGAGAAAAACCAATGTGAGGGTTAGCTCACAATATATTATAACTAGTTATAGTATATTACAGAATTGCTCAGTGCAGGTGGACTCACTATCCAAGTGGACTCATTATCAATAGAGAAAAAGATAGAATAAAGAATGTGGATCATATCCTAGTTTGAATTGTTACAAATACATCTAGAATATGCAGGAATACAGTTCCAATGAAGCACAATAATAATCTTCGCATTGATTTGGATCAATGCTCTGCTCTGCTCTGTATTCACACACTTTGCAACTCAATTCACACAAATCAGATCAAATTACCATCAACCTCATGTAGTTCACACCTAATAATTTCCATCACACACAAAACACTGAAATCAATCCATCATATATACCTGCATTAAGTGTAACATCAATTAGGTCGGCCTAATTAGATGTAACACACAAAATTCAACTTGTCGGCCCCAAAATATTTCAACCAAAATTCGTGCAAATATTCAAAATTCAAAACTCCTTAAGATAGGTTGGGGTGGACCTAAAATAGATCTCATATAAGAATGCAACACATATTAACCTTTAGCATACTCATTTGAATGTGTTAGGTCGACACATCATAGGACTTAAACAAAAAATCCTTCAACTGGTCATCTAATTCAAAACATGTGGATGTCAAAATGCGATAACATCTGGAATTCATGCTTAACTAACATCTGACAGCTTATATTCAATGTTGCAACATCAAATACTCATCCACGAAGGAGTGCAATATCTCCCACACCAACACACTGTATAGGAAATGAGTGTGAAATGCTAGACTGGACTCTGTCATTCATATATCCCTAAATACTTTTCCAAACAAGATGAAATTTTGTATTTAGATTCTTCTAAAAACCACAAAATTAGGTTAGAAGTGCAAAGCAAAAAATTCCTTTGCAGAGTGGTGCAGACCCAAAAACTGATACATTGTAACCCTAAACAGGAAGTTTTGACACTTAGTCAGGTTTTCACACCACTGAACTTTCCAAAGCAAATATCCTTGCATAAATGACTTCTTCAACACCTAAAAAAAATGTCAAGATTAATCAAATTAGTCCACAACAATGTTGAAATCAATGAAAACATTGTATTACATTGCTATGTACATTCTACATGCTCATGTTGCCAACTAGCATCATCAATGATGATCTCCTCAAACTTCCAATAGGCAAGGATGAAAAAATTAGAAAGTTTGAATGCCAATACTCAAAAAGGTTTTAGGGATTGAGGATCAGCCTTAATGGTCTTCACAAAATGTTAATTATTAAGGATGATGAAAAACCAAACCCCAACACCTGAAATGGTATAATGTCAAATTTTGTAGTTAGTGTTAAGGTTTAGGCCTTACCGGGAATGTTAAGAAAGGGGTATAATGAAACCCCAAACCCTGACACTTGAAATGATCTTGGTATTTTCAGGTTAGTGTTAAGGAATTTTCCTTAACATGAAATAGAGGAAGGGGAAAGGTGAAACCTTGAACCTTAACACCCAAAATATTTTTGGAGTTCGTAGGTCGGCTTTGAGGTTTATGCCTTGATAGTTTGGTAAGCATGCAATAAGAAGAAAGCCTAAGGGTTGACACCCGAAAGGGTTAAAGCTTGCAAACAAAATGTTCAGGAATCACAATTCAGTAGGAAGGCTTATGCCTTACCAAAAGGATGGTAAGTGGTAAGAGTTAAGGGTGAACCTTGACACCCAAAATAGTTTCGGTGTTTACGGGTTAGTGTTAAGGCTTATGCCTTAACATGAAACAAGGGAAGGAGTAAGAGGTAACCCCGAACCTTGACACCCAAAATGGCTTTGGTGTTTGTGGATTCTGTCATAAGGCCTATGCCTTATCAGTTTGTTGGTATGTAGTAAGAAGAATGTCCAAAGGAAGATACCCAAAAGTGTTAAGTTTGTCAATGTTTGGGATTATTTCGGACATCATGAGTTGGTAGTTTGGCCTACACCTTAGCACAAAGGTAGGTAAGTGATAAGGGGGAAGAGAGAACCCCAACATCTGAAAAACTCATGCATGCTTTAGAGTTTCTCCCTCAATGTTTCAGAGGTTAGTGTGTTGGTTTGGGATGGTGTAAAGGAAGGAAAATGGTAAAGGGTAAGGCCAATGGACGAACCCTAATAGGCATAAAGAGGATTGAACATTGTGGTTTGGTCTTGTTTCTTGAGTCCTTCAAAGCATTCCAATCATGAGGTAGAAGGTAAAGGTTAAGGCTGATGATCGAACCCTGATAGGTGTAAAAGAGCTTCGAACATATGTGTTTAGATTTTCTTGTTAAGCTTTACTAAGCACTTCAAGTAGGAGGTGAGAGGGATTAGTCATTTGCAACCCCCAACAAGCATGAAGGAAGGAGTAATTCCTCCATTCTACCAAATGCTTGTGTTGACTAGGGTTGACCAATGCGAAGTCATAGGGAAGTGCCACTTGGAAAGCATCAATTGCTTGAATGACTAATTTACATCATTGTTGTGAATCACTTGAAAATCTATGGTTGTATTAAATCAAGTCAAACTGCATGCTTGTGTTTTAATGCAAGATGGGTAAATTATATATGCTAGATCATGGCACAAATTTCAAGATCGATGACATGTATTCAAATTCATAATCACATAAATTATAAACTATCAATGAAACTCATAATGCATAATCTAACCAAATAACTTAAATTGAAGTGGTTCATCAGTACCTCAAGTGGACCTTGCTTGAGTTGTTGTTTCCACAAGATCTTGTCAGTCACTCACTCAACAAAACATATTTATATCAAATCAATTCTCCTTTATTGAATTACAAACACAAAAATTTTACACAAAATCTAACAAGAAATATTTGGAAATATTTATTCAATAACACACATATGATATTCTACCATTCTAACACTAGATCTCCTCCTTGACAGGGCACCCAACTATATAGGGTATGTGTGCAGTGTGATTTCTAAACCTAAAAGATGCAAAACGACAAAGATACAAAGGAAAAACAACACAACAACACCTCAAGATTAGCCTAAGTTGAACTTGAATAAAAGAAAGATGAAAAAAAAAATATACCTTATCCAAGTTGATCATTTTGGTTGGCCCTTTGATGTAGCTTGAATGTGTGCTCCTTGATGGAAAATATAATGAAATGATATGCAAAATTCTCTAAATGGGATGATGAATGCAATGCGAGATGTGGGTGTTTTGATAGATGAATGCAAATAGATGAAATGAATGCTTCAAAATGAAACAATGGAGGTTGAATGCAAAATGCTTGAGGTTGAGAGTTGAATGCTAGATTGCTTGAATGTGTGTTATGAGCAAAATGAGACCAAATCCTCTATTTTAGGGGAAAGATCTCTAGATAAATGAACGACTAGGATCTAGCCAAGATGGGCAAGATGGAGGGTTGTGGTGAGTTGAGGACTCACAAGCCCTCACATCTTCCCATGTGGAAAAGGAGGTGGAAAAAGGACATATGAGGTGGAAAGAGGACATGTGAGGTGGAGGTACTTACAAGTACCTTGGGATTAGGGGAAGATTTCCTCAAAAAGGAAGTTCTTGTCCCCATGTGGGAAGGATGTTGACATGTGAGGAATTTTAGAATTCCTCACTAATCATCATGGGGAAGAGAGAAGTGTTGGAGTAATAAATGTCAATTTTAAATTCACATGATTGGAAGTACCTTAGGATAAGACAAGGTCCTCATAAAGTAGGTCCTTGTCCCATGTGAGTGATGTGACTTATGAGAGGTTTAGAATTTTCCAACCTTCATAGGGAAGAGGTGAGCATTGGAGGAATAAATGTGAATTTTACATTCACATAGGGAAGAGGTCAAGGCTAAATAAAGAAAGTACTTATGATAGGTTGACTTGGAGGACATACCAGAAATGGCATGAGGATTAGATTAAGGTTGTGCAAAAAGGTGATTGAGAAGACTAATGAAGGATTAGAGACAAGTGGCCAAATATAAAGGATGTGACATTAATCATGATTAAAGGTGTGCACATCCTAATCATGGATTAATTAAACTAATCTAGATTAGAAGAAGATTATGGAGGATGTGACAAGGAGAGAGAAAAAAGGGAATTTAAAATTGATTTAAATTCAAAAGGCTAAATGACTAATTTAAATAAATTGATTTATTTATTTAATTTAGAGAGGAAGGGATGAAAGGTAAAGTATTTAATTGTTAAATTAAATACTTTAGGAACCTTTGGCAAAAAGTGAAATATTAACTAAATAAATCATTTAATTAATATTGATGAAATAGACGGATAAAGGAGATGGATTTGACCATGTGGGAGTGTTCAAATTTGGATGTCTACATTTTTCCCCTCTTTGAGATGGTGTTACGAAGTAGCATCATTTCAAAGAAGATTAAAAGATAGCACTAGGAAGAAGATAGTTAGATTGGGAAAGATGCCCCAGTCATCAAAGGAGGGACTAGGAGGAAGGATGATGGGAGTGAAGGTGAAGGTTAGGGATTGAGGATTCCCGCTCGAGAGGACATGCAGGTTCAAGAGAACATTGGTGTGCTTTCGAAATGGATGAGGTGATGCAGGAGTAGATGGGGAAGATGATGTAAAATGATGGATAAAAGAGGATGATAAGCGATAAGAGAGGATGAGAAGCATAAATGGATTTAAGGAAAAAGTTGTCATTGCTTAGTCAAGCTACAAGCCAAAATGGGTTGATGATGGATGGAGTGTTGTCAATGAGGGAATGATATATCCCGAAACAACACGAGGATAGGGAAGGATACATCTTGATGATGATGAGGAAAGTGTTGTTGATGAGGGAAGGATACATCCCGATTATAATGATGAAAGTGTTGTTGATGAGGAATGGATACATCCCAAAACAACACCAAAGGATAGGTAAGGATACATCCTGATTATGATGATGATGATGATGATTGGATCAAGGCTTGTACCAAGGCTACGAACTAGACCAAGGATGTGATTAGATGATTTGTGTTAGATTGAATGGATTAAGATTGGATGGAGATGTGAGATGGCCTAATGTGAAATGGAATGCAACATGAACATGAATATAAATAAGGGCTTGTATAGGGATGAGGGTCGATGGTAGGAGTATCATACTTGCTTTAGTTTATTGGAAAGTACTTTCCCTGTAATCATTACAAAATTAAGGGAAGATGGGTGTGAAATTGCACCTGTCAAGAACCACAGGTATCCTGAGAAAAAGAGAATATGGGAGGTGAATATTTGCACAACCAAAATCATAGGTCATAGGTCAAGTATGGATGTAATTCAATGGAATTGATCATGAAATGTAATCCTAATACAATTTGCTATTTTCATAGCACTGATTTTTGCTATAGCATAAGACACCAGGTGCCAGGGTATGTAAACCAAGGAAAATCAATGTCTAATGCAAAAAACAAACACAACAGACAAGAAGGCTATCCCAACACCCCAAAGTCATGAAGAACTTTTTCAGGCCAGGCACTGGGATAACCACAAGCACAAAAGGATGCCCCAACATAACACAAGACCTCAGGGATCTTGGTGGGTACTACGTGGGACAACCAAAAAGACAACAACAAAGCAAAAAGATCAAGATATGCCCCTATGTTAACCGATCAAAACACACCATAATATGATAGATCACGACAATATTGACAAGTTATAATAGGGAGCTTAAATGATAAACAAAAGCCAAAAGTATCAAAAGATCATAATCAATTTTAAACGTCCTTTGCCATAGGATCGAGAGGATGGATGGGATTGATGAGGTATGTTAGGAATGATACATCCTATTGAGACCAAAGATGGATACTAAACTAAAAGATCAAAATGATGCAGGAAATTCCAAAACTGATTGAATCTCATGATATGAGTGGATCTTATTTGTGAAGAACTGATGCATGAGCATCCAGTAGTGTAAGGGAAATCTTGCATCACCCAAAAATAGTTAAATTTCAAGTTTCTTAGTTTTTTTATGTTTTTACATTTTTGGATACCCTTTTTGTCATAATGAAATTCTCAATTTATGGTTTTTATTTTATGTTCATGGGTTGAAAGATATTGTAGTTTTAGTTTCCCAAATTTGCACCTGAAAATCTTCCGAGTTAGATTTGAGGCACTTAGAGTTCCCGGAACGGCCCCAAAACTTTCTGAAATTGGCGTAGCAGATTTCGAGTGCGTTATTAACTTCGAGACCTTTCCAATGGTTCAAATGTTTCGCGAATTGGAGTCCCGGATCAAAAGTTATGGCCTTGGGAAGTTGGCGCACTTTCTAGAAGATACAATTGCAAATGCTCTTTTGAAATTTGAATTTCATGTTGTAAATTTTGGCTCCAAACTAATGAGGAGTTCTATTTATAAGGTTTCTAATTTTTGGGTAACTTTTGGGGACAAGCTCGCATATTTGAAAGGGTTATTCTCAGAGCTTTCTATAACTTGCATGTGTTGTAGAACTTGGGGATTTGAGATCCTCTGCATGTAAGAAGTTCCATTTTCTGAATAATAAAATTATTCTCTTGTTTGTGGGTTATTTTCTAAGTCTCGCTCGCCCTCATCAAGTGGTATCAGAGCAGGTTTTCTTGAGTGTGTGGACAGATTGCCGATGTGAGGCGTTCGCACCGACCTGGTTGTGGGTCGAGGTCAAGAAAGATGCCTCCAAGAGTGATGCCTGGTAGGCATGGTGGTGCCAGAGGTGGTCGGGCAGAAATGCTAGTGGAAGAGATGCACTGGCAGCCCTCTAGAGACAGATTGATGCGTTACAAGAGCAGTTGAGAAGAGGGTTAAACCCGAGGGAGGAAAGTGAGGATGAAGGAGAGGAAGAAGGTTCAAATGTAGAAAAGGAAGAAGAAGCAATTGATCAAGACCAAATGTAGCTAATAAGGGCCAATTCAAAGATCGAAAAGACCCAGAGCAGAAGTCCCCAGTTATTCAAAGTTTGAACTCTAAGAGTTGATCGACTGGATCAACGAGCTAGAAGAATATTTTGAGTATGAGGAAATAGAGGACCCAGATCGGGTTAAGTTTGCGAAAATGAAGCTGAAGGGCCATGCCGGTATTTGGTGGAAAGAGGTCCAATTGGAAAGAAATCGAAGAGGAAAAGGAAAGATCACCAGATGGGATCGCATGGTAGAGAAACCTAAGAAGCAGTTCATACCGTGGACTACGAAGTTAGAGTTGAAGAAATTGCAAGGGTTGAAGCAAGGAAGCAGATCCGCGGAAAGAATATACTAATATTTTCACAAGATAATCATCAGAACGGGTCACATAGAGGCCAATAAGGAGAAGGTAGCCCGATATCTTAATGGGTTATGACCAAGCATTCAAGAGGAGTTAAGCCTAGTCAGAATGACCACCATTGAGGATGTGTATCAGTTTGCTCTGAAGGTGGAAGAGAATCTAAACAAAAGATTTGATGGCAAGCAAAAAGGACGAGGAGGTCAAGGTGGAAGGGGAAATTGAAGACCTTCAGGAAGCCGAAATGATGATGAAAAGAAAAGTGAAGATGTGGGTACTGTAACTAAGGGTAATTTCTGGATTTTAGATTAGATTAGTTAAATCAAAGTAAAATGACAAAAACCCAAAGTAGCTACAAAACACAATGGAAATACATGCAAGAACGATTATACCTGATCGCCGAAGTCTCCATGATTCATTTTTGTAGCACCTTCTTACTTGCTAGATATTGTTGCCCTCATATTCTTTGTTCGAGCAATCTGAAAGTGCCTAAGTCCTACAACAAGCCTTGAAGGATTTGCATAAAGTCTAAATGCCTATGTCTATTGCCAATGCCTATGTCTAAAACAAATATCAAAATTGATCAAATGACTATATTAAATACTAAAATTGTCTATGACAATAAATGTGAAAGTAAATAAATGCCTATAATAACTATGCAAAATGTCAGCATGTGTGTGTCTCCGAAAAGTGAGAAGAAGATGGTATTTTAAAGAAAATGCATTTCGAATGGACGGACGAGATAAATTATTGAAATGAACGATCCAAATTACACCTAAGAATCCCTAATTAGGGTTAGGGAAAAATCCTTAATCGAACGGTCAAAATAAAATCGGATCGACAGTGGAGAATAAACGAGACAAATTAATTAGAAAATAAAGATTTTCGAAAAATCAAGAAGATAAGATTGTCTGATTTGCAAGATTCGAAAAATCAAAGAGATAAGATTCAGACTGAAGATAAGATTTGGAAAATCAAGAATCTTCTCGATTACTTGATTTTTGGAAGATTAATTACTAATTTGAATTAAAATAATTCAAATTATGGATTTTAAGAGATAATAAATAATCTTTTTCAGATTATTTATCAAAAAGGACTAACAGTTAAGATTGACATGACATTTTAAATAATTTAATTTATTTAAAATGAGAAGAATATTAATTGGCAATTAAATGATTAAACTTAATTATTTAATTTAGCAGATAATGACTGATAATTAAATAAATTAAGAAATTTATTTAATTAAGGGAAGACTTAGACAATTAATGACGTATTTAATAAATAAATAAAATTTATTTATTTAATAATCATGAAGAATAAATGACATGAATTAATTAAATAATTTTGAATTATTTAATCAATAGTCGAATGTGGACCAAGGACATAATTATGCTAGGACGAAAGTGATAAAAATGAAGCTTGCAGGCCTAGGTCATTTTTAGGTGTCTACATTTTGCCCCTCTTTGTCATAATGCTTTCGCATTGTGACAAAGAAAATAAGTCAAAAAATGTCCGGTGCAAAATAAGATGAGGAAGAATGATGAGGAGGGTTATGGTATGCCCCCTCGAGAGGACAGACAGGTTCCAAGAACATGGGTGTGCTCTCGAAATTAATGAGAAGACTAGAATATGAAGAGACAAAGAAATGTTAGTGCAAAAGATGTGGATGATGATATGGATGCAATGCCTATATGAGACGAGCGAAGAGAAGATGACAAGACTAAAGAAGATGCATGTTATCCTTCCTAGACATATTGCTCTTAATCATCATTGGGCAGTAAAAATGACACAAATGGACAACAAACACAATGGTATGACGTAGACCAAGGTGTGCAAGGTCATCCATTTGAAAAACAGACAGTCACAGACAAGGAATGTCCTAACTCATACTAAGGCCGAAGTTGCCCTAGTCTTTTTGTCAAGACAATCCACAGACAACAGTCAAAGAAAATAAAATAGGCCAGAAGACGTCATCGCACCTCTAAATCCTTCATGGGACATCCTCGAGGTAGCTAGTAATATGACCAAAAAGACAAGACAATAAAAATATAAGAAAAAATAGCCAAGATAGCCAAAAGATAAGACAAGAAAGACCAGAAAGATTAACAGCCATGTAATTTTGTTTGCCAATGTTTGTTTGCCAAAGATTGATTTCTTGTCGATTTGACAGTTTTGACAGTTTAAGAGTTTTTCCAATTTGACGGTGTTGACAGTTTGATGAGGCCTATTGTCAGGAAGGACACATCCTAAAAAAGGAAAAGCACATTTTGACGAGGTCCAACTCCAAGAACGACACATCTTGAAGAGGGCCAAAGAGTGACGAGATTGACATTGTTTTGATTAATATGTTTTGGCAAGTTGACTGATGTTGACTGTATGATTGATTGGACTGTGCTGTTTGATTTTGACCAATTTTGACATTGACATTTCGAATGACTGTCTTGTGTCTGAGTTTGACTATGTTTGACTTATTTGACCGATGTGACAATTGTGACAAATGCCATGATTTTATTTGGACCAACCTAAAAGGATTGACCTAATGTCTCGGGGACTCATCGACTGATGGCCTTGCCTACGTAGCAAATGCGCAGAGACAACGTAGTTCGACAATGACATGGACTGACTGACATGACTGACTTTGACTTCATGTGACTGACTTTGACATTGATTTGGATGTTTTTGTGTTTTTCTTCAAGACGTTTTATGATTTTTAGGTCTTTCTTTAGGACATTTTATGATGTTTTTGGTCTTTCTTTAGGACATTTTATGATGTTTTTGTCTTTTTTCAGGACTTTTTATGATGTTTCTTTTTTTAGGACTTTTTGCCATGTTTTTGGTCTTTTTGTCGTTTTATGATTTTTTTGGATTTTGACGTTTAAGAGGATCGTGAAAAATGCAAATGACCGACGCCTACACGTGAGAATCCAAGGACAAACATGATTGTGCCCCTAGTCAAGCTGAATACCAATTGACAGGTGATGACAACGTTGTTTGACGTGGGAAGGATGCATCCCGAAACAACGCGTGAGGACAATGACGATAATGTGACGAAAGTATCGAGGTCTACAGTCGGGCCAGGAACACAGTCAAGTAAAATTTTGGATAATGTGCTTGTATGAATTGGACTCGTTGCATTTGGAATGACTTGGTCGGCTAGATGGGATGATGGAGTTTCCTTAGACTGTTTGACAAGGGAAAGCCAAGATAGGTGACAAGCATAAAAGGACAAAAGGTGGCCTTGGTAAAGGACGGGAGACATGAGACTAAGGGAATGTCATATGGTTTTCAAGGACTGTCATATAAGGACAATAAGACTATGATGGTCGATGACCTGATGTTTCGTGAATCATGTATGACCGAAGGATAGACATGTCAAGAGTTTTCCCAAAGCATGATTTATGTGTGCCAGTTTTATGTCAAGACCAAGATAGGTGGGAATGATATGGATTAAATGGTCGGATTCCAATGTCAAGAGGAAGGCATGGGAAATGAGAGGACTTGCCCCCAAGTGTAAAAATCCACATAGATGATTTATTTTACACATGACGCCTGTTTGCCAGGTTTTCATCATGGTACTTATCCAGGGCGCCTGTTTGCTAGGTTTTCACCATTGGATGAAATTTTTCTTTTTACTATTTTCTTGACTTTTTGATTTTTTTGGTGTCACCAAGACGCCTGTTTGCCAGGTTTTCATTAGGGTGACGATTTTTTTATTTTTGAATTTTTTGTTTTTTTTTTTGTATTTCTGATTTTGTGGATAGCTTGGATGCTTTAGATAACCACTGACTATTATGAATCCACTGACGGTCCGATGTAGAGACTGGTGCCATGATATGCCAATAATGACCTTGCTGAAGGAGTTGTCTTGTCAGGATCATAGCACTTGTATACAACTGATCGATGTCATTGTGATCCTTTCTGATACTAGAGTTGGCCTTATCAAAATACGCACATCGCAATAGAGTGCCATGAGAGTCCTTGTGGTAAAGAGTTGTTGCCATGATGTGATGGATTTGTGACGTAGGATTTTTGGACTTTAGGCGAGATGTAGGATTATGACAAATGATGGTGGACATGGAAACATTGTTTGGACGTTTGGACGAATCACTTTTTATTTTCCAAACTTGGGATGGTGGATGACAAATTTTGGAGGGATGGTGTTTGGAACCAACACTCTTAGATGCCTTGTTTGATGACCATTTTGAAGGAGGTGGACATTTGTTATATGTGGGAGTCCTCTTGTCTTGTGGCTCCACATTGTGATTAACTTTTGTATTTGACTGGGTGTCTTTGTTCGATCCGTCTTTCTTTGGGATCCATTTTAATTTCATTTGTCCACTTGTCCTTTGTTTGATTCAATGGTCGTTGACATTTGATTTTGATCTTTTGACTTGTAAGACTTTTGTTTTTGTTGGTCCCAAAGGGAAGGTTTATTTATGATGGAATGACGGTTCATGGTGTGGGTGGAGGGGGTGTTGGCAGCAATCTTATGACAAGGATTTCTCATGGACTCCATTTTGACATTTGTATCTAACAAGGTTGCCCCCAATATTGAGGAGGTACCACTGACTTCGTTTGATTTGCTGACTGAAGAATACCCAAGACCGTGATATTTGCAATTTTCCTGAAGTTGTATTGGTTCTCGAATGCCTTGTTCATGTATGCCTAGTCCTTTGCCTTGATATTGCATGCTTTGACAGATTCTATTTGTGATGGGGTATTTGTTGTTTTGAAAGCAAGATGCTAACCCATCATTAGGTATGTGGATACTGTCACTTGTAATATTTTTGTTTGCAAGAAAGCCTGCTTTGACAAAGACAGATGACCCTAAGTGATAAAGTGTCTTAGCTTCATTGTCTTGTTGGACATATTCCTGACTGATATCTGTGGTCTGATCTTGTGACATGTCAGGTTCAGATGATTCTGTTGGTGCTTCCAAAGAAATGTCAAATCCATCATTATGGTCAGTGTCATAGAGTCCAGTAAATTCAGCTATAGCTTGATCATTTTCAAATATGTCCATATTGGAATACTCTTGTGCTTGAGGAATATCGTCTATGTGTGTAATGGAGGAAAGTGTCTCATCTTGGGAAGTGTCAATAGTCAAGGCCTTTATAGGGTTAGCAAGTGTTTGATCATGAATGGCATAAAGGTCAAGGAGTGGATCGTCTTGGACTTCTTGGTCAATGGTAGGGTCTTGGTCCAAGATGGGGTTGTCATGGATTTGGATTTCTTGGTCAATGGTAGGGTCTTGGTCAAAGATGGGGTTGTCGAAAATAGGGTCATGGGATGGACTACCTTGTTCTTGACATGAGGGTGACGTTATAATGTCATGCTCTGGGCTTTCATTTTGACATGTATCCTCAAGTTTATTAAATGGGATTTGACTTTGGACTGTGATAGAATTTTCATGACTAGATGTGGCTTGTGAGGGGGTGACTTGAAAAGGATTAATGACCAAAGGACTAGGATAGGATGTGGGAACTTGGACTGGACTAGTATGTGGAGGACTAGAATATGACATGGGGACTTGGACTGGACTAGCATGTGAGGGACAAAGATAGGACATGGAGTCTTGGACTGGATATGTCATGGAGTCTTGGACTGGATTAACTGTTGAAGGACAAGGATATGGCATGGAGACTTCGACTGGATTGGTGTAAGGTTGATTGAAAGAGGACATGGAGACTTGGACCAGATCGGTATGGTATGATGTGGGGACTTGACATGAGTTGGTAGATGATTGATAAGGGATGCAGACTTGGACGGAATTAATAGGTGAAGGGTCAGAATATGACATGGAGGTTTGGAATGGACTATTGGACAGTTGGCTTCCCTTGTCAAGGTTAGGATAAGGGTGATAAGTGGACGTTTGTTGTGAATTAATGGCAGGATTTGTGTCAAGTGACTGTTGATTGTGAGGGTAGACAGATGGTGGCAAAGTATTTATGTCAAATCCTTGCAGTAACTTAGCCCCTAAGTCCAAAAGCATGGCTAGATACCTTTGAGGGTCACGTAAGATATATTTTTTTACAAAGGAGACTATGTTAGGATTTTGCGCTGCAGCTTCTATGTCTTTGAAATATACTCGTCCATTTTGGTCTCTTTGTATGAATGGTTCAAAAATATTTTTTGATGAAGATTGCATGTTCATGTTGTGAAATGGATCAGAAAAGGTCCAATGTTTTGACTTGGTTGTTTCTAGATGTTTGACCGTTGTTTGGTTTGTTTCAGTATCCAGAAAACACTTGCAAGCACGATATTTTGACTGTAAGCAAGCACACATGAGACAAGTACAATCCTAAAAGGCCAGAAGGCCAAGGGTTTGTATACTTGGTATAGCCCACTAATATACCCTGGATTGGTGATAAACACCTTTCCTTCTCGAGAGGGGATAGCTTAGAATTTTGGTGGCATTGGCTCCCCTCCACGGCTCATTAACATCATTCGAGCACACCAAATTCAGATTCTTTGGGTAGTGACATCCCAAGAATTGCTATCTCTACTCAAGGGGATCAGTAGTGAGTGTCTTCGGGCATGATACTGTACCCTGCACTATACCAAGCAATGGCCAAAGAACGGTTGGACACTAAAACAAGGGGTATTTAATTCGGGCATTCCGTTCATGGGGCATGATCCATGCGGCGAGAGTCCCCTTTCGGATCCATCTCATCGGAACCACACTCGTGATTCTTGGGCTTTCCCCAAGAACCCACTTTTATATACCACTGGAAGTCCCTTGGTGTCGGGTGCTACCGGTCTGAGTCGTCCTGGGGTGAGTACTTTTTCCCACCAGAACAGGCCCAAGTTCTAGAGTCAGTAACCGTTTCTCTTACACCCAGGATTGCACGAATGCGCAAGGGGAGAGGATACTTCGATACACCAAATCGTGAAGGGTAAAAACAAATAAAAATGGGTCTAGTTTTCTGATCACTGAGTTTTCACAAGGTGAGAGCATACTCGCCTACCATTTTGCAAACACATTCAAACATGATCAAATAGAGGTTCGTTTTAATTGCACCAAATAAAATGTGAGTTACACTACTAAAAATGCAAACACATTGTTTTGTTGTTTGGCCTTTGACAATGGAACCTACAAGACAATCCGTTAGTAGTTTAGTGTTTGTCTTCAACCCACGAATAGTAACCGCCAACAAGCTGCAAATCTTGATTAGTAACAAAAAAAAATAAAAAAAACAATTTAATGACAGCAGCAAATTAAAACAGCGATAGCTTGCTCAAAACTTAATGAAAACTTAAAGAGTAGATATCTATGGAAAGCTAAATGATAGACCTTAAAAACCCAGAAAATGTTTTCCACAATTCTGTACAAAGAAAACGTTATAGACAAAAGAAGATTTGGATTTTAACAGTTAAAACTTAAAAAACTGCGATCACTAAAATGGCCATAACTTTCTCAAATCTTAATGAAATTTCGAACCATTTGTCATAATAAGGAGTGAAGGTTTTAGAGCCCTGGTTATCAATGTCGTCTGACACTTCAGATAGATTAGACTAAGGAGGTTTAGATGATGGCTGTTGTGTGTTATGGGAAGTGGTAGTAGGGCTTTGACTGTTTGGTGCCTGTTCAATTTTGAATGTTTGCCAAAATCGTTGTTCAGAGGTTAGTTCCCCTGGTTCAACAAACAAATCATCAAGACAACAGTCACTTAGGGATCGTTCTGAGCCAAATTCCCACTCATGGGAGTCTATTTCGGTGAGGTTTTCCCTAGTAGTCTCGACACTTTTCGAAGCATGTACTCGCTCATTTGAAAATCCAGAAGTACGTCGATCATCATTGGCAAGTGATCCAAACCCTAATCCAAGATACTTCAGAATTTGAAAAGTTTCTATGGGTTCCCTTTGGCCAGTTTTGTCTTTTCCTAGGCCACTAGTACCATCATAGCCTTTAGCCTTCATGAAGTCATAACCTTTGCCATATATTTGAACTGGTAATGGGGGTAATGTGACTGTATCCTTATAGATCCATCCTGTGATGTCAACAAGGTATTCCTCACTCATGTCTCCCCACTTGATAAAAATTATATTCGGTGGAACTTTGAAGGTTTCCTGAGGTTCCATTCTAAAACATGGCCGACCATAGTCCTTGGGAGACCTGGGCATTGTTGTTATGTTGTATGCTATGTGCAATTTGAATTCTCCGCAGCCAAGGTCCTAGATTGTGACAGTGGATTCAGTCTTAGAGTTGGTGGAAGGTGATGGTAAGGCGAAAGACGTGGATGGAGTGGATGTGGAAGATGACATGAGTGTGGAAGGGTCGATGTACTTGGATGACAAGGAGCCAGGTGCTTCTCGATTAATAGGTACTCGATTTTTGGAGATACCCCTTAAATTTGTACAATATTGGAAAGGGTCGGGGTCTCCGTATATGGTTATTTCTATGCCGTCAAAAGGAAACTTGAGGCATTGATGGTATGTAGATGAAACGGATTTTAAGGCGTGAATCCATGGACGACCAAGTAAGATGTTATATGGTAGTTCCATATCCAGGACCTGGCAGGTTGTGTCCACAATGACCGGTCCCACTCTGATAGGGAGAGAGATAACACCCCGTGAAGAGCGTTCCTCGTCATCATATGCTTTGATCACTATGCTTTTCGTTGGGTCTACGCATGCATCAGAGAACCCAAGAGCCTTAACCAATTTGAGGGAGCATATATTCAACCCTGCTCCGCCATCTACTAAAACCCGTCTAACCTTGTGCTTGTGGACAAAAGTTTCTATGTGTAATGCGTCATTGTGGTTGGTTTTATGTGATGAGTAGTCTTGGTCCGAGAAAGTGACATGGTGCGGCGTGGTGAGATATCCCACCATAGTTTCAAACTGATTGACATCGATGTCCTTAGGGACCGACGACTCTAGGAGAGTTTTTTCTAGGATTTCTTTGTGTGCGGGAGAGATACGAAGCAGCTCAAGGATAGATATTTGCGCGCGAGTCTTTCCTAGCTGGTCAATGAGGTTGAACTGACTCTTGGGTTTCCACTGCTGTGTGGTTGGGACAGGTTTTGGCTGTTTAGCAAATGGATCGGGTTGTGATTGTTTAGCAGATGGGCCCGGTATAGTGATTTTGGCTTGTCTAGCGGAAGGTGGACCAGCTATAGTGACCTTGCCACTGCGAGTTGTAGCATTACATTGGGGTGCTCTTCTAACCGTAATGGTATTGATGTATTCATTTTCAGTTCGGACATTGTTTATAATAGGTCCACTAGAATAGTCGTACTTGACTCGGGCGAAGTTAGCTTGATTCTGTGAACCTGAAGTGGATGCATTATGAGGACCATGATCCTGCAGTGGATTCTTGTGGATAGTATGATGTGAGTTGGAGGTGAATTGCGATCCACCTACTTCGATGGTGCGATTTTCAATAAGATCTTGTATTATGTTTTTCAATTGTCGGCAGTTAGAGGTTGTGTGCCCTTTTGCTCGATGGTATTCGCAAAGTCCATTGTCATTCCACCATGCTGGTTTAAACTATCCTGGGTCATATGGTTTTATTTCCGACAGTGTGATGACCCCATGCTGGATGCATTTCTTAAGGACTTCTTCAATGGGTTCACCCAAATGGGTGTATGTGCAACCCCTAGGAAATTGTCTCATTTGACGATATTGTCCCTGACTGTTTTGACCACTTTGGTTGTTTGAAGAAGTATTGGGAGGTGTCAATGTCGTTGTTGGTCTGTTTTGTTGTTGAACCCCCTTCAGGGCCAATACGGGACCTACAGTATTTGCAGTCTTGGCATCAACAACACCGTCATTTGTAACATGCTTATTCTTAACCCAATATTTTTTTTTGTCAGTTGGTGGATTGACGTTCGTGTTTTTGGAACCATATCTCAGTTCTCCCTTTGTGATAAGGGCTTTCTCAATCTGGACTCCCTTTTCCACTAATTCTGTGAAGGTTATGCAACAATGTATTTGCAATGCAAATTTTAGGGGCCCTAGAAGTGTTTGGACAAACATGTCGACTTTTTCCCTTTCAGGAATGTCAATGTGACATCGACTAGCAAGGCTTCTCCATTTTTGAAAGAATGGAATAAATGTCTCACCAGAGTCTTATTGCGTGAGATTGCACAAGCTAGTGATAGAGGTATCCATGCCAATGTTGTATGCGTAATTTCTTATGAATTTTCATTTGAGCTCATCCCATGTCTGGATATCTTTTTGAGTTGAAAACCATTCAAGGGCTTGACCCGCCAAACTTTTGGAAAAAAGTCTCATCAAGTATGTTGGTTCGTAGGTGATATCCATATAGTTGGTTGCAAATTCACGAACATGTTCAATGGGATTTGTCTTGCCTCTATATTTTGTGAAGTTGGGTGACACGTATCTTGGTGGAAATGTAGGCATATGTAAGTTTGTGTCGAATGGGTATACATCCAGGTCATATGATATTTTTGATTTCTTGCCTGAAATGTACATGTTTTGCATAGTTTTCTCCATATCCCTCATTCTTGCTTTGAGTTCATCTATGGTAGGGTCATTTACGTTTCCATATGTTGAATTGCCTGGTACACCATGTGTTCCTGTCTGGTGTGCGGGAATGTTGGTGTATTGTGGTGGTATGGATTGTTGTGGTACGTATGATGTGTGTGGAGTGGTATGTTGTTGGTATTGGAAGTTATTATTTGGTGCATGTTGATGAGTATGAATGTTAGATGAGTATGTTGGGATGTGTCCCCCAGCCATGTGTGTCGTTATTTGGGGGATGTTGTGACCATGACTGTTATAGTGTGTCAATGATGTCATGGGTGGTGTTATTTGGCCACCTTGTGTAAATTGCTGATTTTGTACAAGGGGGATGTTTGTGTTTGTACCTTGGGAGACAATGACATTTGACTGTGTTGTCGTGTTAACGTTTTGTTGTTGTCCTTGGATAAAGATACGTCTTGTGGCTCCTCCTGAAGGATTTTGTGAAATACTATTGAACGGATTTGTTGAAGTTGTGTTCATGGTAGTAGATGTAGTTGTCAAGGGGGGATTGTGGTGACTTGATGATGCCCCTGTGGTATTTACTGTCGCGGTAAAAAGAGGATTGGAATAATTTTCCCATGTTGTTGAGGAGCCAAGAGTGGTTCCATCTGATTGGGGTAGTGTTGTGGATGTTGTGGGTATTGTGGATGATTGTGATCCCCCAATAGATGTGGTATTTATTGTGTTGGAAATGTTTGGGATGTTGGGAGTGGTATTTATTGTCGTTGTGGTCCCAAAGGAAGTATTGCTCATAGTATTTAAAAGTTGACCACTATGTGACATGTTATTTGCGTTGTTGGCATTAGGGTCATGAAGTGTCAAATTTTGCGTGTTAACGTCAAATCCTTGTGGTAACTTAGCTCCTTCACTCAAAAGCATAGCTACGAATCTGTCGCTGTCCTGACGAGCTATTGTTTCAGCAAGCTGATAGGCCTCTAGGTCTTGTGTCAATGCCTCTATGTTTTCCTGAAGTAGTTGACCATTTTCATCTCTTTGCAAGTAGAGTTCGAATGTACTGTTTGATGAGGATTGCGTTGTCACTAGAGGTTGATTGTCTAAATTGGAAAATGGATCGTACAAGGTCCAGTTTGAGTCATGTGGAGGATTGTTGACAGTAAACGGGGGGTCTTGCCTAAAGTTTTCCATTTGTCTCTTTTGTTTTTGAAGTCTGGTTTCAACCATAAATGAGATTGCTCAAATGGGAATGATGACTAAATGCGAGTATGACACTATGCGAAGTCTAAATTCAAGATGACGACTAGAATGACAAATGTTTTTGGTTTTTCGTGAATAGGATATGCAATTTCTATGCAATGTAAGACAAGGTTATCTAAGCACTTCTAAGCTCAAACTTTGTTTTTGATTTTGACTGCTAAAGGACTTTGTTGGAAAATGACAAGTTGACAAGGTCTAAATGACTAGTGAGTCTTCCTAACTAGACTTTTGAGTTGGAAGAAATCTCACAAAAGAGGACAATGACTAAAAGGGTGATTTGATAATTTAGTCCAAAAGGGTCTAATTTTGAAAACAATGACTTTGCAAAGTGTGCTTAAGATTTTCCTAATCCTAAGTATGCAAGTATGAACCTAGGGACAACGTAATGTTGAATGTATGAAACTAAAAGGAATGAGGTATGAAACCTATGGTGACTAATGCAAGCTAATAGACAAGACTTTGAGCAATATCAAGTTTGGTTTCTGACAAAATCTTCTTGATGACAGTGTTTGACAAATGGTTGACAATTTGAAGACCTCAGGTTTCGATTGTGAAGTTTAAAATTTTGACAGACAAATGCATCACAGTTTGGCAAATGCGTCACAGTTTAGCAAATGCGGTTCAGTTTTGCAATTGCGGCTTTCGGACTGTCAAATGCGACTCAGGCGGTGATCCGCCAGCAGGATGCAACCCAGTGGTGTACAGAGTTTGCCACATTATGCACAGGGCCCATGGGAGACATGGCTCAGGAGTTGGCTAGGGTTAGCACGAGACTGGGGCAGTACAAGACCTCGTACGAGCAGGTAGTGCCACCAGAGCGACGAGATCCTACCTTGTCCCGGTAATTGAGGGTAATTTCTGGATTTTAGATTAGATTAGTTAAATCAAAGTAAAATGACAAAAACCCAAAGTAGCTACAAAACACAATGGAAATACATGCAAGAACGATTATACCTGATCGCCGAAGTCTCCATGATTCATTTTTGTAGCACCTTCTTACTTGCTGGATATTGTTGCCCTCAGATTCTTTGTTCGAGCAATCTGAAAATGCCTAAGTCCTACAACAAGCCTTGAAGGATTTGCATAAAGTCTAAATGCCTATGTCTATTGCCAATGCCTATGTCTAAAACAAATATCAAAATTGATCAAATGACTATATTAAATACTAAAATTTCCTATGATAATAAATGCGAAAGTAAATAAATGCCTATAATAACTATGCAAAATGTCAGCATGTGTGTGTCTCTGAAAAGTGAGAAGAAGATGGTATTTTATAGAAAATGCCATTTCAAATGGATGGACGAGATAAATTATTGAAATGAACGATCCAGATTACACCTAAGAATCCCTAATTAGGGTTAGGGAAAAATCCTTAATCGAACGGTCAAAATAAAATCGGATCGACGGTGGAGAATAAATGAGACAAATTAATTAGAAAATAAAGATTTTCGAAAAATCAAGAAGATAAGATTGCCTGATTTGCAAGATTCGAAAAATCAAAGAGATAAGATTCAGACTGAAGATAAGATTTGGAAAATCAAGAATCTGCCCGATTACTTGATTTTTGGAAGATTAATTACTAATTTGAATTAAAATAATTCAAATTATGGATTTTAAGAGATAATAAATAATCTTTTTCAGATTATTTATCAAAAAGGACTGACAGTTAAGATTGACATGACATTTTAAATAATTTAATTTATTTAAAATGAGAAGAATATTAATTGGAAATTAAATAATTAAATTAATTATTTAATTTAGCAGATAATGACCATAATTAAATAAATTAATAAATTTATTTAGTGTGACAATTAGTGACATATTAAATAAATAAATAAAACTTATTTATTTAATAATCGGGAAAGAAATATATGACAAGGGTAATTAAATAAATTAAGAAATTTATTTAATTAAGGGAAGACAGACAATTAATGACGTATTTAATAAATAAATAAAATTTATTTATTTAATAATCATGAAGAATAAAAGACATGAATTAATTAAATAATTATGAATTATTTAATCAATAGTCGAATGTGGACCAATGACATAATTAAATGACATAATTATGCTAGGGCCAGAAGTGATAAAATGAAGCTTGCGAGGCCTAGGTCATTTTTGGGTGTCACAGTGCAGTGAAGCCAAAGGAATGGCTTAGCTTCTCACAGCCCTAGAGTGATCAAAATAGTGGTGATCAAAGAGGTAAGGGATGAAGGAGATATGGACAAGGATTTGGAAGAGGTGGTTTTAAAGGAACATGTTTCGAGTGTGGTGAGGAAGGGCATCGAGCCTATGAATGTCCACAACACCAAGGAAGGGCAAACAAAAGGCCAGAAGGTCATGGAAGGGTTTCACATGCAGATGAGGAGGCCCAATCTAAAAATTTAGATGATGCTGAAAGGGAGAAGCCCTAGTGATTAGGAGAACCCTAGTGACTGAGGAAAAGGAACCAAAATAGAGGAAGAATCTGTTTCACACAAGGTGCAAGTGTGAAGGAAATGTTGTGATGTCATTATTGGCCAGTTGGGAGTTAGCGATAATCTGGTGTCGGAAGAGATGGTCACAAAGTTGAAGCTGAAGAGGGAAAGGCACCCACATTCGTATCAGATTGCCTGGTTGCAGAAAGACCACAAAGTTTTGGTTAATGAGCAGTGCCTAGTAAAGTTCAAGATTGGGAGCTACCATGATAGGAGTGCTCTATGATATCATCCCCATGGATGCATGTCACATGTTGTTAGGAGGGCTGTGGGTTTGTTGATAAATGAGCTATACATGATGGCCATGCAAACACTTATTCCTTGACAAAGGATGGGGTTCGTCACAAGTTGAAACCCTAAAGGAGACCGAAGAAAAGGTATGCAGTAGTGCTAGAATTTGTTATGTAGATGGAAGAATTTTTTTAGAAGGTATGAAGCATGAGCGTGTGTGTTATGCATTGATTCCTAGAGAGAGTAATAAGGATAGTGAGAAGGTTCCAAAAGAAGTTTCTGGGATGTTGGATGAGTTCCAGGATATTGTTTCTGATAATGTACCTGAGGGTTTACCGCCAATAAGGAAGATCAGTCATCAGATTGACTTGATTCCTGGAGCCAGTTTGCCAAATAAGGTAGCTCATAGAATGACTCTAGCAGAAAATGGGATTGAATAGACAACAAGTTCAAGAGTTGTTGAGAAAGGGTTTGATATGGGAGAGTTTGAGTCCATGTGCAATTACTGCGGTACTAGCACCAAAGAAAGGATAAGGGGAGTGGAGGATGTGTCTGATTCGAACCATAAACAAGATAACGATCAAATATGATTTCCCCTGCCAGGATGGATGACACGATGGGTACATTTTGAGTGGAGCTCGATTACTTCATAAAGGTGTCCCGAGAAGAGTGGATATCACGAGATCCGGATTCGAGAGGGAGATGAATGAAAGACTTCCTTCAAGACCAAAGAGGGCCTGTACGAGTGGTTAGTCATGCCTTTTGGGCTAACCAATGCATCGAGCACATTCATGTGGCTCATGAGCGAGGTACTAAAAAGAGATTTACGGGAAGTTTGTTATTGTGTATTTAGATGATGATATTTTGATTTTTGATTAAGGCGTTGGATGAGCATCGATGCATATTCAGAGATCCTTTGAGAAGTTAAGAGAAGAGAAACTATTGATTAATCTAAAGAAGTGTAGTTTTGTGAAGAGGAGTTAGTGTACTTGGGGTTTGTTGTCTCAGCAGAAGGTCTCAAGATGGACCCAGAGAAGGTGAAGGCTATTCTGGAATGGCCTACCCCAAGAACTGCTACCGAGGTGAGATCTTTCTATGGTTTGGCTAGTTTTTATAGAAAGTTCATTAGAAACTTCAGTAGTATTTGTGGACCCCTGACTGAAACAATGAGAGGGGATAGAAAAGAATTCAAGTGGAGCACTGGAGCGGAAAAAAGTTTTGAACTGTTGAAGCAAAAGGTGACAGAACAACCTATTCTATCCCTCCCAGATTTCAACAAGGTGTTTCAGGTGGATTGTGATGCCAGTGGTTGTGCCATTGGAGCAGTGTTGAGCCAAGAAGGTAAGCCCATTGCCTATTTCAGTGAAAAGTTAAATGATGCCAAGAGAAAGTATTTTGTATATGATCAAGAATTTTATACAATAGTTCAAGCATTAAAGAAATGGAGACATTATTTGTTGTCGAAGGAATTTGTTCTATATATTTATCATCAGGCCTTGCAGTACCTAAATATTTAGGGAAAATTAAATCAGAGGCATATGAAATGGGTAGAGTTTTTGCAGAGTTATACCTTTGTTTTGAAACATAGGAGTGGGAAGTCAAATAGGGTTGCAGATGCAGCAAGTGGAGGCATACATTGATGACAAAGATGCGAGGTGGAAGTGGTTGCTGGGTTCAATGAACTCAAGACACTGTATGCAGAAGATCCTGATTTTGCAAGGGCTTGGAAAGCTTGCAACGAACCTGTTACGGTGGACAGGACAAGGTGGCTGGATTTCATAATCCAGGATGGCATGTTATTTAAGGGAAGTCAATTGTGTATCCTGAGGAGTTCCATGAGGGAGAACTTGATAAAGGAGAAGTATAGTGGAGGAATGGCAGGACATTTTGGTGGGGATAAGACCATTGCCATTATCAGTGAGCATTATTATTGTACTCGGTTGTCCCGCGAGGATGTAGAAGAAGTTTGTATGTATACAAAGCTGCGGGGTATGTTAGATGGCTAAAGAGGTGAGCGGAATATGGAGAAACTATATCAGCCCTTACCACGTACGGAGAGGCCATGGGAGGATATAAGTATGGACTTTGTTCTTGGTTTTCCAAGGACACAATGAGGGAATGATTCAGTCTTTGTGGTGGTTGATAGGTTTTCAAAGATGGCACATTTCATTCCATGTCAGAAGACCCATGATGCAGTCCACATTGCTGACTTATTCTTCAAAGAGGTGGTGAGGCTACATGGTCTACCAAAGAATATTATTTCAGATCGTGACACCAAATTTGTAGGGTACTTTTGGAGGACCCAATGGAGGAAGAAATTTGAAGCGAGTTGAAGTTGATTCACGCACACCATCCACAAGCGAGATGGGTAAGCCCAGAGAGGTTGTTAATAGAGATGCAGGTAACCCTCTTTTGAGATGTTTGGTAGGAGATAAACCCAAGGGATGAGACTTGATCTTACCCCAGGCAGAATTTTCTTACAACAATTATGTCAACAGAAGCACTGGTAGATCACCATTCCAGATTGTGTATGGAGGTAGCCCCAGAACAGCTCCAAAATTGAGGAAGATGGACCAAGAGAAGAAAATAAGTGTTGAAGCCGAAGATTTTGCAGAACACATCAAGGATATGCATGAGAAGGTAAAAGAACATATTAACAAGATGAATATGCAGTATAAGGCTAAGGCAGATCAGAAGAGGAGGTATAAGGAGTTTCAGATTGGTGATGAAGTGATGGTCCATTTGAGGAAAGAAAGGTTTCCAGTGGGAACATATAAAAAATTGAAGATGAAGAAGTTTGGTCCCTATAAAATTTTGAAGAGGCATGATTTAGGGAATGCATATGAGTTAGAGTTGCCAGATGGATTCAACATTTCCCCTGTGTTCAATATTTCAGATTTGACAGAGTATCATGAAGGTGGCATAGAGGAAGTACCAATGATGGAACAGTGTGGAATTCCAGCACCTACATAAGAAAAGGAGGAGATTAAAGAAATCCTGGATAGTCGTGTGGGAAGGAGTACCAGGAACAGGTAGTATGAAGAATATCTGGTGAAATGGAAAGGAAGGCCCATTAAAGATTCATCCTGGTTGCCTAAGGCAGAGGTTGACCATTTGTGTTTTCCTCCACCATCTGAGATGTGATGGGGTCACTTCTCAAATTACCCTGGGTGTCTGATGTAGGAGCATCCAGTGGTGTAAGGGCAATCTTGCATCACCCAAAAATAGTTAAATTTCAAGTTTCTCGGTTTTTTGATGTTTTTACATTTTTGGATACCCTTTTCATCATAATGAAATTTTTATTTTACGGTTTTTATTTTATGTTCATGGGTTGAAAGATATTGCAGTTTTAGTTTCCTAGATTTGCACCTAAAAATCTTTCGAATTAGATTTGAGGCACTTAGAGTTCCCGAAACGGCCCCAAAACTTTTCAAAATCGGTGTAGCGGATTTAAAACGCGTTATTAACTTTGAGACCTTTCCAATAGTTCAAACGGTTCGCGAATCGGAGTCCCGGATCAAAAGTTATGGCCCCGGGAAGTTGGCGCACTTTCTAGAAGATACAATTGCAAATGCTCTTTTGAAATTTGAACATCATGTTGTAAATTTTCGATGCCAAACCGCCTAAACTCAAATTTGAATGTTGTTTTGGCTCCAAACTAATGAGGAGCTCTATTTATGGGCGGGTTTCTAACTTTTTGGGGACAAGCTCGCATATTGCAAAAGGGTTATTCTGTAGCTTTTTGTAACTTGCATGTGTTGTAGAACTTAGGGATTTGAGATCCTCTGCATGTAAGAAGTTCCATTTTCTGAATAATAAAATTATTCTCTTATTTGTGGGTTATTTTCTAAGTCTCGGGCTACGCCCTCATCAAGAACCAGCTAGATAAGGACATACTAGATGGCACAACACAAGATGCGAGACACAAGACACAAGACTGACACACCCTAATGACCTAGGGGCTCGGGGGCTAATCAAAGATTATCCTTGCCTACGTGAAAGCACAGAGCTCTCGTAGTTCGATAAAAGACCATGGATAAAAGTGAAAAGGGGACAATGGAGGCCAATGATGGAAGACAAAGACTGGATGGACCAAAATCCCTAGGGGTAGATCAAATGATCGACCTTGCCTACATAAACACATAGGGGCAACATAGTTTGACAAAATACCTTTGATTGACCATGGGTAAAGGATGATGAGATGACCTGGATAAGTGGATAAAATGATGGAATTGATACAATGAGACAAGATAGACCTGTTGGATTGGATAGGATGATGGCGATTGCATGAAGCTGAGGGATGGGATAATTTTTCAAATCATCAAAAGATGAATTGGGAGAATGAAATGATGGAGAGATGAGTGATAAGAAGTGATAAGAGATTAGAAAGATGTGCGAAAGAAGTGGGAGTGATGACGATGAGATAGATGGCATTGGATTTCATGGGGAGAAGCCTATAGCCAGATACCAATGACAAGGGATTATGAAATGGGGTGAGGATAGAGGTGAATGTATAGGGAGATAAGGATGGGGGATCGATGTGATGCTATGATGGATGAATAGGAAGATAAGGTTGGGGAGATGAAAAGCATTGTTGGATGGGTAAGGAGATAAGGATGGGAAGATGGAAGAGATGCTATGATGGATGGATAGGAAGATAAGGATGGAAAGATGGAAGGGATGAGATGATGGATGAATAGGAAGATAAGGATGGGGAGATGAAAATAATTTGTGGATGTGGCAAAGGTTATTGGATGGATAGATGGGAAGGTAAGGATTTGGAAAATGGGAGCTGGAGGGGATGGTATGTTGTATGAATGATGTCTCCAAGGACTATGTCACAAAGGAAATAAATTCCCCCACTCTAGATATGTCATGTGTGATGAGGCAGGAGGAATGGAAGATGACTGGATGGGAATATAAAGGAGATAAATGGATATGAATAGGATGCATGGATAAGGAAGGGAGAGTGATGGTATCATGAAGAATGGATAGGGAAAGTAAATGGATGCGAATAAGGATTAGAATATCATATAGGTGAGGGGAATATATGCCAAGAGGTGTCCAAAGCATGTATATATGTTTTCCCCTATCTATATCAATATCACAAGGAGGATGGAAGGATTGGGATAAATGGGATATGATAGACAAGATGTGTAAGATAGGTGGGATGAAGGAGATGGGTAAAGGGAATGCAGTTGCCCCCAAGTGCAGAAGTAAGCTGGAGGGGGGATTTACACATGATGCCTGATTTCTAGGTTTTCATCATGGCACCTATCCAAGGTGCTTTTTTTCCAATTTTTCACCATTGGATGAATTATTTCTTTTTACTTTTTCAACTTTTTTGGATTTTTTGGATTTTTTGACTTTTTTTTTTTGGATTTTTGGATAGAATGTGGATGGAGATGGATAATGATAGGGATTTGGATAATTGGATTTAGAAGATATGTGATAAGGAGATGGATGAAGGACTCAAGCATCAAGTTCGATATGAGGTATTAAGAGCCCATGTGTGAAATGACTATTGGATGTTGGACAACCTTATCAAGATAAATGGATTATGCAAGAGAATGGATTAAAGGGATTGGATGAGGGAGATATGCAAGATAATGGATGGAATATTGGAAAGTGTATGGATGGAATGATAGGGTAGGCATGTGATGGGGATATGTTTTCAAGACCAACATTGGCACATATGGTGGTGGATGTAAAAGGATAGGAGGATTAGCAGATGGAGAATGTGGGGATAATGGAGGAGATGGGATAGTGAATTTTGGGACATAAGGACCCAAATATATTTAGGAGATAGAGGGTGTGTATGATTAGCTTTTGTTACAGATTTTTCATTTGAAGGCATTACATCTTTTTTCTTTGGGATCCACATGGTTTTGATCGTTGCTTTGGTGGGCTTTTGTGGCCTATGGGTTTGATTTGGATTTTGGATTGTATTTTGCTTTTTTTCAACATGTCTTTTTAAGGAGAAATGAGGGGATATAGATTCATGTGGATGTTTAGATTTATGCATTTTTACTTTAGCATCCAAAGTGCTTTTAATAGCAATAGGATGGGTGCGAGGAGATGGATGATATGAAGGAAACATGAATGGAGTGATGGAGGTAGGATTTTGGGGATGGTATGTGGATGGAGAATGTGTAGGTGCTTGCCTTTGTTGATCTTGATTAGGAAACATGAGAGTGGGATGTTTATGATAGGTGACATGAATAGGTGATGGAGGGATAAAAGGATGAATAGGACAAGATGGAGGAGGTGATTTTGGGATATAAGGGCCCAAAATGGACTTAGCAGTTGGAGGATGTGTGATGGTGGATGGAGGGACATAAGGACCCAAAATGGATGGAGTAGATGAAGGATGGGAGATGTTGGATGGAGGGACATAAGGACTGAAAAATGGATTTGGAAGATGAAGGAGGATATGGATGGTTGTTTTGAGGTGATAAGATGGAGGGGGGATGGCGGCAAATGGTTTTGTGGAGTGATGGGAAGAGCCTATTATGCTTTTGGAGGAGGCTTGTTGAGGACGTATAGAGGTTGTACCAACATTTTTGGAGCGCAAGTCTTGAGAGATATATCTAAGACCTCGTGTATCCGGATTTTCTTTGACATGGATGGGCTCTAAAATACCTTGCTCATGAAGGCCTAAACCTTTTCCTTGATAGTTCATGCTTTTGAGCATTTGCTCTATGGTAGGGTGCTTGTTATTTTGGAAACATGATGTGAGTCCATTATTAGATGGAGGAGGATGGGCGGTGTATATGTTTGGTTCCTCTTCTACAAGAAAACCACCATGGATGAATGTAAGAGTACCAAGAGGATATAAACATGGTGTTGGGATGGTAGGGCTAAGCGACAATGGAGTATCATGAGATGGAGATGATGGGGTAACAACATCTTGATTGGTAGGAGTGAGTGGTAAGGTATTAGGAGAGGGATTAGGTGATATGATAGGATCTAGAGTTGTGGCAGCGGTGATAAGGGCTCTTGAGATGGAGCAATTGGATCTTGAGTGTCAAGGGGATCATGGGATGGAATGGATGGGGGACTATGATCTTGCGATGGACTAGATGGGATGGCAAGATCTTGATGTGGAGAAGGGGATATGTTGGTATGCTTTTCATCAAGCTCTTGGCATGACTCCTCTTGTGTGGGTGGCATGATGATGGAGTGTTGGAGGGACTCCTCAAGTGGGGGAGATAGAAGGATGGGGGATTCATGAAGTTCATGGGGATGGATTTCAGTAATACTAGGAGTGGGAGGAGTGGATTGGATTTGGGTTTCTTGGATGAATTGGGTCGATCTAGGAGTAGAAGATGGTGATTGGGTTTTATTATCTTTGATGGGCTTAGCGGCTCTCGGGGTAGGAGATGGGGATTCAATGGATTCAGTGGGTTTGATTGTTTCAATGGTTTGGGTGGTGATAGGGGTGGTAACTATAATGATAGGTGTGAGATGGAGAAGGGTCTCGTCACTAGTGACTATGGATGATGGATTGGGATGGCATGGTTCCACGACTTCAAGATGTGGAGTTGGGGATGTCTTCTTTGTCATAAGTCCTTGGAGAAATTTTGGAGTGAGAAACTTGCATATTATGGGCTTAGATGGTGCGGTGGGGGTGGATGAAGGATTATGGATGGGTGGAGGACTAGGATTATGGATTGGTGGATGAGGATTAGATGGGGGAATGGGATTAGATGTAGGATCGAGAATAGATGGAGGATTAAGACATGCTGGAGTGGAAGATGGAGTGACATAGGAGGATATGGATGGTTGGGAAGATTGGGATGGTGGACTAGGATAGGAAGACATTGATGGTGAATTGGGACAAGAGGATGTAGGTGGTGGATTAGGATAAGAAGATGTGGGTGGTGGATTGTAGTAGAGGTATTGGGATAATTGATTAGGACAAAAAGATTGGGATGTCTGATTAGGATAGGTTGGCGTAGATGGTGTATTAGGATAGGAAGATGTGGATGTTGGATTAGGATAGGTTGATGGAGATGTAGGATTAAGATAAGAAGGTGTGAATGTAGGATTAGGATGGGTAGATTGGTAAGGAGGATTAGGATAGGGGGACATGGATGGGTGATTGTAATAGGAGTATTGGGATGGTAGATTAGGATGAGAAGATTGGGATGGTAGATTGGGATAAGAGGATGTGGGTGTTGGATAAGAGAAAGATGTAGATGAATGATATGATGAAGATACGGGTAGGGAAGATAATGGATATCCCTTGTCAAAGGTAGCATAAGGATTACTAGTAGGTGTGGGTGAAGATGTGATGGGATAGCTCGGAGGGGTGATTGGGTTTTGGACAGCGGTTGGGGAAAGCTTACTAGAAATGATAGCATCAAGGGGATCTATGTCATATACTTCTTGATCAACAAGACTCTCATTATCACCTTCAAATTAATTAGGATTCCCCTCGACTACTATTTTTTGTTGCATTGGTGAAGGATAAGGATTCATGATGTTAGATTAGATGGATAGGGATTGAAAATATGGGAATAGACGATTAGAAGGAAAGAAAAGGTGATGAAAGGATAAATAGGATGGATTGGAAGAAGATGGAGGAATGGATCTTAATATTTGTTTCGATATCAGAAGATCTTGGATGTAGATGGACTAAAGCTCATATTGGGATTTAAATTAAGCTCAAATTGGGATTGGATTAAAGCTCAATTTAGGATTGGATTGAAGCTCATATTAGGATTGGATTGAAGCTCAAATTAAGATGATTGGAGGATGTGATGGGATTTATTTTTAAACCAATTTCATGGGTTTAACTAGATGACGTAAGGTGCTGACAATTGGATTTTTCCAGATTTGGCAATTTTCAAAAATTGTCCAAATTTTGCCATTTTAGGAAATTTCGTAGGCATACCTTTGAAAGTCCATTTTTTTCCCAAAAAATTCCTAAAACTAAGGTAGGATGAATTTCCAACTAACATCCTAAATCTGAGACATGCATTCTGAGTTATTAACGAAAATGATTTTTTTAAAACTAGAAAAAACACTAAATTGCGAATTTGAGGGTCAAGATGAAAGTTCCAAGCCCCAAAAATGTGTCAAAATGGGGGCCAACCAACTAAGGATCATGGAGATCCACATGCCACCTCATAATGCAACCACCCATAAAATTTCAGCCCAAATAGACATCTGAGTCAAAAGTTATGATCTCTGGAAGTTTTTGCAGAAAAATCAAAACCCCTGAAACGAAATCTAGGTGATTGGGATGGATGATTTGATGATGGATATGGACTCTAATGATGTTCTAAGAAGCACCTATGTGATTTTGTTGAAGAAACAATGAATTTTGAAAAGTGTTGATGAATGGAAACGACGATGATGGGAAGACGGATGAAGGTTTTCTTTTGGGAAAATTCGCCTATCTAGGTGGCAAGGTCACTCAACTAGGGTGCAAGGTCGCCAAACTTGGGGGAAAGGTCGCCCAACTTGGGGGAAAGGTCACCCACTTGTGGGGAAATTTTTCCCAACTGGGAGGCAAGGTTGCCCAACCCAGGGCAAAGTGCCCGCCTCGACCGGAGGCAAGGTTGCCTTAACCGAGGGGCAAGGTCACCCAACTGGGGGGCAAGGCCACCCAACTCAAAGGAAGAATCGCCCCTTTTGATGAAACAGTCGAATGCGATGGGTTGACTTGGGCAGGAAGCAAAATCACCCCTGTTAAGGTCAGGGTTGCCTATCTTAGGGGAAAAATCGCCCCTGTTGAGGGAAAGGTCACCTATTCAATGAAGGATGGGCGATTTTGGCAGGAATAGACTATGAAATGACTCAAATAGAAGGCAAGGTCACCCCTGTGGATAGCAAGGTCACCCTTATTGGAGGCAGAATCACCCCTATTAAGGGCAAGGTTGCCCCTGTTAGTTGACTTAGACTTAACTTGGATAAAAACGGCTATGGAAAAGGACATAAAACACAACAAACAACAAGCAAAAGACAAAGGTTGACTCGACTAATAAGACATGCACTAGTTTTGCACATAAAAGATAGTTCAATCAATGCAATCCCAAGATTAGTAAGATGGGTATGGCCAACACGGTCCTCTAACTAGGCTGAACAAGGAAAACTAGGGAGTCCTCCATATATGCGCAGTACGTGAGGCACAACCATGAACACCAGCCTATCACAGGCGTGAGTCGGAAGCCCTAGTGACATACTAGAAACTTGGACCAACTCTTCATATCTTATCTAGGTATCACCCTAGCTTCGACGCTTTGTTAGACACAACATGACTAGATTGGGGTACAACTTTGGCTCTCCCCCCTTTATATACCCCGTTGGTACACGTGGTTGGGATTGTCCCTTGGGGTGATGAAATCCCCAAGTAGGTCCCACTAAAATAAGACACTAAACATTTTCGGCTAGTCCCTAGGCTCACATGAAGTGCAAGAGGAAAGCTTGAATGATCTAGTGCCTCCTAGGTAACACAAAGGACTAAGTGAGCTACGATTTCTCTTCACCCAAGATCACTAAATGGTGCAAGGGGATTGGATACATCAATAGCCCACTTTCAATCACAACACACAAATATTTTGACTCCCCCTAATTAGATCTATGTTCCTAGATTAATAAGCAAAAATGATAAACTAACTAAACTAACAACGTTGGGACCAATCATTCTACAAGAAAGTGTTAGTAGTTTAACTTTTGGCCTTGGACAAGCGTGAAATGGCTGCACAAATGTTAGTAAAAACAAGCACATTCACCAACAAAACATGTTAGGAGGTCAGTACTAAGAAAAATGACAAAAAAAAACTCTAGAAATAACCTTTTAAGCCACTATTTACCTCAGAATCACCTCTGTTTGGGGCAGAATCACCTCTATTAAGGGTAGGGTCACCTGTCTTGAGGGAAGGGTCACCTGTCTTAAGGGTAGAATCACCCCTATTAAGGTCAAGGTCGCTCTTATTAAGGTCAGGGTCGCCCCTCTCAATAGCAAGGTCGCATGTTTAGGAAACAATATTTTCTCATGTTTCACAAATGGGCAATTTTGTATGGTAGAATCGGCCCTGTTGAGGGCAAGGTCACCCAACTGGAGACATGGTTGCTCCTATTAAGGTCAGGGTCACCCCTGTCAGTTGTGAAGTCACCTATGTGTAACTTGAACCTGCAAAAATTCAAACAACAGAAAACATGAAAGGAGCGAACCCATTTGTGGGTCCCACCGAGTGTGCCAGAAATGTGTGTAGTGTGATTTCTAAACCTAAAAGATGCAAAACAACAAAGATGCAAAGGTGAAATAACACAACACCACCTCAAGATTAGCCTAAGTTGAACTTGAATAAAATAAAGATGAAACAACAAATATACCTTATCCAAGTTGATCTTTTTGGTTGGCCCTTTGATGTAACTTGAATGTGTGCTCCTTGATGGCAAATATGATGAAATGATATGCAAAATGATCTAAATGGGATGATGAATGCAATGAGAGATGTGGGTGTTTTGATAGATGAATGCAAATGGATAAAATGAATGCTTCAAAATGCAACAATGGAGGTTGAATGCAAAATGCTTGAGGTTGAGAGTTGAATGCTAGACTGCTTGAATGTGTGTTATGAGAAAAATGAGACCAAATCCTCTATTTAAGGGGAAAAATCTCTAGAGAAATGAATGGATAGGATCTAACCAACATGGGAAAGATGGAGGGCTATGGTGAGTTGAGGACTCACAAGCCCTCACATCTTTCCATGTGGAAAAGGAGGTGGCAAAAGGACATATGAGGTGGAAAGAGGACATGTGAGATGGAGGTACTTGCAATTACCTTGGGATTAGGGGAAAATTTTCTCAAAAAGGAAGTTCTTGTTCCCATGTGGGAATGATGTTGACATGTGAGGAATTTTAGAATTCCTCACTAATCATCATGGGGAAGAGAGAAGTGTTGGAGTAATAAATGTCAATTTTAAATTCACATGATTGGAAGTACCTTGAGGATAAGACAAGGTCCTCATAAAGTAGGTCCTTGCCCCATGTGAGTGATGTGACTTATGAGAGGTTTAGAATTTCCCAACAACCTTCATGGGGAAGAGGGGAGAATTGGAGGAATAAATGTGAATTTTACATTCACATAGGGAAGAGGTCAAGGCTAAATAAATAAAGTACTTATGATAGGTTGACTTGGAGGACATACTAGAAATGGCATGAGGATTAGATTAAGGTTGTGCAAACAGGTGATTGAGAAGACTAATGAAGTATTAGAGACAAGTGGCCAAATATGGAGGATGTGACATTAATCATGATTAAAGGTGTGCACATCCTAATCATGGATAATTAAACTAATCCAGATTAGAAGAAGACTATGGAGGATGTGACAAGGAGAGAGAAAAGAGGGAATTTAAAATTGATTTAAATTCAAAAGGCTAAATGACTAATTTAGATGTATTTATTTAATTTAGAGAGGAAGGGATGAAAGGTAAAGTATTTAATTGTTAAATTAAATACTTTAGGAACCTCAGGCAAAAGGTGAAATATTAACTAAATAAATCATTTAATTAATATTGATGAAATAGACGGATAAAGGAGACAGATTTGTCCATGTGGGAGTGGTCAAATTTGGATGTCTACAGGGTCCTCGAGGGAGTCCAACTATCTATGAAATAAAAAAAAACTAAAGAACATATGTTAACTCTTCCTTGAGAATAGGAAGAGGATTGAGTCTTAAAACAAAGAGCAATAACTACTGAAATAGGAGTATGGAAATTAATCAAAAATTCTATGCTAACAAACTTAACCGTTTATAATAGAAAACATGCTCAACAAAACAACTCTCTCATAATTCACAATCTAATTGAGAATAGACTTCTTCTCCTCATCATATTATTGAAAGATACAAATAATTCTTGGTGATTCATGAACTGACCATTAAATGATCACCTCCATCTTCCTTTGAAAGTGATCACGTTGGAGTCAGTTGACTCCTTTGCAATGAATTGTAGTCCTTATAATATGGGTTGGAAAACCCATTGTTGTTGTTTGACAAATGTCTCACTACAAATGTTAGTCTTATTTCCTAAGGAATTCTCATTATTAACAACCATAAATGAAACATAAATTCCTACTAAGCTTCATGGACATTCAAAAATCATACATATACATATTAACATAACATGTTTCCATTCTAAATTCTTAAAACTACTCAAAGTTATATGAAAGGTATGAAAGACCTTGGTAATGCCTTAAAGCTTAGCAGAAAGTAATGATAAAAAGTATGGAACAACAATAGAAAGCTAGCCAATTCTAAATCCCATCACATCCCACAAGATTGAATCTAAAATACTCTAATTTACTTGTTGCAAAGAATCACTGGAAGCTCTCAAAGAAGCATCTCTGAACTTTGATGATGCAGCAAAAGATGGATTTTTGATCTCAATAGGAGAAGTGGGAGTTGCAAGTTAGGTCTCTTGATTATCAATACACTAATTTTTGCATCGTATTCAAGCTCCTCTAAGGTTTCATCATCAAGTGGAATGAAGAAATCTAATATAAGATCATTTGGGAATGGAGGATTATGTGGATCTTGATAGATCTCCCAAATTTTGGTTCAAAGTGTGCTTGAGCACTATCTCTGAGATCTACCAAAAGATGTCAACACTAATGGCTATACCAATCAATCCTATGATATGATCATTTTATTACCCCAAATTGATTTCTTCCAATATGTATCTAGATCAGGGATGAGACTATAAAGATGAGACAAAATATTGAGCCACTTATAATGGTCAGGATATCCTTTTTCCAAGACTCGTAATTGTCCTTAGTCAAAATGATTACGAAAGGATGATTTGCATAACCCATGATTATTACAATGATACTCTCTTCAAATGATAAAATAAGAGATCAATACATACCAAGTAGTTGAAAATTAAATGATCTGATAAAAAAAATCGAAATGCCAACATGTCTAAGTATTCCTCCATAATGCAAATATGAAAAAATATGAATAAAATGTACCTAGGGCTAAATCTAAAAAATTATATGGATGGATTGATAGAGCTCCTCAATATCTTTCCAATTTCACAAGAATCACAAAAATAAAAATCTAGGAAAAAAGTTATGAGCTTATGAGCCAAAAAAAAGATATGACTTCAAACAACATTAAAAATTACTAGAAGAAAAATCTTATAATGATATTTACACCACTAGAAATTTCTCGAAACCAACTTTCTGACTATCATTTGGTAAAATTCGATACCTAAGTTATAAGTTTTGGTGATTTGAAAAAAACTATCCAATTAGGGCTTGAGGAGCCAAAATTAAAGCCCCCTAAGGGTTGGTAGGCAGTCACCCACGTGACCTAGCGCTGGTGGTCTAGGCTCAACACATGTTGATATGATGACCATTTAACTGTCAAATTTAAATTAGTCCTCCTTGATGATCATTTGGCCATCAAATTTAAGATAATCACTTGAAAATTTAAAAAAAATCCCAATTTTTTTTCCAAAATATGAAGTATTTTTTATGAAAATGGGGATTTTTGGGCCTTCTGAATTCAATGGTGAGGTCCATTTTTCCTCAAAGTGTACCCAAAAAATCACATACATGACTATCTCCTAGATCTAAAAAAGGGTTTGTAGATCTAATGCTATGATACCATGTTAGAGCCACCAATGGACTCAAGCCTCAAAGATGAACTGCAAAACTAAAATATGCCTTCCATAAGAGAAAAGAAAGAACAAAAATATTTCTTGATTGTGGGCATAATGGATTTGATAAAACCCCAATAAGATTGTGTTGATATTTTTCATTGATGTCATTGATCAGTCTGATATTCTTTCCTCTGGCTTATCCTTTGTTTTGGCAACGGTGTTACCGACATAAGTTTTTGGTCTATGCAATGTCGTACCACATTTTTTGGTCTGACCCTACTCGATATAGCGTGGGATATCTTTTTGTATCTATGTCGACATCTCCAACATCTTGTGTAGCGTGTTCACTCGATTCTATCTCTGATGCAATCCAACTAAGTGGATATGCAGATCCGATATATATATATATATGAAGCGGCATAAACAAATAGATGTCATGTTATGATGTGATATGATATGATATGTGATAGCGATCAGTTGATGTATAATGTGAACTAATCATATATGTGCTATAGTAGTATAGTGTAGAGTTTTAAAGATCTGTGTGCTTCAGCGAGAATTGTATTCATGCATTTGTAGATGTAATTATAGCAGTTCAATTTTGTAATATATACTTCAGCTATAAGCCGTCTCCTAACTATAGTAGTTGGTTTTGTATCTAGGGCAGTGAGCCCACCGGTAGTGAGCCATCCTGTATTATGTAACTGGTTACTTAATACTTGAGAGTTAACCCTCTCCATGGTTTTTCCCATCTTGGGTTTCCAAGTAAAAATCTTGATGTTATGTGATGTTGTGTTAGATTATTTTTGTTTGGAAATTTTAATTATGTTATGTGGACAACTATTTAAAGGTTTTAATATTTTTAGAGGAATACTGATTCACCCCTCCCCTCTCAGTATTATGGATGTTCAACAATTGGAATCAGAGCCAGATCCTTTAGAAGAGTCTAATAGCTCAAAGGAGATCCAAAAGGTTGAACATATGATACCCAGATCTACCATGGATTAGAAAGAATTCATGTCTGTCCTTGAAGATCTTGAAACTATTGAAGATGAAAATAAGGAACTCTTAGAAAATATTCAAATGGAAAATGACTGCATCCATAAACTGAAAGATCAGATCCAAAAATTCAAACTAAGGCATAAGGAGGTCAACAATGAACTCAAGTTAGCAAATAGTACTATCCTTGACTTGAAAGCTAAGAGTGAAGAAGATGAAAAGACCAAGGAACATTTGAATAAAGTAATCAAGAACAAATTTGATGAATGTAAGAAGTTGGAACAAGAAGTTGTATCTCTCAAATCAGATTTAGAAGAATCAAAGAAGTAAGAGATCAAATACAAAGCAAGTTTAGAAAATATTGATGAAATATTAGCAGCCCAAAGATCACTGGAAAACAAGAAAGGCTTAGGCTGTGAAATTAGTGAATACTCACACAGTAAATCTGATGAAAAGAAGGAACCTGAACTAGTAAAAGAAGCTAAAACTGAATCCAACAAAGAAGACAAAGGTAAGTCTCCGACAAAGCAATAGGTAAGTAGGAAACTGTTCTCTTTTAATGGTCATTGTTTTAATTGTAATAAATTACGTCATAAAGCATTAAATTGTAGGAATAATATGAATCAAAAAGCTAGATCTTACTTCGGTAGATGTTATAATTGCAATGGTTATGGTCACAATGCTAATCAATGTAGGAAACCAAATAGAAACAATTATTTCAATGATTATTGTTATACATGTTATGCATATGGACATAAGACTAACCAGTGCAGGTCAAGGCAAGAGAAGAAAATCAATAGGTGCTATAATTGCAATAAAATTGGACACATTACAAAATTCTACAAAACTGATGCAGTCAAGCCAATCGAACCAACAAAGAAAATCAATAAGGAAGAAGTTAAGGATGAAATGAAGAAGATCTAGAGAAAGAAAGAAGATAATGAATCCAGCTCTAGTGCAAATACTTGTTCTAGTAATTAGCCACTCTCCGGCTGTTACTTGTGAGAGAAAGAAAAAATAAAGGGGGATTGCAAGCAACTTGTGGACATCCAATAAAGTCACATCCGTTTGACGAAAAAGGAATCACAAATGGAGTTATTGTGCATTTAATGCAAAAAGGTGCATTTATTATGATGTTAGCATAAAAGAAAAATTAACAAGTCACTTATGATCACTCAAGCGAAAGGTAACAAGGAGCTAAGGAGAAGAAAGAAACTGACTTGCGTGCTAGGGTTTGTGTATTTGCAAGAGGTATTTTTCTCGATTCTTGCTATTTCTCTGTGGTTACTATTACGGCTACTCCCTCTTTGGTTAATGTGGCATCTTAGCCTCATCCTAAATTCAAGAAGTATCTGGATATATCAATTGAAAATGATATGGTTGGTTGTTTATCAAAAATACCACATGGAGTCATTCCTTTGGAAGATGTTAGGGTTTACATACATTCGAAGCTTGAAGAGTTTAATCACATCAGATTAGTTAGTGTATGGATAAATGAACTCATTGGTGATGATTTCAATGTCAAACCTGAATACAAGGTTCTGGTTGAAAAGAAGCTGCATGTTTGGAACAATTTCCTGTGTTTCTATTTTGATGATAAATGGGTGTGAATGGATATGAGTAGGTTCCATGACACATTCTTGTGTTAGATCAAGCTCATCTGATCAACAAATAAGTAATGAAGGTTGTTACTAGGTTGAATGACACTGACATTCTTCTAGTACCAAAGGCAGTCAAAAACAAGGAAGTTGAAAACCTAACATAGGTCATTTTTAATGGCAGGTCTCTAGCGATTCATACAATTACAAATGTAGTTGTGAGGTATGTTGCCCAGGTTATTGGAAACAAAATCTACTACACCAACAAAGATAACTCCATCTCAACTACTGTTATCTACATTGCATATGATATGGTGGTAAATGGAGTAGACTACGACTTATGTGAACTCATCAGAGAATAGTTTCTTGAGAATCTGAATCAGTGCAAATGAATCGAGAAGAAGGTTGCATTCCAGTATGGAACCCTTGCACTCTGTTTACTATTCTACTTCATGCGTGAAATGCCCGGTCATGGTCTAACATTGTGGTCGTCTAAGAAACCAGTTGCTCGCCAAATTGATGAGTGAATGAGGAGGTATGTTGATACTACTACACAAGAAATGTTATATACTTCATTTTTCTCTTTATTATAGTATAAGATGCACAACCGAGATAGAATTCCTAAATCTGTAGTTACCAAATATAAGGATGATATCACATTCACAGTCATAGTTGACAAATGTGTAATGGAAGTTGTACCAATAACTTAGTGGATACCCAAATTGGGGTATGAAGTGTTAGAAGAATATGTAGAATGTCTTACAAAATTTCTTTTAGAGAGTCTGGTAGGCACCTCTCAAAAGAGGTTTGGCACAGTAGAAGAAAAGTTCAAAGAAATCCAGAAAGAGCAGATCTCAAAGGAAATCAATAAGAAAGTGCAAAAGACTCTAAAAGTGATTAAGGAAGAAGGAGGTTTTTCCTAGGAAAGTCTTGTGGCACTCAGAAGAATTACTCAGAGTACAATCAGTAGCTCGTCTGGTACCTCTGCAAAAGCAGTTGAACCCTTAGGAGAAATGGAGAGTCCATCCGGTAAGAGGAAGAAAGGTCTTCCTTTGCCTACTTCAAGCAAGAAGGTGAAAGAAGCAAAAGCCACTGAGGCTATTCTTATTGTTGAGGAATTTGAAACAAAATCAGACCTAGATAAGTAACAAATTAAGGTCCAGGAGAAGAAATCCAAGAAGGTAGCTCATGATCCTCCTAATGTAGATAATTTATTTGAACTACTTGTAGAAGGAAACACTAAAGAGGTTGGTGATTTGTACAACTCTTCTCTCCAAAGTATTATTCTATAATGTAATATAGATCAGTCAAAAGCAATACAGATAAATGCAAAACACTCATCAATGCCGTGAAGGAATTATTTTCCTATATGAATGAAAAAATTCATAGGGAAAAGGAAGCCGAAAGGAATAAGCTCTTGCAGAAATTAAAAGATCAATGTGCAAATGCCTTCTCCAATCTTCATTAGCTAATCAGGCAAGGTCAAGACCTTCTCAAGGAAGGCAATACTCTGTATTTGTACAACCTGCAATGGCCAGATGCCGCAACCTCTATCAGAAAAGAGCTTGAATCAATTGATTCAATGATTTAGTAGGCACACCATTCTTTCAAGTTGTCTGAAGACTTGTCCGGTTCTAGGGGATCTTCAATTGAGGAACTGCACAAAAGGTACTTCAAACTACAACAACAATAGGACAACATCATTCTGCCCTTAGGAAATCTCCAAGAGATGTGTGTAGACAGTATTTCACTGATGAATCGTGTCCTCCTGAAGGCACAACTAGCTACCCTCTCTAATCCTTGCTCAATTGAAGACGAAGAATCTCTACTTGCATCCATTCAAGTTCATGCACAGCTTCTAACTGAAGCAATTTTATAGTGGAATGATAATAAAGGTAAGTGGGTCACCCATCTTCAGAAAATCAATCAGTCTTTCTCTGGTGGCACATACTAAAAAGCTTCTCTATACCCCTTGTTCATTGATGTCAAAAGAGGGAGAAAACAAAAAGAAATAGAAAATCTTTTGAGAAACAAAGATAGTCGTCATAGGGGGAGTTCTGGAGTTTAACTTTTGAAGTTTTGACATTTTGGAATTAATTTTGTCATTGATCAGTCTGGTATTCTTTCCTCCGGTGTATCCTTTGTTCTGACAGCAGTGTTACCGACATAATTTTTTGGTCTATGCAATGTTGTACCACATTTTTTGGTCTGACCCTACTTGGTACAGCGTGGGATATATTTTTGCATCTATGCTGACATATCCAACATCTTGTCTAGCATGTTCACTCGACTCTATCTCTGATGCAAGCAGACTAAGTGGATATGCAGATCCGGTATATATATATGAAGCGACATAAACAAATAGATGTCATGTTATGATTTTATATGATATGATATGTGATAGCAATTAGTTGATGTATAGTGGGAACTGATATATGTGTTATAGTAGTATAGTGTATAGTTTTGAAGATCTGTGTGCTTAAGCAAGAACTGTATTCATGCATTTTTAGATGCAATTATAGCAGTTCAATTTTGTATTATATACTTCGGTTGTGAGCCTTCTCTCAGCTATAATAGTTGGTTTTGTATCTAGGGCAATGAGCCAACCTGGTAGTGAGCCACCCTAGTAGTGAGCCATCTTGTATTATGTAATCGATTACTTAACACTTGAGAGTTAACACTCCGTAGTTTTTCCCATATTGGGTTTCCACGTAAAAATCTCAGTGTTATGTGATGTGTTAGATTATTTTCATTTGGCAATTTTAATTATGTTATGTGGACAACTATTTAAAGGTTTTAATATTTTTAGAGGAATACCGATTCACCCCTCCCCTCTAAGTATTCTGGATGTTCAACATATTGCATGGATTAAATTGGATTGAATTGATTTCAAATGAACATATGATGCCTTGTTTATATTTGTAAGGTTGAGAGATAAGACAAGACAAGACAAGATTGTGACAAGTGTCTTAATCCTATGCAATGAGACAACTAGCATAACAAATATTAAATGAACTAGGGCACAAGAAGTAAATGAGATAAGATAATACAAAATCTCATTGGCAACTAAGACTTCTAGAAATATTCCTAGGACCTAGATAAAATTAACATGTGAATAAGATTGACTAGGTGAACTAGTTAGGAAAAACACCATTTTCACACCAACAATTATCAACTTCAAATATTCCCTTAAGATATATTCATTTATATTACATACACATTGGAAAGATGCATGCATACTAGATATGATCCTCTAAAGGTTTATCCTTTGAGATTACTTGAAACTATTCCTTGGTTATTTTATTGGATCGATGAGCATCATAAACATCTATACTACAACTCAAATTATAGAAGATGATTAAATGGCGGATTGATTGATCCTTCACCAATGTGGACTAGTCTCTACTCCATTGGGAAACATAGGCATGAATAGAATAGAGGAAAAAGTTGCAACAAGATAAAACATCAACAAAACTAGATCCTCATTATTATAAAAATAAAAGATAACATCCATGCAACATACATACTTAATGATTCATAACGAGAACTAAATGATCCACATGGAATTAAGGAGTGATCATTACAAAACATTTGCAATATATTAGGTACTATCACACATCATCAAACCCTCGTTACATTCATGCTAGTAAATATAACAAGAGAAAACATATAACTATAATTATATATTTTCCTAAATTATTGTAATGAATCATGGAGAGATACCATTGCTTTTAAAATGTGCATTTAACAACCCTTCCTCATCTTTACTAGGTGTATCCTTTCATTTATAAATTAAATGTTCAATGTTTGAAGCCCTAGAACAACCTATAAACTATTCTAGAATAGAAAACTAGCTCAACAACGAACCCATAATATGCCAAATGAACATATATTTATAGAACCATTTTCTAGTGACCAAATTTGAGTGAGAAAATGACTCATAAACATATGTAATCAATATAGCATGTTCTTGAAGCCAAGACTCACAAAATCTACCAAAAATGGCATCCTTAAGCATCCTAAAAAACTAAAACATGTCCAAAACCAACTATCCTGTTAAAGAAACATGGTCATTATCTACATAATCTTAAATGTGTTTAGATTGATGCCCTTATAATGAATGGTGGTTTCTAGGTGTCAACATGTTAAATCTAGTGGTTGTGAGATATTAAGATGCATTAATGGTGGTAGGTCATTTGGAAGGGTAAGTGAGGGTCATCATAGAAAATAATAGAAGTTTTGAACTATCAAGGGTTGGGGGTAACATATTGAACACATGCCAAGGATAAAAGTGTTGGGGAATCGAGGGTGATAGGAAATTCATGCTAGAGGAGATGTGAGATGGGGGAAAATTGAAAGGGGAACTTTGATAAGGACAAGGCATTAAGATGTTGGGACTAAGGAGTTGAGATGGGGCTTAACTTGGTACCAAGTCGAGGAAATGGCGAAAAGTCCTACTCTGATAAGCTATATAGAGCAATTGGTGGATTTTCAAACTTTCAAAGGTTGGTGGAAATGGGTAACTAATTAAGGGCAAGACTAAAAGTTTGACCTTGCAAGACTAGTAACCATTTTGGAGTGGAACTTATCGAAGCTCGAGACACCTAGATGAAGGGTAATGGGTATCAAGGGATGGGATGGACGAGAAAGTTTGACAAATGCAAATGATTTAGAATTTTAATAGACTTTAGGCTTTGGAGCTTAGGAATGCTAAAGGAATGGTATTGAGGGATGGGAAACTCAAAAAATCTAACAAAACAACACTTAGATGGAATTTTAGCAAGGACTTAAGTAGGTTGTCGAGATTGGTAGTGAAGTTATGTAGGTGTGGACAATCCTAAAACTTTGAAAGGTAACAAACACACAAAACACCAAAAACAACCCAAACTTAGGGGACCCATTTAAGATGTTTCATATTGGTAATGAATAATGGATCAATAATGACTAAGACACACATAATGGAAGGGACTCAAGCAAAAATGACACTATAGATTTGAGTCCCAACAAGATTATTATATCAAATCATTGTATTGGTAACAAGGGTTTTGACTAAAGCAGAATAGCCCTAACTACCAAAGTCCTCAACGATACTTATCAGCATTTGCAAATATATATTCTAAATAACAAAGTGAATAGATTGCTAACATCATATTCAATATATTACAAATCCATCTGTATAATTCAATTTAGCAACAACGAATATCAATTTTATAAGTATGAAATTGAACCAAAACAACAAACATTAATTTTATCAATATAAAGACAATAATCTAATAAATTTTAATTTTTGGACATATAAACAAACTAATTAACAATATCTATCAAAAAAAAAAAATCAATAAACATAAAACTATATACTATTATTTTAATTAACATTATCAATCTCTTGAATAATCTAAATATAATCTAAATTTTAAAAATAATATTATATTCAATTATTTATTTAATTAGAAAATGATATTTTGTTTAGGAACGAATAAATTTTTTAATGACATCCACCAGACCAAGCAATCTATGATTTCCTTTCTGACTCCACACATTCACAGCATGCAGCTGTATGCAATTTTTCCACTCTTGTCGAGTAGGAGAGAGAATAAAATGACTCGTTTGCTTTTGACTGATAAGGCAAGAGATAATTAGGTGGAGATTGGACATTAAAGCATGGTCGTATAGCCCTTTTTCATTTATTTACCCTCACCCTACCTTATTTTGTCAAGAAGGATCCCATTTCAAAATCCTTCCCCTGGTATTTGCAATGTTGAGATCTTTCTCACAGAGGATGGATCGGCCACAAATAAGGCTGGGGAAGCAGAAGTCTGTGAATCACTGCTGCTCATACTGTGACGACGAGGAGGAAGAGTATTGTATTGCAAATGGTGAATGGAGTGGAAGGAGCAGCCAAGAGGGTGGAAGTTGGTGGAAGAAAGGATGGAACAGCGTGAGGAGAGCAGGGGAATGGTCAGAATCGTTGATGGAGGAAGCGGGGAATCGAAGCGCCCCTAAATGGAGATTGTTCATTCGCAGGCTCAGATCCATTTACCCTCGCAAGCCACTCCAATCTCACTACGATGCCTTCAGTTATGCCCAAAATTTTGACGAAGGCACTTGGCAAGAATCGGATGATCTTTACCACTGTAGTTCTGCCAGATTCGCTGTACCTCTGCAAAGGGCTAGGGTTTTCTGATTACATATATTTTGCTGCTTTGTTCAATTTCAAATAAATGTGCTCGGAAACTTGTAAAATCGAGCTTTATAGTTATCGTTAGGATTTCCTTGTTAGTAATGACACTGACAGATGCGAAAATTTCTCTGTTATTCTGGAAAGTCATGCGGTATTCCCTGTTTATCGATCGTTGTGCTCTAATGTTTTGATCGATTGAGGAAAGCAGTGACAAACGATTGGAGCTCAGAAAGCTGCTGTGCACCATGGAAACAATTTTATTTTAAAAATCCTTTCGCAATTGTGGAAACCTGACGTGATATAAAATTACTGGGTCTTTTTATTTGTTGTAGAAGTGGGTGGGACTCGAACTCGGATTTTAATTTTTTCTAGGTTGGAGTTGACAGCATAATTTATGGTTAAAAATATTAGATGGTGGTTTTTTAGATTTGTGTATGTTCAAATTTTCATCAATGTGGTCCATAGAAATTAGATATACGGTATGATCCAAATTAATTGAAAATTTTGATAGAGTCAAATTTAGAAGATCTTGACAAAATTATTGGATCTACTGTTGGCATACATACAATATATTCTTTCATTACAATTTTGTATCTGAATGTTTTCCAGAACTTGTTTGCCAATTTATTTTCAGAATGGTTCTAGTTTGCCAATTTATTATGAGAAAAGACACTTTAATTTTTGGTCGCACTTAAAGTAGGCTTGATTTCAAGAATTTTAACTGAAGTGTATGAGTCCAGTAGTATTTTTATATGGAGGAATATTTGGAAATAAACTATTGTAATAAATTTAATTTTTCTGTTCAAATAAAATTTGTAAGGCTTGAAATGTTTATAAAATGATATAATAGTATATATTTAGTTTTTAACTCTTATTTCTTTTAACATCATCTTTTCATAATCTTTTAGTAATTTATTATTAATTTATATATATATTTTTCATAATTTTTATATCATTTTTAGTATTTTAAATTATTCTACAATTTGATAAATAAAAATACTAATCAATGTTATGAGATTTCCACAATTCATAGTGTCTACAAGTTTACAATTTCTTATGCTCTCTGTCATCCTCATGATAGACCACAAAATGTGATCCAAAACGTTGATGTAAAAATTCTAAACACAATCAAATCCAAACTACAAAATTATAAAAATACTAATGTAAATAAATATATATATATATTCAAAAAAATAATTTTATATATTATAAAATAAAAAAATCTTAACTTAATTTTTTAAAAATATTTTATTCATATAAATTATTATCTGAATATATTAATAATTCATTAAAAAAATTCATAATTTAAAAAATTCATCATAAAAAACATAATCTATAAAATATTATTGATATTTATATAATTAAATAAAATATTATTTATAATTAAAATACAAATATATTCCTTTTATCACCATCTTTACCTAAACCCATGTAGTTCTCCATACTTTGTGTGGCTGTATATGATGACGGCTGGAGAATAGAATATTAAACGCTTACAAACATGTGTTAAGACTAATTTAAACTACTTTTCATGGCGGTAGCCTAATAGTCAAAATAAGAGGGCGAGAAAGTCTAAAACCAGAAAAACTGGACTCTCGTTACCAAATATGATTATAGTAACGTCACATCGCTTTACTATTTTATACCGACAGCAACTCAGCGGGGCCGGGGGTCTGGATGAGCTGCATGCTTACCAAATATCTGTCATAGCCGTAGACTTCCATTAATTCCGAAATAAAGAAAGCCGAACGCTTTAAGAAAGTCACATCAAAAGAATTCAATTGAGTGAGGTCACAGTAAGATTTTATATGCATACTTCGCCCTTTCTCTAGAATATGCTTATTGTTTACAAAATGTCAATTGAATTGTTCACACCTATTCGGATGCCACGTCAACATAAAATCTGATTGTCACAGTCCAGTTTCAAGAATGTACTTTATATTATGATTTTCAATTAACTAGCATATATATATTATTTATTAATAATATATAAAAACACACACGTCTATTTTTTTTAAAAATTAGTCACATAAGAGTGCAATAGACACATCAAGAAGGATATCTCGGTGTTTTTATATATATTATTAATATACTAGTAGCAATCGAAGCACAATATGGAAGACAAAATTATTATGGTTAGGCTTAGGGTTAGCGTTAATAGTAAGGTTAGGTTTAGGGTTAGGATTAGACATAAAATTAGGATCAAGGATATGGTTAAGATTAGGATTAGAGATATAATTAGGGTTAAGATTAGGATTAGAGATATAATTAGGGTTAAGATTGGGGTTAACATTATTATTGGGATTATGGTTGCGCTTACAAATTAAGGTTAGGGTTAGCGTTATTATTAGGATTAGCATTAGGGTTAGGTTCAAGGTTATCGATGAGGATTAGTTAGGGTTAAGAGAAAAATAGGATTAAGGTTGGTATTAATTTTATTAGAGTTGAGGTTGGGGTTATCATCATAATTAGGGCTAGGGTTAGGATTAGACATAAAATTAGGATCAAGGGTATGGTTAAGGTTAGGGTTAGGGTTAGAGATAGTATTAGGGTTAAGATTGGGGTTAACATTATTATTAGGATTAGGGTTATGTTTATAGATTAAGGTTAGGGTTAGTGTTATTATTAGGATTAGCATTAGGGTTAGGTTCAAGGTTATCGATGAGGATTACTATTAGGGTTAAGAGAAAAAATAGGGTTAATATTAGGATTAATTTTATTATTGAGAATAAGGTCAAGGTTGGGATTGACTAAATATTATTGGGAATAGGGTTAGGGTTAGGTTTAGAGATAGAATTGGTATTAGGGTTGGAGTTAGAATTAGGGTTAGGATTAGGGTTAGGTTTATGATTATGTTTAGGGTTGCAATAGTTTATAAATACAATTAGGGTTAAGGATAGGATTAGAGATAAATTAGGATCAAGGGTAGGGTTAAGGTAAGGGTTAGGGTTAGAGATAGTAATAGGGTTAAAGTTGGGGTAAACATTAATATTGGGGTTAGGGTTAGAGTTAGCATTAGTATTGGGATTACCATTATGGTTAGGTTCAGTGTTACAGATGAGGGGTAGGGTTAGGGTTGGGGTTAACATATATAAAAATGGATTAGGTTTAGAAATAGGGTGATGGTAAGGATTAGGGTTGGTATTAAAATTAGAGATAGGGTTAGGGTTAGGGTTAGGATTAAAGATAAAATTAAGATCAAGGGTACGTTTAGAGTTATGCTTAGGGTTAGAGATAGAATTAGTATTAGGGTTGGGATTAGCATTAAGGTGATGATTAGGGTCTTAGATTAAGGTTACAATTAGACAAAAAAATAGAATTTGGGGTAGGGTTATCATCACAGTTAAAGTTAGGGTTAGGATAAGAGAAATAATTAGGATCATAGATAGGGTTAAGGTTAGACATAAAATTAGGGTTAAATTTCGAATTAATTTAAGTATTAGGATTAGGGTTAGGGTTAGGTTTACATATAAAATTGGTATTAGGCTTTGGGTTAGGATTAGGGTTACATTTAAGGTTATTGGTAGAATTAGATTAGACTTGGGTTAGATATAAAATTAGGATTAGGGTTATGGTTAGGGTAAGAGATATAATTAAATCTAAATCCTAGAACCTCAATTGAACTCTAAATCTAATTAAACCCAGTCCCTAATTGAACCCTAACCCTAACTTGAACCCTTATACTAACCCCAAGCTTTATCTAAGAACCCTAACCCTAACCTTAATTTAATGACCGTAACCCTTACCCATTACCCAACCTTCACCTTAATTCTAACCCCAAGCTTTATCTTATAATGCTAACTCTAACACTAATCATAATTATAACCCTAACCTTAATTGATCACCTTAACCACAATCCTAATTGAAATCTAACCCTAACTGTAGCACTAATTCTAACACTAATCATAAGTATAAACCTAACCCTATTTGAAAACCTTAAGCCTAACCCTAATTGAATCCCAAGCCTAACCCTAACTATAGTTGACCCCAAATTGAACCCTAACCCTAACCTAACCTTAATTGTAATCATAGTCATAACACTAACCCTAACCCTAACCCCAACCCTAGCCCTAAGATTTATCCTAGAATCTTAATCCTAATCCTAACCCTAGTTCAACCAAACCCTAATAAATCATAATTGAGCCTATTGTTAGAGTTAAATTAGGATTAAATCTTAATGCTGGACTCACATCAAAATAATTCAATCTAACACTGTAAGAAAGTCACATCAAAACAATTCAATTGAGTGAGCTCACAGTAAGATTTTATATACATAATTTGCCTTTCTCTAGAATATGCTTATTGTTTACAAAATGTCAAAATGAATTGTTCACACCTATTCAGATGCCACGTCAACATAAAATATGATTGTCACAGTCTAGTTTCGAGAATGTACTTTATATTATGATTTTCAATTAATTAATAAATACGATGAAAGGTGCATTCTCAAATTTAGATAGACAATAGTGTCATAGTGGACCTTGCTCATTGATTATAGATTTTGGGTGTGATTATGTTTTTATATAAAAATGTAAATTTAGGTTGGTGTTTATGGAGAGGTTTCCTAAAATATCTTTTAGCAGATGCTATTGAGATATTTTAGGATTTTTTATAAGAAGAGGTCCCAAGTAGGGGTCCCATGAATTTTGTATTATGCTTAAAATTTTAAGCTTCAAAATTTTAAAAAGGTAGTGGTGGTCTCATTATTATTTTTTAGCAACAAAGATGCTAAATGTACAATTGTAGAGCTAAATCTTAAAAACTATTGGAAGGAATTTTAAAAATTATAGATGAATGGCATGTCACCACAATTTTAAGATGTGGAGGGAAACTTTTAGCCCCACCTTAAATATACCCCCTTAAATTTAAAATCTGAAAAGTAGGTGCTCCTATTTTCTTGCACAAGATTCTAAATTACCTTGTAACATAATTTTGGTTTTCTCATGGGACCCCCTACTCCACAAAATAGTTCTTATAGCGACTCGGTGGGACCCCTTCCTTAATTGTGTCCCTCAAAAATTTATAATTGTTTTCTACTAATTTTAAGCCCACTCTTTCTTTAAATTTGATTGTTTCCCTTCAACTTGTGCACTTAAGTATTCAAATTGAGTACATAAGATGTCCTATTTGAAGACATGTTTTTAAACATTAATAAAAATGAATGAAATCACATGAAAGTTATATTTCAAAATCCACCCAACCAACATTAGAGGATGAACACTACACTACCTATGTCACAGGAAAACATGACCCACACTTCACAAAACATAAACATATCCACAATCTAGACTTGAACATTTGTCAGATCAAACCAAAAATTGAACCAACCACCCTCACAACAACAACCCAACTCAAATCCGACATTCACATCTCACATTAACTAAACCACATAACCTATGCCACAATATCACTTGAATGCTTCCAACCCATTGACAAACCATAAAAACACAAACCCATTAATAGATCCTCTATAGAGCCAAACAAATTATACCCAAACAAACATATCTCCTATGTTTCCATCACCAATAGAGATATTGGCTCAACAATTACAAAGCTTGCAATAATATATCACAAACATGCAGGTTATTGGGACCAAAAAGACTTATGCAATTGAGGAAATATGTCCCTATCATTTTGATTAAAGTATATACATGCCTCCTTTCCCTACAAACTTTGACATTCCAAAATTTGATAATTACAAGGGGAAAGGAGATCTTATAGAACATGTGAGGGATTTTCAAACAATTTTTTTAGATGTTGCTTACGATCACACATACCTGGTGTGCCTTTTTTTGCGTAGTCCTGGAGGGAAAGCACTAGAATGGTTCGCTCATTTACCTCCTAGTATAAGGACATGGAGTGAATTTCTTGAAAAGTTTATCAAACACTCCTACAACATTGAACATGAAACAAACATCATAAACTTATGCAAAACCAAATGGAAGGATGGATAATCATTTGCTTCATTCCTATAGAGATGGAGAAGCCTTGCGAGTAAATGTCCTTGTCATATACCGAAAAAGAAATTGGTACAAATATTTGTGGAAAAAATTAATTTAGAATTGATGTTTCACCTCTGAATTCATTGTTCCAACACATTTGAGGAGGTAATTGAGAAAGGTATCTCTATTGAGAGAGCCCTCATTACAAAAGGGCTAGTGAAAATTTTCAAAGAAAATAACAACAATTTGAGTACCTCAAATGATAAAAATAAATTTTGGTCTCAAAATAAAAATGTGATAAATGATGATGTGGTAGATGCTAAAGTGATAAATAAAGCTCATGCTATATCATTAATCTTAAAGGATCTTCTGCACCAAATAATAATCAATCACAAAAATCACGAACAATATACAAACACAGTTCGAGACAATACCCAACGTGATCCTTCAAGGGCTAACACGAATCCAATATGCAAATACACACCCCTTGGAGAACCCATTGAATCATCATTGAAGAAGCTGCTACAATCTAATGGTATCCAACTTCCTAAAATAAGACACTATGAGCTAGGGCCTTTTAAACTAGCCTGGTGGAATGACAAGAATTTATATGAGTATCATAGGACTAAAGGGCATAAAATGTCTACATGTTTTAAACTGAAGAACATAATTCAAGACCTCATAAACAAGGAGACATACAACTTGATAATCCACAAGGATCCTCTAATATTGATTACAACATATTCAAAGATCCTCTACAAAATCATGGATAGGGAAAAGCATCCAGTTTAGGGACAAATACCAAAGACCAAGCCAATTACACTCATGTCACCTATGAATACACGGTTAATAATATCCAACAGACCGATAACAACATCTAAACCATAACCATCAAGGGCAAGAATCTTGAGTGTGTGGTTACCATACGTCAATCCAAAGTGACTCTATAAGGGGCCACTTCCAAATCTCACCCAACACACAAGGCTACATACAACCTTTTGGATCATTTAGGTAACACCTTCTCATATATCTATTCTTGAGCTACTATGTATATCTCTTGAACATAAGGCTATCTTAGATAAGGCCCTATAGGAATCATCAGTTCCCACTAACCTAAATGTCAACCAATTTTAGGCCATGGTAGGATATCTAGCTACCACACATCATATTGCATTTACAAAGCATGATCTCCCTTCAAATAAGATTCACCATAATGATGCCCTCCTTTTTGAAGTCTTCATCAATAAACATAAGATCAGATGAGTCTTAGTAGATGGTGGAGTAGGACTAAAAATTTGTACTCTAACATTGGTCACTACATTGGGATTTTCTGAGGCATGTATCAATACACCAAAAAGAATCATCATAAGAGCTTATGATGATGTAGAGAACTCCTCCAGGGATGTAATCACCCTTCCAATTAGAGTCAGTCCATCTATTCAAGATACAATGTGCCAAGTTTTGGACTTGGACCTACCTTACAACCTTCTCCTTGGTCATCCATGGATCCACACCATGAAGGTCATTCCCTCCATGTACCATCAATGTCTGAAACTCCCCTATAATGGAACTGAAATCACAATATCAGGTGATCCTAACCCCTTCCAATATTGTAGTTGTTTTATTGAAAAGGAGATCTTAGGTCTAAAGCATAAACAACTAACATCAATCCTTTTTCAAGATAACATTAGGATGCAAATCAACAAGGTGGTTAGATTGGATTTCAACCATGAAGGTGAGTCAATCAAACCTAGATCTAATCCTTTAGAGCCTTGAAAATTGATTGGGAATTAATTGTCTTGATTGACCTAATTAAAATATGTGCACTAGACTAAACATGCAAGGTTTTGACAACAAAAAGGTTGTAACAAAAACTTCTAACAATAGATCTAAGTAAGGAAGAGTTATGTGCACTTTTCTTGCAAGTTTGAGTCTAAAAATGGAAGACATACCACAATCCATAATCCGAAGTTTCCTTCAAATATCTGAATATTCTTTTTACTACCTTCTCATGATATTTCTTAGGATTAGCTTGAAATTTGACAACCAAACATACTGCATGCATAATATCAGATCTAGAAGCAGTCAAGTATAATAAGTCTCCAATCATAGACCTATAAAGAATTTGATCAACCTCAAGTGACTCATTAGTCTTGCTCAAGTGGAAAATATTAACCATAGGAGTACTTACTAGTTTGGAATCCTCCATGCCAAATTTATTCAACATCTCCTTAACATACTTATCTTGAGAAATAAAGATACCATCATCTAGTTGCATAATTTGAAGCCCAAGGAAGAAAGAAAACTCACCAATCATAGACATCTCAAACTCTTTTTGCATCTCTTTTGTAAACCTCTTACACATATCAACATGTCCACCAAAGATGATGTCATCAACATATACAACCACAATAAAATTTCGTCTTCCTCAACCTTAATGTAAAGATTACTATCTACAGTACCTTTCTTGAAACCTTGTTGAAGTAAGTACTTTTCCAACCAAGCATACCAAGCTCTAGGAGCTTGCTTGAGTCCATACAAAGCTTTCTTGAGTTTGCACACCATGTCCGGATCTTTTGATAACTGGAAACCATCTGGTTTCTCAATATATACTTCTTCCTATAAATCACCATTCAAGAAGGCTGACTTGACATCCATCTGATTGACTGAAATTCTTGTGAGTAGTAAAAGTAAGAAACATCCTTATTGCCTCCATTCTGGCTACCAAATCAAAATTATCCTCAAAATCAATACCTTTAACTTGTGAATAACCCTTACATACCAATCTGGTTTTATTCCTCACAACTTCACCATCTTCATTCAGCTTGTTCTCGAAGACCCACTTAGTTCCATTAACATTCTTATCAGTTGGTCTAGGAATCAGTTCCCATTTTTGATTCTTTTCTATCTGATTTAGTTCCTCTTTCATTGCCTTTATCTAACCATCATCTTTGCTAGAATTAGCAAAGTTCTTAGGCTCTACCTTTGACAATAAACAAAAATTTACTTGCTCACTTGCTTTTGCAAACCTTCTCCTATTCAACACACCTTCATTCTATCTCCAATGGGGTAAAAGCCCAAACCTGTGTTACACTTTATAAAGGAATCGACCAACAACAAAAAAAAATTGAACTTCGACCACACAAAAGTGGTCTTTATGTTTTGAATTTATAAATGATGTAAACTAATGAAATGTAGAACTTTTGATGAAGTTTATTCCTATAATTTTCCATATTTTTTAAAAATTATTTTCATTATTTTTTTTTATCAATTTAAGAACAGCTTTTGGAATGTTGAAAATTTTAGAAAAAGTGACGTTCACAGGACGCCAAGAAATAAATAATTGAAAAAAACTTCATTTCTCCTTGATTTTTTTTCTCCAAATAGGTAACTTCAATATCTAGTGCATGGAAAAAAAATAAAAATTGATGTATGTTTTTCTCGTAATAACATTTTAAAGTAAAACTTGTCAAAGTTTGAGAATTGTCATGGGACGTCAACTATTGTCTATTTTTTTAATCATTTTCAAAAAAAATTACACCCTTTTGAAGAGGACTCTCTCCTCTAGTGCACCATAATTTTTTTTTAAAAAAAAATATGTTTTACTATTTTTTTTAATTTCTAATCAGCCTCTTTTTTAACTTTAATAGCCTACTTGCATTATTTTAAAAATTATATATATATATATAGACTATAGGAATCGGGTAGCATGACCCCCTATAAACTGTAGTGTGCCTGGTAAACTTTTTAATGCGACCAGTGGCGCTGACGCGACACGCCTTTCGGTACCACGGGGGTGGGGGAGACTAGACCTCGTGACCAACCTCCTGCAAAAAGAAAGATTTAGCCAACCGAGCTAGGGCCCCAACCCCTAAAAATAAAATATATAAAAACTAATCAAAATATTAAAAAAAAAACATATTTGGATTCACCACTCTGAGCTCTACAAAAGGGTATTTTTCTTTTTTGTAGAAAATCATTTTGACTGAAGAAATCCTTTGTTAAAGTTGAATGTTTCAGAAAACTCTCAAAAAAGGTGAGTTGGTTGCTAAGTAGGTAGCCAACTAGATATGTTTGACCAAGCCAGTTTTGCTGAGCAGGTTTCAGCTAAAACCCTCTTGATCGGAACATGCTTAGCCAAAACATGCTCGGTCGAAACATGTCGCTTGATAGGTACTCAGCCAAAAACTACCCATATAAATATATATATTTTTTATTTTTTTCAAATCAAGAAAATTCGATAAAATACAAAGGAAGGCATATTGCGACAAAGGAAGGCTTATTTCGACAAAAGAAGGCTTATTTCAACAAAAAAAAGGTTTATTTCGACAATTTAGAAGACTTATTTCGACAAAAGAAGGTTTATTTCGACAATTTAGAAGACTTATTTCAACAAAATAAAACATATTTGGACAATAGGAGAGCTATTTTTGAAGGTACATTGATTTTGTGGCTAATATTTGTTGACTTGGCTTTTTGCTACTTCGCATGTCAAAGACTTAAAATGAAAACTTAAACTTTTGTTTGTCGAAGACCAGAGGATTAAATTACTAATAAGTGGTTTTGCAGGGCTCTCCTTAATTGCCTTTATTTTAAGTGTCTTTTTTCAAATCTAGAATAATTAGGGGGGGTTAATTTTATGTGAGGTGGTAGGTGCATTCTCTCACCTTGTCCAAACTCGGTGATCAGAAGCCAGACCCATCACTTTCTTTTTTCTTTCATATGGGGGGTTAATGAACCAGTTTTTTGTGTGCTTGAGATGGTAGGTTTATGCTCTTACTTTGTGCAAACTCAGTGATCAGAAACTAGTCCCATCATTTTTGTTGTGTTAATCCCTTATAGGGCCTAGCTCCCAACTTGTGATCATTGGGAAAGTCTTTGATCACTTGGTGAGGATGTCCTATGCAGACAAGTGCCACCCCTAGTATCTGCATAATACATCAAAATACTTTCTTAGAAAGGGGCTGGGAGGCCTCTTAATTGAGCTAATATTTCCCACGCATAGGCACTGGTATTTCCTCGAAACATAGATTAAGAACCAATTATTTTCGTGGCCAAGAAACCCTTTTACTTGCTAGCACAGGAACGATTCTTTTGAAGTCGCCCGTCGTTCCACTATTCATTGTAGAGACAAAAAATACCTCAAGGTCTTCAGATCTTAGGGGGTGAGAGAACTTGGTGTGCTCGTGTCATGTAAGGGGGAGCTAGTGTCGCTAAGAACTCTAGTTGTACGCTTTGTTTAAGTGTTTGGAGAAATCCAAGTAGTGACTCAATAGGTAGTATCCATTTTTTAGCCTAGGTTGTGCTTGCTTACAAGTGTTCTTGAATTTTTTCAATACCAATGAAACAATTTTGGGACTAACATAAGCCCCTACTCAGACATTCTTTGATTTTATATCAGAGTCACTCAAAAAAAAATTGTCTACTGTGTTTTGTGTGTGTTCAAACAAACATTGCCAATACAAATCAAACACCATACCTAAAACTTACAACATTTTAACCTTGAAACTGATGAATGGGAAAATGGATACCTTGAAAGATATCACACTTTTTCACTTAACCATTCACTAATGTCTTAGGAGTCCTAGTTGGATTGACTAACAACCTCACAAGGTGAGCCAATTCTCAATTAGGAGGGTCCTAGAAAGGGGTTCTTTAAGTTCTAATGGGTTCACCACCAAGCAAATGCTTGGAAAAGAAAATGTTTGAAAACATGTTGTGATATGCAAAATGACCTATAACTAAAAATGCAAGCTAAATTAGAGATGCAAATGATGAATTTATACAATAGGGAGGTAGTATGTGTGCACCTGGGAAATATGGAGATGCTATGAGGATTCTAGAAATGCAAAGAAGCTACCAAAATATGTTGTGTAGGACTATGACGCCCAAGATGGCATATTAGTCCCACTACTATTTTTCGGGGCAAATACAGATTCTTCAAATCTGGGAACCAGGTCTCTAAAAATCTATGAAAATTGAGCTTGGGAGGACTAAGATGCCCAAGATGGCGTATTAGTCCCATTCTGAATTTCTGAAAACTCTGAACTAGGTCCTGAGCTCTAAGGTCTGCACTAGCTTCCCTTCCGATCTTAGGTTCTGAAACTTCTGAATATGGCCTGTAGGTGAGTTTCCATGAAGATGACAACTTTGTGATGCAACTTCACTCCAAGTGATCTTCAAGTCTACAACCTAGATATACAATCATAAATATGCAAAGTGGGAAAAACTTGTTGTTTGTTAGTGAATGGGGGTTTGCCTTGGTCAAACCCCTTGCTGGTAATTAAACCTTGAAATGAAATAGAAATAATGAAGGAAATGGTGAATGAACAACATGCAATGCTACAACTCACCAAACCCTTGTAAATTTTGCAAACTTGTGTGCAATGGATGCAATGGATATGGATCTTGAATGCTTGATAGATGGGACTTGAATTGCTTGCTTGAATCAAAACCCTACATCACAAATGTTAGCACAACAACACACATGATGCAAGAAAACTCTCTGATATGATCCTTGAATCTGAAAATGGCTTCAAATGCTTGATGAATATGCTCTTGAATGCTCTTGTAAACTCAATTATGCTATGATAAAAGATCTCATAAAAGACTTGGGTTGAATAGAATCAAGGAACCTTGTATTTATACTTATCTATGCTTAATATCCCAAAATTATATCACACCAAGCCGACATATGAATTCATTAAATAAAGGAGGCTAAATCCCGCCATAATTTGAAATTAAATCTTGAAAATGACTCAAGGACTATGACACCCTAGGTGGCGTCTTAGTCCCAAGTCCTAAAAACTTGGGGCACAAACAACAAAAAGGGGCCCAATTTGGAGATGCCAAGATCAGGTTCTCGAGAGTCTTGGGGGACTAAGATGCCCTAGGTGGCGTTTTAGTCCCGACCCAAAAATTAGGGACACACTGATGGAGTCATTAAATTATCATTTATGCATTGGAGAATGTCAGGATTAGCCAAAAAAATATATTATTCATAGGGCTTGTGGACACATAATAGGACCAATTAAGCCATAAAGAAGCATAAATAAAGCAAGGCGGGTCCAAACAAGTGTGAAAATGCAAGGGTATGCATTTTAATACACTAAATTTAGTCCCCACTTTAGTGAGAGGATGAACTTACTTCAAACTCACACTAAAGTAGCCAACCATGCAATCAAGAGGGGTTCAAATGTACAAATGTTATCAAGATAGGATGACAATAATCAAGAGGGTGGCCAAGCCCCCAAGATCAAGATCCTATGCAAAAACCAACATAAGCACAAAGGAACACACTTGCAGATGATATATGAAGCCATAATCAAATCATAAACATACACCATCAAAGACAAGAAAAAGGAAAAGGAAAAAGGAAAAAGGAAAATTGCAACAGATCAAGCTTCGACTGGCCATCCAACATGGTGGACCGGGTCTAGGCTATTTGTCCAAAAAGAAGTTTACAAGTGGAGCACGTTGTTCACTATGCAAATAAAATGCACGCTCACGAGGGCTAGTGGTAGCTAGGTGTCCACCAAGTGATCACCAAGGTACCATATCAAAGCCATACCTCCATGAATTTAATAAGGTAAAAAAATACATGCTCACAAGTGCTAGTGAAGCTAGGTGTTCACTAGGTGAGCCCTAGGGGACCATATCAAAGCCATACCTCCATGACTTTAATAAGGAAAAAAAGGAAAAATGCAACAATAAAGAGGAATGCTCAAAGGGACTTTTCTTAGTTCATGTGGGGTCCTACTCTTAGGGGAGATTGTTCCTAATGTCTCCAAGAGAGGACCGATCAAAGGATAAAGAATTCACCACTTAGGGGATGCAGCGCATTGCACCACCACTAAGGGGAATATAATATGCTAAGATAGATCACACTCTTGAAGGAAATTATTCACAATGTCACCACAAAGAGGAAAACACGCCACATGAAATAAGAAAATCGCATCAAAGAACATGAAAAGGAAAAAAATGCAAGTGAAGTCATGCTCAAACAATGCCAATGTATGCCTCCACTTTAAAGAAATTGCTAACACCATGCTGTGAGAAATTACTTTGAAGTAGTAAAATGAAAATGCAAGAAAAAAGGAAGACATGAGAGCCAACTTGGAAAGCCCTATTCCAATCATATGTTTCTGAGTTAAGCTACGCCATGCAAGAGAAAAGGAAAAGAAAGGGGTTTCCCCCAAAATAAAAACACGAAACAAATAAGGGATCTATGGATTTGGGGTCATTATGTTCTTTGCTAAAATGATATTAAAAATCTTGGAATTGTCATCATTCCCCAAATACACATAGAACTAGAAGAATGACATAAAGAGAGTGAAAACAAAGAAAAAGAAAGAGCCTTTTGGGTCAACATGAAGGAGACGTCATGAATGTCTTGATGCCTTGCGTCATCCCAAAAAGGAAAACACAAGAAACAAAAATGAAAGGGAAAGATAAAAGATTAATCAAAAGGAAAAAATATATGACATATAGAAGAGTGAAGGTACAAATAGAGGAATGCACATAGAGAGAGAAACATCAAACAAAACATCACGGGGGATCACGTTACACACATGCAAGCAAGCAAAAAGAAAATGAAAAGGAAAGCAAAGGAAAAAGAAAAAAAGAAAAGATAAAAGACTAGTAAAGCACATGTGAGTCAACCATATAGCAACTCATCCACATCCTAGTCTTGTTTAGTATATGCAGAATGTAGATCACTAGCGAGAGGAAAAACATCAAGTGTTGTATTAGGAGAATCACCAGGTTCAACACATGGTGAATCGCTCGATTTAGGAGAATCACCATGGTTGTTGTCGTTTAAGCTCATAGAAGAGGAAAATGACAAATTTAACTCATTATGCACTTCCTCATTGATTTTAGTTGTTTCCTCATCGTCATCCAAGTTAACCACAATAGGAGGATGAATGATAATATCCATAGAAGTTTTTGGTCCTTGTTGTGGTGAAAATATAACTTTTGTTTGTTCTCGTAAGAGAGGAGGGTCATCATTTATTACTTCTATCAAGTTCGAGTTTTGATTTTCAATGTTGTTATCATTATTTATCTTTCAAGCAATAGCATGATGCCTACACCTACGCTCTCTATAATGGTGGTTTCATTTATTATGATTTTCAAGTTGTGTTTGTGTAGGAGCGAGTTTTTCAACCATAGGTTCCTTTTCTTCTTGTGAAGGAAGAACAGGAGAAACCATGGAGGGTTGTTCAATCACTTTCTCTTTGGCTTTGTAAATTTTCTTAGGAGGTGGATTAGGACTTGTTTGGTTTTCTCTAGGTCTCTTGTAGGAAATAGGAAAGGGGTTGTTCATGAATGGGTCGTGGTTTTTTGGAAGGGTTTTAGACTCAACATTGCTTTCTCTAGGTAGAAGAGGTTCAAGCATGGGTGGAGGAAAGTTTTCAAGGGATAGTTTGGCTATACACTTTGCTTTGAATTTTTGATAGGATAGGAAAAGGAAGTCTTTGCAGGGTCTTATAGGTTCCATAGGTTCAGGCCAAAAGTAATCTAAGGAGAAATTTCCATGGGAAGACATGGGTCTAAAGCCACTATGGTTCACTGTGAATATTTCATTATTGGCTGGAAACTTTAAGCGCTTATGGACAATGGATGAGACCACATTCATGGAGTGAAGCCATTTATAGCCTAACCTCACACAAAAATGGTTTGAATTAGAGATGATAGAGAATGATACACTTGATTTCTTTGGTCCTACTTGTAAAGGGAGTGTGATCGAGCCCATCGTAGCACAATCAAAACCATCATGTGTTTTAATCCATGCTTTCAGTTTATCATATCTATCTTGGGTAAGTTCATGCACATATAAAAGTTCTTCTGTGATCACATTCTCTCCATAGATGAGATTAATTAAAATCCTAGGAGTGGGCTTGTTATTGATTCTACCAGCTATGTAAAGAGGATCATTAGGTGCATTTTGATTGTTTCTTCTGAAGAGAAAGTAATGTCCATGTTTTTCTATTTATGAGGCTCAATGTCAACCAATTCTATCATTGTATCAATAGGACTTTGTTCATTAATATCCATAGGATTCTGTTCATCATCATCCATAGTACTTTGTTCATGATTGCTCAAATTTTCATCATTCGTGTCAACATTCATCACATTGGGCTTAGTTTCACTAGCCTTAACAAATGAAATATTATGGTTGGGCATGGGATTGGTAAAGATTTGAAATTTTTGGTTGCGAAGAGCCACATACTTATTACCTTTATCATTTACACCTCCAATTTGGATATGATTGGAATCAATGAGGTCTTGCACAAGATGTTTAAGACGCTTGCAATGTTTCGTATCATGTCCTTTTTGTTGGTGATAAGTACAATAGGAATTGTGTCTAAAGTTCAGAGGTAATGGTTTGCTAAGGTCAAGGGGTCGAACGAGAGGTAAGGTAAGCATGTTTTTATTCAAAAGTTGGGTTGTAATGTTGTGAAGTGTGTTGGGTAAGGGAGTAAAATGTCTTTGTGGATCCCCAAAGATATAAGGATTACTCTTATTTATAGCCGCTACTTGGATATCAACTGGTTGGGTAGGTTGAGAGGTGGAATTTAGTTGAAGGAAACTTTTATTTTGTCTCCTGAAAGGTTGGTAAGTCTTTTGGTTTGAGGCTTCAGTCTTTTTGGGATGGGTAGGGGTGGTTTTTGGTTCACTAATGGTTAGGGAATTTTGATAGTCTCAAAGGGTAGTGCATAAATGCATAAAGGAAGGAAAATTCATCATGGTAAGCTTATCCCTTATCTTTCTACGAACATTGGGAATTTTCACACTAATTTGGGAATAAAGCGATTGGTAGCGTGAAATAAAGTCAGTGAATTTTTCACCCTCATTTTGCTTGCATCTCATCAAATTAGCCAAGGTCATTTTAGGGACCATGTGCTCTTGGAATGGTCAATAAAGGCCTCAACAAGTGCATTAAATGAACAAATTGAGTTATTTGGTAATGCAAAAAACCAATCCAAAGCAATGTCTTTCAAGGATCGGGGAAAAAGTTTAGCCAACAATTCGTCTTCAAGGATAAAGTCGCTACACAAAGTAGTAAAGACATTAACATGATTAGCATGATTTCTCTTTCCTCCATATTTCTCAAATCTAGGGGTCTCTATACCTTGTGGCATTGGAGTTCTCAATATCTCCAAGGACAATGGATTTCTCTTGAAATAGTATGAAGGTGGACCATTTTGATTTTGATTTATGGTGGAAACTTGACGTTGGATGGATGAAAGTCTTTGTAAGAGGTGGTTAATGATAGGGTCATTTCTTGTATTATGTGATGGAGATGAATAGGTATGGTGGTATGTATGTGTTGGAAGGACTAATGAATGAGTTGCTTATGAGAGGAGATATAATATTAGGTGCCACATAGGTATAAGGAACACTAGTGGAAATGTTCAAGGTAGGAAGGATGCTACTAGATGGTTGCATTGTTGTGGTCACTTGAGGGATGGTATAGGTGGGATTTGAGGTTATGGTTGAAGAGGGAGGAGTTTGATTTCCTCCTTTTCTTTGCATATTGTTTGAGGCTTGAACACCATTAGTTGTGGGAGAAAGATGTTTTCCAAATATTTGAGCTATGTTACACACAAATTCTAATCCATCATCACTTTCCATCATGCGGTGAAGGTTCTCTATGGCAAGTATAACAATGTTTGAAATGTTTTCAGTACTTACACTATCTTGTAAATGAGCTAAGTCTTCATGCATTTTCATTATGTTTTCTTGAGGAATATGATCAATCATTGTTTGGACACTCGACACAGTACATGTAGGTAAGGTAGGTATAGAAGAAGAGGTGTCAAGGGTATGGTCCATACCTAGTGAACTAGTGCCAACACTAGAAGTAAGAGCTTGATAACCCAAGATCCACAATGAGTCTTATCGCAGGATGCCATGAGTCTCACACTTCATCTAACCATAGTATTAGTAGTAGGACACAAAGTACTACAACTCATACAAGGGATAAACCACAAAAGTGCAATGAAAGCAATATCCTATGCTTGCAATTACAGTTGAAATGAAAGAAATTTGAATAATTGCAAATCTAGAAACTAAAACAGAAAACATAAAGCAACCCACAGAAACATAGAAAGGAAATTTTAGAATTTGAAAATCGAAGAATCAAAGTCAATAGGGACTAAGATGCCATGAAGGGCGTCTTGGTCCTCTTGATGAGATTCTGAAGTTCTAGAGGCTGAAATAGACAACAAACAGTAGAGAGGGACTTTTGAAACAAAAGTACTGAGAGGGACTAAGATACCAGGAAGGGCATTTTAGTCCTAGTAGAGGTTTTTTGCAAAAAACTAGTGAATTCTGGAATGTCAACAGTGTTTACAGATTGCCCATAAAATATACTGATGCTCAAAAACATAAAAATCTGCAAATAAGTGCAAGAAAAGGTAACTAGGAGCAAGCAATTGAATGCAATATTTGAATGTAATTTTTCAATTTTGAATGCAATAATAATGCAATGAAGATGAAGAAAAATGCACTTTTCAATTTTTTCAATGAAATGAAATGATACAAGAAAGTAAATATGCAACCTATATGCACTTTCACTAATGCAAATATAGGAAACCCTAAATTCAATTTCACTAATGCAAGATGCAAGATACCTTAGATGCACTTTCACTAATGCAAGATGCAATGAAAGAATGAATTTAATCTAGATCTAAGGACCTAATAGACTCCAAATCAGAAAAAAAGTGTCGGGTTCACCAAAATGGTTAATGGGAAAATGGACACCTTGAAAGATATCACACCATTCCACTCAACAATTCACTAATGTTCTAGGAGTCCCAGTTGGATTGACTAAAAACCTCACAAGGTGAGCCAATTCTCAATTAGGAGGGTCCTAGAAAGGGGTTCTTTAAGTTCTAAGGGGTTCACCACCAAGCAAATGCTTGGAAAAGAAAATGTTTGAAAACACGTTGTGATATGCAAAATGACCTATAACTAAAAAATGCAAGCTAAATTAGAGATGTAAATGATGAAATTATGCAATAGGGAGGTAGTATGTGTGCACCAAGGAAATCTGGAGATGCTGTGAGGATTATAGAAATGCAAAGAAGCCGCCAAAATATGTTGTGGAGGACTAAGACATCCAAGATGGCATATTAGTCCCGCTACTATTTTTTTGGGAAAATACAAAGTCTTCAGATATGGGAACCAGATCTTTGCAAATATCTAGAAAATGAGCCTAGGAGGACTAAGATGCCCAAGATGGCGTATTAGTCCCATTCTAAATTTTTGAAAACTATGAATAGGGTCTTGAGCTCTAAGGTTTGCAGTAGCTTCCCTTCCGATCTCAAGTTTTAAAATGTCTGAATATGGCCTGTAGGTGAGTTTTTGTGAGGATGAAATTTTTTTGATGAAACTTTGCAACTTTACACTCCAAGTGATCTTCAAGTCTAGAACCTAGATTTATATTCATAAATATGCAAAGTGAGAAAACCTTGTTGTTTGTTAGTGAATAGGGGTTTTCCTTGGTCAAACCCCTTGTTGGTAATTAAACCTTGAAATGAAAAAGAAGTAATGAAGGAAATGGTGAATGAACAACATGCAATGCTACAACTCACCACACCCTTGTAAAGTCTGCAAAATTGTGTGCAATGAATACAATGGATATGGATCTTGAATGCTTGATAGATAGGACTTGAATTGCTTGCTTGAATAAAAACCCTACATCACAAATATTAGCACAACAACACACATGATGCAAGAAAACTCTCTGATATGATGCTTGAATATGAAAATGGCTTCAAATGCTTGATGAATCTGCTCTTGAATGCTCTTGTAAACTCAATTATGCTATGATAAAAGATCTCAAAAAAGACTTGGGTTGAAATGAATCAAGGAACCTTGTATTTATACTTATCTATGCTTAATATCCCGAAATTAAATCACACCAAGCCAACATATGAATTCATTAAATAAAGGAGGCTAAATCCTACCATAATTTGAAATTAAATCTCAAAAATGACTCAAGGAGGACTAAGATGCCCTAGGTGGTGTCTTAGTCCCAAGTCCTAAAAACTTGAGGCACAAACACCAAAAAGGGGCCCAATCCGGAGATGCCCAAATCAAGGTCCTTAGAGCCTTGGGGGACTAAGATGCCCCAGGTGGCATTTTAGTTCCGACCCAAAAATCAAGGACACACCGATGGAGTCATTAAATTATCATTTATGCATTGGAGAATGTAAGGATTAACCAAAAAATATATATTATTCATAGGGCTTGTGGACACAAAATAGGACCAATTAAGCCATAAAGAAGCATAAATAAAGCAAGGAAGGTCCAAAATACTACTCCATCCCTAGGTCATAGTACTCCATCCCTTTGTATCACATCTTGCATACCCTAGTCATATAAATACTTATGATTTTGATCATTGTGACATTACCTTATTCACACCTTGACTATTGTCACCTTGACTCTTAATCATGGTATCATTATTAGGCATCCTTATATCTTCAAAAGTACAAAAAACATAGCTTAGGTTACCTTAGGCTTAAGTCATGTACATTTTAATTTTAATTTTCTAGACTTCACCTCACCACCATGTCTTCAATTCACCTTGATATGCTCCATAGTCAAATTGAATACCAGTTACTCCACAATGGTCAATACCAAGAAGCCATAGAATTCAAGAGAATGGATCAATTCTCCATCCCAATCACCCATAGTCTCGACTCAACCATCCATCTACCCATCTTACCAACAATCCATAAGGTCTATTCCTCCATCCACCTACCCTCAATATCAAGTCACTTGCCATTTATCCACAAAAAATGTCTATTAGTCATCCCTATTGTAACCTTGACAAGGGAACCAAACTTCCACTAGTTCCTTCCAAGCCTTCACATCCTATCCTAGTCCATCATCCCTCAACCCATTCCAAGCCTCCACATCTTATCCTATCCCAACATCCACTAATCTATTCCTATTCACTCCATCCCAAGCTACATTTAGTTATGAAAATACATTCGGTCATGGTCTCCAAAATCACATCACATTGCCTACACCTTGGGATACATGTCAAAAAGAAAGTCCAAAGCATGACATCATAACTTCACCTTCATGTCAAGATCGAAGTATTCCATCCCATGACCCCATCCTTAAGTCCATTGAAGAAGTCCTTCTAGATAATTATGTCATCCAAAACACACCTATTTTTGACCAAGATCCTACCCTTGAACATGAATTCCACAATGATCCTCTCATCGACCTTTATATCATTCATGATCAAACATTTGAAGTTGATCCTATCCAAACTTCAAACACCACCATTTCCTAAAATGAGACACTTTCCGAGCCTTTGGACACATAGATGATCTTCCTCTAGAACAAGAGTCTTCTACTCTAGACATATTTGCAAATGATTAAGCTATAGCTAAATTCATAGGACTCTATGTTCATGACCATAAGGAAGGTTTCTATGTATTGAATTGGTAGCACCGATATGTTTTTGAAGAACCATCAAAATATAATATTTCACAAAATCAGACCAAAGATATCAATCTGAAAGTTATCACACATATCAATGGAGCCAAAATATCCTATCAACTAGGATCATCTACTTTTATCAAATCAGGCTTTCTCACAAAAGAGAATATTCTGAGCAACAGTTTCCACAATTATGGGTCTACATGTTTCTTCCAAAATGATAGTTTCCACAATGAGTAGTCCTTGTCATAAGGTTGCTGCCAACATTCCTTCCATCCACACCATAAACCATCATTGGCTTTAAAACAAATGAACAATATTTAGGTTCTATTTATGCAATATTAACTACATTCATTGAAAGCATGTGTGTACATTTGTATGCAAGTGAATTCAAATTTGAGTGCAATTTGTGATGGCGAATGCAAGGAATAGATTGGGGAAGTATGATCGAACAAGAGAGAGGAAGAGAAAAGTGGGTGAAGGAACATCTATTGAAGAACAACCCATGGAAAATATTGATGACCAAGGTGACATATAGGTACAAGAACAAACTGAACCTAGTAATAGATATTTTTTCTATGTTATGGAAAATCTGATGGAGATGGATGATGATTCTCTTTTCAATAATATTTCATCTGAAGATATGTTATCTGAAAGCACAGTACAATTACACTCTAAAAGAATAATATGGGATGAGTTTTTTGAAGAAAAATCTCTAATTGGAAGAGCACAGTTCGTTGCAAAGTTATTTAGACGAAAAAAAATGACCCCTCTTTTGGAGTTGTTAGGGGTTGATAATAGGAAAAAGTCATTAGGTTCATTAAAACAAACAATTGTTGAAAGCTTGCAAGAAGCATTGAATTGTATTGAAAAAAGAGTCAATCTAGTGATCCAAGTGTTGCACGCAGAGCATTGATGACTATAATTTCTAGTAAGAAATTATCACATAGAAGACAAGTTCAAGCAATTTCTGAATTACTAAATGTTTCTAGGAGAACTATTCAAAGGTATATTGAAAAGAGAAATGAAATAGATGGAAAAATAGAAATTGGATAAATATTTGTAGGGTTCCCTAAAAAGATAGAATTTAAGAAGATGTAAAGAAACAAGTGGTTGAATATTGGACCAACCACTCTCGTGTTTCTTCCAATAGAAGGGATACTATACAAATAATAGGTGCAGATGGTACAAAAATTTCTCATCCAAAATTTTTTATAGATACAACACAAAGTGAACTTTTTGAAGCATTCAAGCAAGAATTTTCAAATGTGAAGATTTGTAAAAGGATGTTTGAGACACTACGACCATCATTTGTACGTATAAATAAAGTATATGAAACTTGTTGTCGAAATCATGTTGAATTTGATCTACACCTACAATCATATAAAAAAGCTATGACAATAATCGATTGAAATATAGCCATCCCTAGAAGGACAACACAATTTGTGAAGTCTCTTGTATGTGAAGAAAAAGAAGATTCAGATGAATTCAATGTTCAGTGTATAAAAAATATATGTAATCATTGTGGAGATTTGAAGAAACTTTTACAAGTTGACAATATTGAAATGCAATTTATTTGGAAGAGATTTGAATATAAGACATACTTAACGAAGTTAGGAGTCAAGGCCAAAAAAATTGTACTCAAAGAGAGTGGATTACCTTACAATGAATTTATGAATAAATTTCACAATATCATATATCCACATATCCAACATTGTTATGGTACAAGATGGCAAGCTAAGCAATTTCGTGATTCAAAGAATTGCTTTCCACCAGGTTTTATTCTCTCTATTGTAGATTTCTTTGAGAAATATACATTTAGTCTTCAAACTGAGATTCAAAGTCAATATTATCATTCAGAGCAAGTTGCAATCTTTGTGTAAGTTTGCTATAGGCATGTCGAGTTTCAGGTAGATGGTATACAAAGTAGCAAAGATGATTGAATTATCATCAAAGAGGTTCACTTTTATATCAGTGATGATATGGGTCATTATAGAAACTATGTAGCTCATTGTTTCAAAATATTTTTTGAAGACCTGAGATGACGTGGCATAAATGCTAAACAACACTGGATATGGTCTGATGGATGTGCTGGTAAGTACATTATTTTTTTATTTTATTTTAAATTTATTTACTTTTAACTTTGAGACTTAAATTGTTCAATTACTTATATACAATTATATGTTGTGTACACATTTATACATGTGTATATATACATACATGTACATGTGTATATCTAGTTTTTTGTAGCTAATTTTGTTTGTGTAATTATTTGTAACTTCATAGGACAATTTAAGTCTACAAAAGCTTTTGTTTGGTTAAGCCATCAACATGCTAGACACAACACCAATTTTTTGTAGAATTTTTATGAGTGGACATGGAAAAGGAGAGCACGATGGAGCAGGAGAATGTGTGAAGCATGCAATTTCTCAACATGAACTTGCTAGTAGTTCACCATATATATATGGAATCTAGAGATATTTAAAAAAAAGAAGATATATTTAAACTAAATTAAATTCTTAAACCTTGAAAGTAATATGTGAAATTTTTTTCCAACATGTGTACTTGCAAGTAATGCCATACAAAATGCAAATGAAATTATTGAATGGCGCAAAAGTCATTTTTCTGCCTACAACTCAACATACAACATAGTATTTTTGGGAAGTTATAGATACATCTAGTCAAAATTTGTTAAATTTGAATTTCAAAGTGTGTGTACATGATTTAATTGAATTTTCAAATTTAAATTATATATATATTCACTTAAATTAATCACTTGGATGTTTGTAATTTACAAATATTGATTGATCAAATCCTTATAATTGTCAAACAATTAATGGTATTAGAAGTTTGCATCAAATCATGACAACGAGAAGTAGCAAGCCTTATGCAATTAATGTGAGAGAAAAATCATGTTTTTATGTTGATTGTATTGAAGACAATGCAAATATTGTTCAATGTGAAAATAATAGAGATGGGTATGTTTCACGATGGGAAATGAAACAATTAATATCAATGCATCCTTCTAATGAAAATGAGAATGTCGATGTCTATGATCCTCTATATTCAGTTGATTACAAACATGTATCTGATTTAGTTGTTATAGGTATGTAAATTAATTAATTTAAAATTGATTTAAATATATTCTATGTAAGTTTCAAGCATCAAATTCTCATCAAACACGAAAGTGAATAGGAGATTGGATGGAGCGTTTTGATGTTGTTGATGGGCTTGCTAGGGCAGTCGTGCCCTAGCCGGCCTGTTAACTCTAAAAAACACAGGTTTGAACCACGAAAGGTTGCCAAGATTTCACAACGTTTTAGGGTAACAGAATAAGGTTTGAAAGAATTAAACCTTCTACTCTCCAGACACTGCTAGACCTAGGTGGGTGTACCTATAATAAATAAAGAAGACTTTGACTGTTGATCTTATCTTCATGCCATGATTTTTCCAAGATGGCAAATTGAAATGGAAAAAATAAAACAAAATTGGTATATATTGTATACCAGCATTCAAATTAAACCCTAATATGCTCAATTAACAGATGTAAAAAAGAAGAAGTATGAATAAAACTAAATGATTGAAAAACGGTGAGACCAGTGCCTTATATAATATGCGGAGTCAAATGAAATTATAGATAAACTGACTTCTTTCTGGATTCATTCAAATTGTTTGGCATATTTATTTATAACCATTATAAAAATGCAAAGCTGCGATTATTGAGTTCTTCTTACTGATCTAAATGAAATTCCTTGATTACTGTGATTAATCAAAAGGGTTTAATCCTTCCTTGAAAGAACCTATCAAATAATCACATAGATACGAAAAATACGTACTGATAAACCAGACATAAACTTGTTATGTTGATCTAAATAACCAAGAAACATCAATTTTAGAGACAACTCAGATAATTCTTTCAATAGGCATAACACAACAATTGACACCAGAATTCGCCATCAAATCGGATGATTTTCATTGATATTTCGATGGCTTCAAAACATACAGCATAGTCTCAACCCTGTGAAACATGGTGTTCCACTCTCTTCTCTACTCTCTATCCTATTCTATCTATATCCATATTGTTTACAAAATAGACATTTATATATTGAGAATGTGAAAGGACGCATCCTTTCGGAAATAGAAAATAAAAATTATAAACATAAAATAGAGAATAGCTAGGCTCTATTTAGCCATAAGTGAGTCTTGTTGAGGTGGTCCAAATAATCCTGGGGCTCATACGTGTCTGCATCTCCAACAGCATTCCGGACCGTAACTTCCATTTTGACCATTTCCTCATTTTGCTTACTCACTTCTTCCAATGCTGTATCATCTGCAGAAGCTACCTTCATGATTTCATTCATCATTGACTCACATTCATTTTTCCACCTGGTGGCTTCTCTCAAATCCCCATTACTATCAGAAAATGGAATTACAATTTTCTCAACAGCTACAATTAATCCCTGTTCATCTCCTTGCAATACATCATAGAAATTTCAATGGCGATTGATTATGTGATTAGCAGCTTCAAGTGCAAAATTTGCTAGCTTCATCACTTTGAGCCAACTCATGAAATTTCTCCATGATTTGTCCATCCATTCTTGTGTGCTCTTTCAATGCAGCAAGAGTATGAGAATATTTTCCCCACAATTTGTTCAACCAGGATATCAAATGATCCTGTCTCTTCTTGATAATTGCAGCAATAGCATCATGCTTTCCCTGAGAATAAGCACTTGACCCTACCCAGTGGTCTTTTGCTCGAGAGCTCTCTCCTTGAGTGATCATTTTGGTTGTTCCCATTGAAACACCAACCAAATCTTTGAGTCTATCATTTTCTCTCAGCAATTTCTCATTATTTGCTTTATACGTTTCTCTTTCTTTTATCAATAATTGAATATGTGATTTATTCAATTTTGCAATATTTACCCCAATATCAGCAGTAGCAATAGGATCAGCTTCTCCAACTTTTAAAGTCAAGACATGGCCAAATTCCTTCTCTGTATCAAGTACCACTAATTTCCTGTGGGGTGGGTACAAAGCCCATATCAACATTGATCCCTCATAGTATTATATTTGGAGCCTGTATATACTTCTGTCACCTTTTCCTTATGAAGCTTATGAGTAGCATTACTACCCTTCAAGAAACTATCAAAAACCAATGCAGAATTCAAATCTAAACCAAGAAATATCACAACACTAGCATCCTCCAACATTTTCCTCCACACTTCTGGAGTCATATTTTCCATTTCATCATCCACACATCTTCTCAATTGAGCCAACAATTGTTCCTCATTTCCAGAAGTGATATCATCAACATTCTCTCTTATCTCCTTCCCCTTCTGCTTGTACACGAATGCTTTGAACTCAGGGGAATGTATAAACTCATCATCAGAAACAAAGGATTTGTACTCCATATGCCTAGCATCAACATCACCACTTTCAATACTTTGTTCTCTGACTAGGCAGAAATATTGTTGAGTCCTCATTCTAGATACCTTTAATGCTTTACCCTGTGACACATCAGCTCTTGGTGCTTCTTCATCTCCAGAAGACAATAACTCAGTATCTTGTAGCCCTTGGTTATACCTTTCAACTACCCTTTTTGCTTCATCTTCATCTAGATTTCTAATCATATCATCAAAAGGATAGGGTACATGCTGATACCCTCCAAAATTAATCCTTTCTTTGGCTGAATGAATATACCCCTCAGGGTCAAAGTATTTCTTGGTTGGTCCTCTTTTCATGTTATAGTGCAACAATCTGTCAAGAATTGAATTATATCCCTCTTTAGCCAACACAGTGAAATCACCAAAGCATAAAGTACTAGGCATAAATGCCTGCTTCCCAAAAGAGCTGAAATGCATCACACTACTGTAATCCATTTGTCTGACAATTTCCAAGTATGCAACCCTGTTTGGAACTGTCCTTGGCAGAATGAAAGGAGCATCTTCAAATCCATACACTCTGATTACAGTAGCTCCCTCTAAACAATACCAATCTCCCCAGTTATGGTCAATTGGCCCATCAAAATCTTTAGGCCGAAGGAAACTTTTGATCTCATCAGTCAATGAAGGATTACAAGGATAATGATACAATTTATACAATGTCTTTACAAAATACTCCTCAAAATGAATAAAACTAGAACCAACAAACTTGTTGTCCCAAATGGCAGTCCATAATTGAACAGGCAATGTTTCACCCTCCTTACCAGTCTGAGAAATTCTCATTTCCGGAGGCCACACCCCAAGCTCTTGTCTGAAATATAGCACCAAATGCATCAACAATGAATAGTTTCTGAGGTGAACAATGGAAGCTCCACCCTTTATAGCCATCAATCCTGAGTCAAGCTCTTTAGAAATATATGAAGCATAATCAAATAACCTGGCATTGTGATATTGAATGTCTGCTGCAATGACCATTGGCACCATTGACATAAATTTTGGGGCATCCATCCCCAACACCTGACACACTGAAAAATATGTATACTTCATGTAGGGTTCAAACAAATCTACATGATAGGGAGGCCCCTCACTATCTTCCAGAGGTTCAGGCTTGTTACCCTGTTTAACCCTATGAATTGGTAACCTCCAACCCTTGTAACTTGTATCCATTTTGAAAAATTCCTTCTGCAACTCTTCACAATTGATTTCCTCATCAGAAAATCCTTCCAATTTGAAAACCTCACCAATTCCTTCTTTTGACACATGTATTTGTGGTTTTCTAGAAGGATCACATATTACTTTACGCTTTGGATCATAATGATCAGCAAGCAATTTTACCAATTCAACTTTAATAAATATATTAGGGCACACCAATTTCCCTACATTCAACTTCCATGGATTACAAACTGGCTCAAAACGATTCCTCCTACAACTGTGGAAATTGAAAAGCTCATACCCTCTCACAGCAGTCCAGACATCACCTATGAACTAGCATTTGTCATCCAACTTGTCAACTTCTGCCCTAAGTTGTGTGGACCTTCTAGCCTTAGGCCCCGAGCCAGGTAGTTGATCAATAAGGTCTTGGTTTAACTTCCTTTTAGTGCCTTCATGCTCTATATCAATCTTTTGTTTCTTTCCCTTCGACTGACTGCTCTCACAAGGTTTCCTACCCTTACGCTTTCCAGAATAAGAAGACTCCATTTTTTCAAGCTTACAGAATAAAAATATGAAAAACAGAGAAGCAACTACTTACAGTATTCTACTTGAGCTCCTCAGACTGAAAAATTGTCTTGGTTCTCTCGTTCAACTTGTCAATTCACCAGCAATCAATTCAGAAATGAGGAATTGATTAAAACACTACTGTCATTACTGTTTTATCCCATCGTGCCATTAATGAAGCACGAATGAAGCCACCTTTGAAACTGGCATTGTCACATCAAATGTCCTTTCGATGAGAAAAATTCAAATCTGGGGAGAAATCCCTTTTCAACGTTTATTTCATCATTCGCCAAGACACTCTGCAGTCTTATCGACACCTGGAATCAACTTGATGACAAATGCTTCTGCTTTTCATGTCGCTATGACAATTCAAAGTCGGGGAAGCGTCTCATAGATATCGTGGAATAATACCGATATGTTTTCTTCAAAGCATTTTCCAATTGCTGAGACATTAATGTTATTCACACCGACTGAAATCCTCTATCTTTATGTTCTTCGCTATAACCCGCAGATGTCGGGGAAACCTCTCACATACATCATCTTGTTTCACCGAAAGTCTTTATCTTCATGGGGCCGCTAAGACGAATTTATATTCTTGCCGATACAATCTTCGTTTCACCCACTTCGTTGTGACTTTCAAAGTCGGGGAGATGTTATGTAGATATCTTTGCATCTTACTGATATATACTTTTCAGTGTATTTTCATTCGCTAAGACAAAATCACCCTTTCATCGATGAATTCTCATTTTTGCATGTCCACCAAGTTTTCTGACCGAAGAAATAAACCCAACCATTAAAATAATACTTTCGGCAAGATAATGAACCTTCGGGAAAACTTACACTGACACCAAATGTCCTACCGAAATCACTCCTCCAGATTACTCCTATTCAGCAAAACTCACCCTGAACCATCTATCAGTATAATATTCATACTTCGGTGAAACTTATGCCGACAAGTTCTTCTCTCGGCGATGCATATCTCCATTGGCATAAGATTTGAATCGACAATACTCCATAGCTTCTCACCGATAGGTTTGAAATACCTTTGAACTTAGTTTGGCCAAACAATGGCCCCTTCGCCAAGACCTTCCCCGATGCACATAAGTCTTACCAAGACATCTGTTTGCAAGTCAATCGGTAAAACAAAAATGATTTCGTTATGAGTTCATACCGATATCAATTAGTCTGGCCGAAACAACCCCTTTATGCATTAGTCGGTATGACATATTGTCTTCGCCACGACATCAGACCGATGCCCCAACATATGCCGATATACTTTTTTCAGGATGCCTATCGGCAAGAAAAAATTAGTTCGCCGAAACATTTTCCCGAACACCTTTATCTTGAGCTATAAACTTCCACATGCACCGGTCGGCGAAACACACTGTATTCGCCATGACTTCACTCCGACAATGACTCCCCTTTGCCGAAATGATTCCTTTTGTCGCCGAAACAAGCAAATTGTCCTACCGATAGTCTGCAACAAACATATATTAGTGAAAAATCAGGTCGGGGAGACTTTTACAATGTCTTGCCAATTCGGGTCTTTTAATGAAAAATGAAAGACTTGATGGATTCAATGGCTTTTATGACAGAAAACAAGCAAGACAATACAAAGAGGGACTTTGATGCTTATGATGAGAACTCAATACTGGAACTTTTGAATGCAATAGAATGTAAAAATTTCAAAATTTTACAGTTCTAACAGTGGCTCCGTCTGGGGATGAATGATAGTGAGATCATTGCAAGGATTCAAATTTCTGGGTGAGCAGACCAAACTCAAAGTGATGGAACATGTGAGCAGAATGGAACAAATGGCAATGGTAATAAATGAGACCCTATACTACTATACATGGAAACAAATTTATTTGAAAGGAAGGAAAATCAGGATTGTCCATGTACTAGCAAATCCTATTCCTTTCATTTCCTAAACTATTGTGCATGGAATAAAATTTCAAATAGGACCATCAAGAGTTGTCCATGCACTGGCAACCCTTAATCCTCTGCATTATTTCAAGAGAAAAAATGTTTTAGAAATTTCCCATGTACAGGCAATTCCTGATCTTCACCAGCCATATTCTGCAAATAGTATGAGTCTTCACCTTTCTTTCCAACCACCGCAAAAGGCCCTAGCCATAAGGCTTCAAAATTCCCATGTTTTCCCTTCTCCTGGCACCTTGCATTCCACATTAGTACCAGATCACCTTCTCCAAATTTCCTATCCTTTGCCTTTTTGTCAAATAAATATTTCATCTGCTTCTGCAACTTTATATTTTGATTTTGAGCCACTCTCCTCATTTCATCCAATTCAACTAGCTGCTCCATTCTTTCCTCCATGGGTTCAGGAATATCTAAGTCTTCTTGAAGAAAAAACTTGTACACTGGTAACAAGTTTTGTAAGGGCATCCTGGCCTGTGTTCCATACACTAATTCAAATGGGGACTTCCCAATTTCCTTCTTCACCATAATTCTATCAGCCCATACAACCAATCTTAATTTCAAATCCCAAGCCTTCTTATTTTGATCTAACATCCTTCTTATAATCTTTAGAAGACTCTTATTACTAGATTCTGCTTGTCCATTAGCCTGTGGATGATAAGGAGCTGCATAAGAAATGGCAATACCATATGTGCTACAAAAGCCTCTAAATTCATCTGATCTAAAACACATCCCGTTATCAGTAATCAACCTCATTGGTGTACCAAATCTAGTAATAATATTATCCATCAAGAACTGTGTCACCAACTTACTTGTAGCTTGTTTAGTTGGGATGGCCTCTACCCACTTGGTGAAATAATCAGTGGCCACCAATATCCACCTATGTCCACCACTTGATTTTTCTTGTATTTCTCTGATGAAATCAATTCCCCATTGATGGAAAATGGCATCAACCTGCAAAGGTATTAATGGCAAAGCTCCCTGATATTTCAATTTCCCAGAGAAATTTTGACAAGCTTCACATTTTCTCACATATGCAAAAGACTCATTAAAAATTGTAGGCCAATAATAGCCTGCCCTGAGAATTTTATGCGTTGTTGTTTTTGCTGAGTAATGTCCTCCACATACTCCCTCATGCATTTCACTCAAAACATGTTTAGCTTGAAACTCATCCAAACACAATAATAATACACCATCCCTATTTTTCCAAAATAAATCCCCATCCATAAAAACATATTTTGACGCCTGCAATTTCAGCGTTCTTTTTTGGTTATCATTCAATCCTTCTGGACACTTCATATGTTTAAGATAATGCATGATATATGCATACCATTGAGTATGCTCAATGCTCGCAATTACATCTTCTCCTTCTACATTACAAATCTGATTTGCTTCAAAATTTTCCTCTGCCATTAGTTTAGCTAAACCCTGACCTCTGACCAGTTTAGTGATTTAAATCTCCAAGTCAAATTCCTAGATTTTGTTGATCCATTTGCATCTTTTCCCTATTACTTCAGATTGTGTCAGAATATCCTTGACAGCTGCATGAGGAACATAAGCAATTACCTTTGCTCCAACCAGGTATGGCCTGAAAGCTTTTACAACTTTCACTAACGCGAATGCTTGCTTCTCCATTATATCATACTTTAGTTCAGAACCCTGTAATGACTTACTGAAAAAAGATACGGGCTGCTCATAACCATCTCAATTCTTTTGTAGCATGACAGTTGCAATAGTATGCATAGAGGCAAATGAAAAAATCTGGAAAGGTTTTGAAAAGTCAGGTGACTTAAGAACATGAGCCTCCTTGATAGCTCGTTTTATAGACACAAAAGCTTCCAAAGTTTCTGCAGTCCATTCTATCTTTTGTCCTTTCTTTAACATTTTTGATATTGGTTTGACAATCTCAGCAAAGTTAGAAACAAACCTTCTAACATAATTTATCTGTCCAAAGAATGATTGTATCACCTTAACAATTTTAGGAACAAGGATCTTATCAATAGCCTCCACCCTTTCAGGGTCTATCCTAATCCCTTCCTTTGAAACAATGTGCCCCAAAAGCTTACCCTCTGTGATAGCAAAATTACATTTCTTGGGGTTTAAGCTAATACCATATTCAAGGGCCCTTATAAATACCTTTTCCAAATGATGAACATGATCCTCAGCCTTCTTAGAGTAAGCAGTGAGATCATCCTGATACACCACCATGAGAACATTGATCAAATCAACAAAGGCCACATCCATGGCTCTTTGAAAAGTCGCCCTTGCATTAGTGAGACCAAATGACATCCTCAGATAAACATATGTTACCCAAGGGGTTGTGAATGTTGTTTTTTATTGCTCAGACTCTTCAACCTTGACCTGGTTATACCCTGAAAATCCATCCATCATAGACAACAATTCGCAGCTAGTCACCTTATGCAATATGGCCTCCATATTAGGCAAAGGATAATTATCTTTAAGAGACACTATGTTTAAATTTCTGAAATCTACACATAATCTAATGTCTCCATTTTTCTTTCTGACAAGGACCAGATTTGACACCCAGGTTGAATGTCTGATTGGCTTAATGATTCCACCATCTATGAGCTTCACCAACTCCTCCTGCATTTTAGGTTCTAGAGTTGGATTTATCGGCCTTTTCTTTTTTCTGAATGGTTTAGCATCTGGCTTCAATGGTATTTCATGCTGAAACAAGTCTTCTCTATATGCTTTCAAATCTTCATAAGACCAAGCAAATACATGTTTATACTTTCTCAACAATTCAATCAACATTTTTCTAATTGTAGGACTGATCTTTTTACCTATGTACACCTTTTTTGGTGCCATCTCAGTTCCCAAATTAATTTCTTCAATGTCATCCCTTCCAACTGGTGTTTGCTTTATTAAGGACTGATCACTTCCATCATATACCCTCTCCAATACCACCAAGCCTTTAGGAATCTTATTTGTTTTAAGCTGCAAGATCTCTTTTCCAAAGACTGTCTCTTTTCCATCAACTTCTTCAACAAAGGCATTGAAATCAATCTCTTGAGCTTCATACTGGTCTATACAGTGAAGAAATTTTAAAAGATCAGTGTCATCATTAAAAACTTGCCAGCTATATACATTATCGAGCATAGCAGGCCTTGTTTTGAATTCAATTTGTGACACTCCTGCCAGCGTAATATCATCTCTCTTCAATGCTACATTAGCTAGAAGATCTACCATTATATTCTTCGATCTATCCACCCACTCAATCGAGAAAGCATCAAGCAATTCTATTGTATCCCATACAACATTTATGTACTGCTTTAACCTTTTATTTTTTGCTGTATACTTCACCTTAACTTGCGAGATAACTAACTTAGAATCTCCTAGAACAACCAGCAACTTTATTTTATGCTTCACCGCTATATTCAATCTAGTTAACAGAGCTTCATACTCTGCCACATTATTCGTGCATTCAAAAGTTAACAAGAATGAATACTTAAATGTATTACCTTCAGGTGAAAAAAATACTATCCCAGCTCCATTGCCTTCTTGGTTGCAGGCTCCATCGAAATACATCTTCCACACACCATTGTGGTTCCTTGCAGCATGCTTCTCAATAGGATCACTATTAATCAATTCTGGCTGTGATGGTTCTATTTTGAAACTCCCAAAATCAACATCACAAATGCAATTGATTTGGTCTTGTGGCACAAAATCAATGAGCTGATTCATCCTTGGCTCCCTGTACAGTTTCACTTCTTGGCCATTTACAGGAATGGTTGCATAAGACAGATCAAACTGGACACTTCCGCCAATATCCGTCGTCCATTGCCTTGATAAAAGCATACCGAATTGAGGAGGGGTGTCTATAACTATTATATCAATATTGTAAGCTACTTGAGGGTAGGAAGCTAACTTGACTTCTACATCTTTCATTATACCAACCACAGGAACAGGTCAGTTATCCATTGCGTAACACTTTCCTTCATGTGTATCCACCCACATGCCTAGTTGTTTCATCACTCCTACTGGCATAATATTCATGGGGGCACCAGAATCTATCATACAATTCCTCAATAATTTATTATTTATGAGTAATGTGAAAGAAAGGATCAACCTGTGGCGGACTTGTCAATACATTACTCAAGCAGATTTCTGGGACGTTTACTTTATCTTGCTTATTTTTTGCAACCATTTTATTTTCAGTACTTACATGTTTTTCACTCCCATTTGTTATCAATTGCATTGCGCTATCCCTGTACTCCTTAATTTTCATCATTTCTAAAAGTGGGACATACATCTTTACCTGAGACAAGGCTTGAGTAAAATCAAAAGAAGAGCCTTCTGCCTTAATTACTTTCTTCTGTTCTAATGTTTCTCCTTTGTTTACTTCTTTTTCTCCTCTACCTGACTGATCATTTTTTTGAATTTCTTTATGTAGCTCTTTTACTACATCCTTTTGGACAGGATTTTGTTTACTTTCTTCACGTTGTTTGTTTTCATTTTTCTTTGAAACTCCTTGCACAACTTTCTGATCTTTCATAAAGATACCCCTAGGGACACCTTCCTTCTCATTTACTGTCCTGTTCCTCAACCAGTATTTATTCTTGGCTTCTTCTACTGCAGCAATAGTCAATTTTTCTATCTCTTCTTTAGTAAGTCTCCTTACATTATTGTGAGCAGGCACCTCAACAGATTGTGGTTCTACATAATCATCCTCAGAGTCAGAAAAAACATGTTGCTCAGCCATATGTACATTATACCTTCGTTCTGCAATGTCATACTCATAACCTCCCTCCTCCGAAGATGAGTACCTCTCCTCAACATGATGAGAAGCATTTGAAGTCAAGTAGATTGTATGATCTTCCCCATCACCTCCAATTAGCAATCCTTCTTCTTGCATTCTCTGGGCTACAACACAATATTCAGGGGAATGTGGCTTATTACAAGCCTCACAAAAATAATTGCTATTCACCACATATGTTCCCTTCTTCTTCAATGGATCAGGAGTTTCTTTGCTCCCAGGCCTATCTATTATGGGTTTCCCATCCTTCCAGTTTGTGTTATAGGGCATGTCATGTAACCTCAACCTTGGTCTTTCATTTCTATATGTGTTCTCTTGCTTATATTGATAATTATTATTTTGTTGAGGAACTCGAGGGTTGTCTCTCTTATTCATTATCCCAGCAGCTTTTCTGTTATTCTCTATTGTTAATGCTATCTTTTGTGCTTCAGTTAAGTCCCTTGGGAACCTGTTTCTCAGCTCATACCCTATTTTAGGGTCAAATGCATTCAGGTAAACACTTAATGCTATAGAGTCAGGTAACTTTGATCCGGGAGGTATTCTATTCTGTAATTTATTGAATCTTCTGTTAAAATCAAAGACTGAATCATTCTGACCTTTCTGAATTCGCATTAGTTCATGGAGAGCAGCATCTGGTGCACTCAAATTCCCAAATTGTTCAAGGAATTGGTCTTGAAATATCTGGAGAGAATAAATAGAAGCTGTTTCCAGGCTATTGAACCAGTCCCTAGCTTCTTCAATGAGAGACATCATGAACAATCTCATATGCAAATCTTCATAAGGTACATCCAAATCCTGAATGAAAGCATTGAAAATTCTTAAATGATCCTCAGTAGTGATTGCATTACTGCCTGTAAACTTGGGTACTAAACCTCTCCAACTGTTGTCCATAGGATATGGGTATAACTGAAACCCTGCTAGATCAAATTGTCTGATCATAGTTGTATATTGATAAGGAGGATGATTAGGTGGGTGCTGATATTGGTACATAGGATTATTGTACTGCATATTTTGTTGTGGCACATGACGCTGACCAGGAGGTGGATAATTATTTGGATGTTGTGTGGGAACATAAGGTGGATGATTTGGCTGTCTATATTGATTCCCAATTTGATGGTGAGGAATCCTTGGTGGTTCAGAATACCTTGCACCATGATTGCCCTGTTTATGGGGTGGTACATATTTTGGAGGAAAAGCAGATGTGTGTGGAATGTTCTGAGCTTTCTATAGTTTGAATTCCCTCATTGCTTGAATCATTTGGGCCTTTTCTTGCTCTTCCCTTTCCTTTCTCTGAGATTCATACTGTGCCCTAATTTCTTCATAACTTAAAGATTCATACTCTTCTTGTTGAATTTCCTGATTAGCAGGTCCACTCTGATTACCTTCCATTTTTTGGTCATATTCATATTGAACTCTAAGTCGTTCGACTTCAAATCCAGCTTCAAATTCAGCCTGTTTCCTAGCTTCAAATTCAGCCTGTTTCTGAGGATTGTAAAAAGGATTTCTCTAGTCTTCCAGAGTACAGGGCTCTTCAGATGAATTATCTTTCCATGTGTCAAATCAATTCTCACCAAAAGGTATTGATGATTTATCTTTGTTTGTTAAGCACATGTCCTCACTTTTCCCTTTACCCTTTTCAGCCTTATCATTTTTATGCGTCCACTTACTATTACCAGGAGGAGCTCCAGAATGACCTCCCCTAAATTGAGATCTTCTTCCATTCATATTGCAATGCTTAATTAGAGTCGCCACTCACTTTCTTGAAAGTGAGAAAAACATTGTTACTTGGTATTCCCAGCAGAGTCTGTATATAGGACTTCTGACTCTATGATTAAGGCGCAGATTCTTTGTTATCCCCAGCGGAGTCGCCAATTTGTTAACTCTCAAAAACGCAGGTTTGAACCACGAAAGGTTGCCAAGCTTTCACAACGTTTTAGGGTAACAGAACAAGGTTTGAAAGAATTAAACCTTCTACTCTCCAGGCACTGCTAGACCTAGGCGGGTGTACCTATAATAAATAAAGCAGACTTTGACTGTTGATCTTATCTTCATGCCATGATTTGTCCAAGATGGCGAATTGAAATGGACAAAATAAAACAAAATTGGTATATATTGTATACCAGCATTCAAATTAAACCCTAATACGCTCAGTTAACAAATGTAAAAAAAAAAGTATGAATAAAACTAAATGATTGAAAAACGGTGAGACCAGTGCCTTATATAATATGCGAAGTCAAATGAAATTATAGATAAACTGACTTCTTTCTAGATTCATTCAAATTGTTTGGCATATTTATTTATAACCAGTATAAAAATGCAAACATGCGATTATTGAGTTCTTCTTACTGATCTAAATGAAATTCCTTGATTACTGTGATTAATCAAAAGGGTTTAATCCTTCCTTGAAAGAACCTATCAAATAATCACACAGATACGGAAAATACGTACTGATAAACCAGACATAAACTTGTTATGTTGATCTAAATAACCAAGAAACATCAATTTTAGAGACAACTTAGATAATTCTTTCAATAGGCATAACACAACAATTGACACCAAAATTCGCCATCAAATCGGATGATTTTCATTGATATTTCAATGGCTTCAAAACATACAGCATAGTCTCAACCCTGTGAAACATGGTGTTCCACCATCTTCTCTACTCTCTATCCTATTCTATCTATATCCATATTGTTTACAAAATAGACATTTATATATTGAGAATGTGAAAGGACGCATCCTTTCGGAAATAGAAAATACAAATTATAAACATAACATAGAGAATAGCTAGGCTCTATTTAGCCATAAGTGAGTCTTGTTGAGGTGGTCCAAATAATCCTGGTGCTCATACGTGTCCGCATCTCCAACAACATTCCAGACCATAACTTCCATTTTGACCATTTCCTCATTTTGCTTACTCACTTCTTCCAATGCTGTATCATCTGCAGAAGCTACCTTCATGATTTCATTCATCATTGACTCACATTCATTTTTCCACCTGGTGGCTTCTCTCAAATCCCCATTACTATCAGAAAATGGAATTACAATTTTCTCAGTAGCTGCAATTAATCCCTGTTCATCTCCTTGCAATTCATCATAGAAATTTCAATGGCGATTGATTATGTGATTAGCAGCTTCAAGTGCAGAACTGCTAGCTTCATCACTTTGAGCCAACTCATGAAATTTCTCCATGATTTGTCCATCCATTCTTGTGTGCTCTTTCAATGCAGCAAGAGTATGAGAATATTTTCCCCACCATTTGTTCAACCAGGATATCAAATGATCTTGTCTCTTCTTGATAATTGCAGCAATGGCATCATGCTTTCCCTGAGAATAAGCACTTGACCCTACCCAGTGGTCTTTTTCTTGAGAGCTCTCTCCTTGAGTGATCATTTTGGTTGTTCCCATTGAAACACCAACCAAATCTTTGAGTCTATCATTTTCTCTCAGCAATTTCTCATTATTTGCTTTATACATTTCTCTTTCTTTTATCAATAATTGAATCCGTGCTTTATTCAATTTTGCAATATTTACCCCAATATCAGCAGTAGCAACAAGATCAGCTTCTCCACTTTTAAAGTCAAGACATGGCCAAATGCCTTCTCTGTATCAAGTACCACTGATTTCCTGTGGGGTGGGTACAAAGCCCATATCAACATTGATCCCTCATCAGTATTATATTTGGAGCCTGCATATACTTCTGTCACCTTTTCCTTATCAAGCTTATGAGTAGCATTACTACCCTTCAAGAAACTATCAAAAACCAATGCAGAATTCAAATCTAAACCAGGAAATATCATAACACCAGCATCCTCCAACATTTTCCTCCCCACTTCTGGAGTCATATTTTCCATTTCATCATCCACACATCTTCTCAATTGAGCCAACAATTGTTCCTCATTTCCAGAAGTGATATCATCAACATTCTCTCTTATCTCCTTCCCCTTCTGCTTGTACAAGAATGCTTTGAACTTAGGGGAATGTATAAACTCATCATCAGAAACAAAGGATTTGTACTCCATATGCCTAGCATCAACATCACCACTTTCAATATTTTGTTCTCTGATTGGGAAGACATATTGTTGAGTCCTCATTCTGGATACCTTTAATGCTTTACCCTGTGATACATTAGCTCTTGGTGCTTCTTCATCTCCAGAAGACAATAACTCAGTATCTTGTAGCCCTTGGTTATACCTTTCAACTACCCTTTCTGCTTCATCTTCATCTAGATTTCTGATCATATCATCAAAATGATAGGGTACATGTGGATACCCTCCAAAATTAATCCTTTCTTTGGTTGAATGAATATACCCCTCAGGGTCAAAGTATTTCCTGGTTGGTCCTCTTTTCATGTTATAGTGCAACAATCTGTCAAGAATTGAATTATATCCCTCTTTAGCCAACACAGTGAAATCACCAAAGCATAAAGTACTAGGCATAAATGCCTGCTTCCCAAAAGAGCTGAAATGCATCACACTACTGTAATCCATTTGTCTAACAATTTCCAAGTATGTAACCCTATTTGGAACTGTCCTTGGCAGAATGAAAGGAGCATCTTCAAATCCATACACTCTGATTATAGTAGCTCCCTCTAAACAATACCAATCTCCCCAGTTATGGTCAATTGGCCCATCAAAATCTTTAGGCCGAAGGAAACTTTTGATCTCATCAGTCAATGAAGGATTACAAGGATAATGATACAATTTATACAATGTCTTTACAAAATACTCCTCAAAATGAATAAAACTAGAACCAGCAAACTTTCTGTCCCAAATGGCAGTCCATAATTGAACAGGCAATGTTTCACCCTCCTTACCAGTCTGAGAAATTCTCATTTACGAAGGCCACACCCCAAGCTCTTGTCTGAAATATAGCACCAAATGCATCAACAATGAATAGTTTCTGATGTGAACAATGGAAGCTCCACCCTTTATAGCCATCAATCCTGAGTCAAGCTCCTTAGAAATATATGAAGCATAATCAAATAACCTGGCATTGTGATATTGAATGTCTGTTGCAATGACCATTGGCACCATTGACATAAATTTCAGGGCATCCATCCCCAACACCTGACACATTGAAAAATATGTATACTTCATGTAGGGTTCAAACAAATCTACATGATAGCGAGGCCCCTCACTATCTTCCAGAGGTTCGGGCTTGTTACCCTGTTTAACCCTATGAATTGGTAACCTCCAACCCTTGTAACTTGTATCCATTCTGAAAAATTCCTTCTCCATCTCTTCACAATTGATTTCCTCATCACAAAATCCTTCCAATTTGAAAACCTCACCAATTCCTTCTTTTGACACATGTATCTGTGGTTTTCCAGAAGGATCACATATTGCTTTACGCTTTGGATCATAATGATCAGCAAGCAATTTTACCAATTCAACATTAATAAATATATTAGGGCACACCAATTTCCCTACGTTCAACTTCCATGGATTACAAACTGGCTGAAAACGATTCCTCCTACGATAGTGGAAATTGAAAAGCTCATACCCTCTCACAGCAGTCTAGACATCACCTATGAACTTGCATTTGTCATCCAGCTTGTCAACTTCTGCCCTAAGTTGTGCGAACCTTCTAGCCTTAGGCCCCGAACCAGGTAGTTGATCAATAAGGTCTTGGTTTAACTTCCTTTCAGTGCCTTCATGCTCTGTATCAGTCTTTTGTTTCTTTCCCTTCGACTAACTACTCTCACCAAGTTTCCTACCCTTACCCTTTCCAGAACCAGAAGACTCCATTTTTTCAAGCTTATATCAAAATATGAAAAATAGAGAAGCAACTACTTACAGTATTCTACTTGAGCTCCTCAGACTGAAAAATCATCTTGGTTCTCTCGTTCAGCTTGCCAATTCACCAACAATCAATTCAGAAATGAGGAATTGATTAAAACACTACTTTCATTACTATTTTATCCCATCGCACCATTAATGAAGCACGAATGAAGCCACCTTTGAAACTGGCACTGTCGCATCAAATGTCCTTTCGATGAGAAAAATTCAAATCTGGGGCGAAATCCCTTTTCAACGTTTATTTCATCATTCGCCAAGACACTCTGCAGTCTTATCGACACCTGGAATCAACTTGACGACAAATCTTCTGCTTTTCATGTCGCTGTGACAATTCAAAGTCGGGGAAGTGTCTCATAGATATCATAGAACAATACTGATATGTTTTCTTCGAAGCATTTTCCAATCGCTGAGACATTAGTGTTATTCACACCGACTAAAATCCTCTATCTGTATGTTCTTCGCTATAACCAACAGATGTTGGGGAAACCTCTCACAGACTTCATCCTGTTTCACCAAAAGTCTTTATCTTCATGGGGTCGCCAAGACGAATTTATATTCTTTCTGATACAATCTTTGTTTCACCCACTTCACTGTGACTTTCAAAGTCGGGGAGATGTTATGCAGATATCTTTGCATCTTACCGATATATACTTTTCAATGTATTTTCATTCGCTAAGTCAAAATCACCCTTTCACTGATGAATTCTCATTTCGGCATGTCCACCAAGTTTTCTCACCAAAGAAATAAACCCAACCATTAAAATAATACTTTCGGCAAGATAATGAACTTTCGGGAAAACTTACACCGACACCAAATTTCCTACCGAAATCACTCCTCCAGATTACTCCTATTCGGTAAAACTCACCCGGAACCATCTATCAGTATAATATTCATACTTCGGTGAAACTTATTCCAACAAGTTCTTCTCTCGGCGATGCATATCTCCATTAGCATAAGATTTGAATCGACAATACTCCATAGCTTCTCACCGATAGGTTTGAAATACCTTTGAACTTAGTTTGGCCAAACAATGGCCCCTTCGCCAAGACCTTCCCCGATGCACATAAGTCTTACCAAGACATCTGTTTGCAAGTTAATCGGTAAAACAAAATGATTTCGTTATGAGTTCATACCGATATAATTAGTCTGGCCGAAACAACCCCTTTATGCATTAGTCGGTATGACATATTGTCTTCGCCCCGACATCAGACTGATGCCCCAACATATGCCGATATACTTTTTTCAGGATGCCTATCGGCAAGAAAAAATTAGTTCGCCGAAACATTTTCCCAAACACCTTTATTTTGATCGATAAACTTCCACATGCATCGGTCGGCGAAACACACTGTATTCGCCATGACTTCACTCTGACAATGACTCCCCTTTGCTGAAATGATTCCTTTTGTCGCTGAAACAAGAAAATTGTCCTGCCGATAGTCTGCAACAAACATATATTAGTGAAAAATCAGGTCGGGGAGACTTTTACAATGTCTTGCCGATTCGGGTCTTTTAATGAAAAATTAAAGACTTGATGGATTCAATGTCTTTTATGACATAAAACAAGCAAGACAATACAAAGAGGGACTTTGATGCTTATGATGAGAACTCAATACTGGAACTTTTGAATGTAATAGAATGTAAAAATTTCAAAATTTTACAGTTCTAACACGGCCATTGTTGGTTTTCTCTATGTGAGGAGGGTTGTTGTTTGCGTGTGGGGGATCCAAGGACCTATCTTATCTTGTTTCATTTTGTTTTGCTTCTCACAGGCTGCCTTGGAGCCTTCTTTCTATCTACTGTGGTGGTGTGTGGAGCTCTTTTCTTTGTGCTTTTCTAGGGACTGACGTCTTTTGTCCTATGTGTCTCTTTTATTTGTTGGGTGTTGGGGAGTTTTTCTTTAGTGGCATTGGATCTTCTCTTCTTGCGACCTGGGAGTGGGAGTGGCATTTTCCTAGGGCACAAGCCTTATTTTTCTTGGTGGCTTCTATGGGGTAAGCCGTGTGGGGTGCTTTAGTGGTCTGAGTGTGGGGTTGTTGGTGGTCTTTGCCGGTGTCTCATTGCTATTGATTCTAGAAGAATTTACATATGCAAAATGATATGGATGCGGGGGTTTCTTCCATGGTGGGTATGGAATCTTGGGTCTCAAACCCTTTACCATCTAGATTAGGTATAACCCGAAATGGAACTATAAAATTACACAAGGTGAACAAATGTTTAGAAAGGGTACAAGACCGACTGGTTCTGGTGATTCAGCCTGAATTAGTGGCCGAGGATCTTGCTTATTTATCCAACCATGTTCTGATATGTAAGTTTATGGGAATGAGGGTTTCTTTTCCATTCCTCGACATGTGGATTCAGAAAACATGGACTCAGAAGGCGATTTTGATATTCTAACAGTTGCAAACAATTTATTTTTGGTGGATTTCTCATGCATTTTGAATCAGAACAAGGTGTTTGAAGGAGGACCATATTTCTATAATTAGGTGGGTCTCTTCATCAAACCATGGCATGTTGGTTTTAATTCGACAGAGGAGTTACCTTCTAGGGTCCTAGTTTGGGTCTGTCTCCCTTAGTTGTCGCTTGAATGTTGAAGAAGAGATATCTTGTAGTTGATTGCTTTGTTGTTGGGAAAACCGACTGGCCATGTGTAACAAACTTTGGATAAGAGGATTTTCTCTTATGCATGGGTATGTGTTGAGATTGATTTGAGTCATCCTTTTCCGGATTCTATTTACTTGACTGTTGGTTCCTATTCTTGGACTCAGCTATTGGATTATGAGACCTTACCTTTCAGGTGCTATTTATGTCATGAATATGGTCACCTTCAGTGGAGATGTCCCCGTGCATTTGGTGCTGGTGGTGCAAGTAATCCTCCCCCTCAGTCTAATCTTAAGGTGGATAAAGGTAAGTGTTGTGCAGTTTTCGCACACACGCCCCGCTGAAAGCAGGGACCCTCTTTTGCTTTCATTTTTGGTGTTATGACCCTTGGATTTTGAGGGTTTGTTGCCTAAACGCGTGCTTGAATGATTATCTTATTAGTGCAAATTCCCCCCTTCCAGGAAGCACTTTGAAAATCTAATGTTTTGAACTCATTTTGGGTTTTTGGCTCTTTTCGAGAAAATTCCATCTGGGAGGAATTCCCCAGATGCTTTGAAACTTGGTGGCTGATGTTTTGCACTGTGGTTTAGAGATTTTAGGACCTCATGAAATTCCACATGGATTAGATTTTCCTGAAATTCTGTTGCCCTGTCGGATTCTCAGGTTTTGGTTTGGCCTGTCTTGTCAATTGCATTAATGCTCGTTTGTACGATTTCTGCAGTAGGTATTAAATCAATTTTGGGGAGTTTTATGCCATTAATTTGTATCATTTTCTTTCTATTGATCTGGAGTGCTTGGCTAGATTTGGCGTGTTGGATTTGTAAATTCCTAGACTTGGTGGTGATTTTCTTGGGCATGAATTGTTGTTTGTTGGGGTACTAAAGATTGTTACTTATCATTCCTGTAATTGAGTCTCACTTCATCAATGGTATGTTCACATTTCCTTGCTTTTGATTGTTGAATGTGAGTGATTCTTTAGCATCTTGAGTGTGCTTGGAGTCTAAATTTTTGTATGTTTGGGGCATTGAACATCTGAAGCTAGGGTTGTTCGATTATGTTAGATTGATGATCCCCAAGTGAGTTTTTTGAGCTTGTTTTTTGATTTCATTATGAGGTAGCTTGCTTGTGTATGCCATAAAGAACCTTTTGAAAACCTATCAATCGAGTAAGTTGAGCCCAAGCTTGTCCTATGCATTCATGGTAGAATTTTAGGGTTTCGAGTTTAGGGCATCATCAATTCTTATCGATTTACTTTAGGATAAGTCTCAAATTTTAAGATGATCTGTAGGATGTTCAAATCAAGTTGGTCTCAAGCCCAGGATCCTCAAATTTGTGATCATTTGATCAATTTGAGTGAAGTCACGAGAAAACGTTGGAATTTGGTATTTCAAAGTCTTCGCAGAATTCCTTAGTTGTTGGAATTCCTTGATCTTTCGTTTTCTCTTCGTGTTCCCGAAATGTGCAGTAATCCAGAGTTATGCCTGCTTCGTGGATTTCTATTCCCTATGGATTTTACCGAAGTTCCCCATGCTCCTTCATTTTCCCAAAATTCGTAGATTATTGTTGTTTTCATGGATTTCTGTCCTAAGCGGAATTCTTTGAAACTTTGTTGAAAATGAAGAACTGAGAGATAGCATGATTTGTTAGCTGGTAATTATGCATTGTATGATTAATTTAAAATATTTAAATATTTATCATGTTGTTTCTTAGTCAATGAAAGTTAATTAGATGATTATTGGAAGCTTTTATGTTTATTTTGCTAAAACTTGCCTAGCTGGGAATTTTTCGAAATTCCTCTCTGGCCTAGATTCTGCGGGAGGACTGAAAACCCAAACTTTGCAATGATTAATTTTTATGAGGTTTTAGAGAATTTTTCTTATCTTGGGACTTATATTGAGGATGAATATGCAACTTTTTATTAATTAACTTGTGTTCCATGTGACCTTTATTATGGTTTCTTTGTCGAATGTAGGTTCAGTCGAGTAAGGCAGTGACAAGTGGAACCAAGGGTAGTGTGATGGATCCAAGTGCAGAGGGTCTTATGTTTTTGAGGCAGAAAGAATCAAATTGGATATAAAGAGCAAGGTTCCAGAGTCCAAGCTTTCCTCCATTTGGATTGAGGTGGGTGACACTAATGTGGGCAGATGGGATTATGAGGAATTCAAGGCAAGAATGGCATAGTTGAACCCTCCATTGTTGGCTAGAAGATTGATAGAATCAGGGTTGGATCATGTGGCCGGTTTTCCTTCTACAATTCAATGTTATTAGTTAGTGCTCGAGTGTGCTAGGCATTATGACAGAGGTACACAAAGGGTGATTGGTCCTCAAGGCAGGGTGTTAGCTAACTTTTCTCCTGTATCTGTGGCACAAAATTTTAACATGCCTGACAGATCTCATGTGGTGGCATTGGATTTGGAGGTTGCTAAAACTTATTTCGAAGATGATTCAAGAAAGGCTCTGCAAGTGATCAACTCCTAGTTGGAGAAACCTAAGCCCCATATCTCAAAGCTGCCAAAACAATTGTTCAAGGAAAAATTCAAACTAGAATACTATGATGCCATCACATTACTTAGTAGGGTAATAGGTTTGAAGAGTGCGGGAGTCTTTGAAAATCGGATGTTCCTTGTCATAGGAAGGATGGAACATAAAAATGATTATCATTGGGCAGGCATCATAAGTGCCATGATACATGATTAGCTGTGCAATGTGTTGCAGACTAAGAGCTTCACAATGACTTCTTACCTATTCTATGCCTTGGCTAGGTTTCATCCATATAAGGGATTGAGTACACGAGGAAAATTTGGGCGGGATGTAATATATGAAGTTTATCCACATCTACATCTGGGCAGCTCAAGCTATAGAAGGGTGAATGATGCATTCACCATGTATATCACTAGATTGCTCCAAGGTGTAGAGCATGTAAGAATATCTGACAATGCCAAGGAATTGATCAAAAGGTATGGGGCTTGGTTCATACAGTTTCCCACCTTTTCATACATAAGGATAGATGGTTGTCAGAGGGCCCCTTATAGGCTTCCTAGGTGTCCTACTGATCACCTCATACTCCTAGAGGTTACAAGACAAATATGTGATTTTGATGCCATAGTGAAGAAGGAGAAGCATAAAATCAGATTTAGCAATGACTTTCCTCTAAGGGTGGGCAGTAATGAGGCCTGTCCTTCCATACATACAACACACTTTTCTAAAGAAGAGATGAGTACTCTAGGCCTTTCTTTTCATTCTAAGAGGTTCAGATTTGACAGAACTAGTGAAGCCCAGAAGAAAGCAAGTAGAGAATATAGTCACAAGGATGACTTAGTGGATTATTGGGCTAACTGTAAAGATGCTTTGAATTTTGAAAGGAGTTCTCTAGGCTACTAGTTAACTTGATTAGATTGTACAATGTTAAGGTCATCCCAAATCAGATAGATGGCAATGGATATTTAATTTAGGGTCATGATTATGAGGTTGTAAAAGATAAATTAGTTGGAGAAATAGACTGGCTAGAGGAGGAGAAAACAGAGTTAGAGAAGATAATGACTCCAGTAATTAAATATACAAAATTATGGCTTAAGCACAAGATCTGGGAACTGGAAAGTGAGGGTGTGTAGTGCACTTATGATTTGATGGGAGACTTGGAGTCTCATTCCACTTCTGAGGAATCAGCAGAACAGGATCCCAAAGGTAAGACCAAGGTGAGTTCTCCCTTTAAGATAAAGATTAAGGATTCTCAAGCAGAGGGAATTGAGGAGGCAGAGAAACAAAGAAAGCCCATTGCTAAAAAGAGGAAACACGTTTCAAGGACAAAGAGGGCTATAGAGGATGAAGTTGAAAAGGAGGGAAAAGAGGCTGGAATTTCTATGCCCAAAAGAAGAAGAGTAGTAGGGTTGTCACATAAAGAAAAGGAGACTTCCAAGGCAGGAGGTGAAGTTCACCCACCGTTTGTTAATGTGGAAAGCTTGAGTGAGAAGACACAAGTGTACATGAGAAGATCAAGGACTCCATCCCCTAAAGATGGTATATTAAAGAAAGGTACTCTCACATTTGTTCCTACCACCGAGCATTGTAGTATTCTTCCATCTCATGAAGCTCATAATGTACCAGATGAATTGAAAGATGCTGAAGGTCATCAAGATGAGGAAGGAGAAAAATTCCAAGAGAGTGAACTCTACAGTGCTGAAGCAGAGATGGAAAAGGTGTTGCAGTCCCCTCTGGTGACTTATGAAGACTCACCTGTGAGAAGTGAAGAGGATAGACCTCCTCAAAGGGAAGTACCAGGAAAAACTCCTTCACCAGTGCATGAGGAAGAAGAACATGACAAGAGAGAAGAGAGTAAAGTTGAAGAGACCCCTGGGAGGCAAGATTTGCATGAAGAAGCATCCAAGGATTATCAAGATACAGTTGGACAAGGTAGTGTGCAGTCAGATCCCATAGTGCCTGCTTGGTTAGATAGAGAATTGAAGAGTAAGCAGGTTGTAGTGGACGACACTCTTCCTAATTGGGATGACCTATTGGCTCAGATTGGGAAAGGTAAAACAAAGAAGAAGGCCAGGGTTATTTCAAGGATCGAGAGAGATGCAGTAAATAATAGTGTAGTTCACATTGCTACTCCTGCTCCTGATAAGAATAGGGATGATGTGGTTGGTAGTGATTACACTATGTAGACTATCAACTTAGGGCCTACTTACATGGAATAAGAGATTGAAGAGTATGAAGGCTCCAATGCTGTAATCTAGTGGAGATTGAGGAAGGAGGTACAAACTAAGCAAGAGTTAAAGAGGTAGAATGAGAAGTTAAAGAAGTACTTGCAGTATTTAATGAAGCCTTTGCAATCCATCAGCTCCTCATCATCTACTGCAAGCTTCTTGCCACAAGAAACAATAACTGAGTTGGAAAGAATGAAAGCTACTACCCATGCCACAACGAGTTGGTTGCAAGGAGTGCAAGTTAGAGGAGATAATGCTATCAAGGACCTTCTTTCAATAGGTGGAGATGCTATGAGGTCCATAGATTGGTTAAAGAATGTAGTTGCTTAGGATAAGGAGGATGTGGATCTCTTACTGCAGAAGCCCAAAACCATCATGGAATATACTAAAGATAAATTGGTGAGTGATGGTATTCTTCCTTCCTCTAGAGCTATAGAACCTTGGGAATGGTTTGAAGTTTTGCAAATAAGGCAGAGGGTTCTGAAGAAGGTGTATAAGCAAAGGAGACAAATTGAGGATACCCTAATTGAGATCTATAACAAATGAATTTCCTTCTTTGAGGTCATTATAGGAAGGAAAAGGTTTGCACCGAAACATATGAGTTTGGAGCAGTTAAGAAAATGGTTGCGAGATGTATATTCTCCAAATAATGAGGATCCAGTCACTGAACACCAGTTGGATGATGCATCCATATACATTGCAGTAATGTACAAGTATCAAACTAGTAAAGGGGAATGGGATAAAATAGTGAAGCATTCAATAGAGGACATAAAGTCCATTGAAAGGAGAATCAAGGTTTTAGCTATGCCACCTACAACCGACTTGGATAGGATATTTTTGATGGTTCAGGATAGGATGGGGCACACTAATGATAAAGGGGGAAGTAGTTAATGCAATGCTACATCAGAATTTGTGCTTCCCCATTATTTCCCTTCTCCTTCACATGCATTGGTCCAAATTATGTTGGAAATCCAAGCCGATTTGGATGGCATACATGCATTTAATGCATATGTTATTTTATTTTGAATTCCTCTTGGCCGACTTGTTTTGTGGCCATTTGCTATTGTAAACCCTAATTAGGCCAACATATCTTGGGGGGTTTCTATAAATGTGGCATTCTTCCTCATTTGTAAGGGCTAGATAGTTTTGATATTTGAGCAAATTAAGCAGTATAGCAAGAGTAAGAGTTAGGAGTTAGTCTTATTTTCAAGCAAGCAAGTGCTGTAACAGAATACTGAAATTGTTGCTACTTTGGGTAATTTAATGCAAGTGAAGACATTGTGATTTGGTGCCTTTCTTGTGTTGAATTTTATTTGGCATGGTTCTTGTGATTCTATCTTTGGAATTCCTTAAGTTTATTTGATAGATGTGCTAGGTTTAATGTTAGAAGAATTGATAGTGTTTATGGTTTGGTACTTGAAGTGTTGCAACAATCTTTGGTCCATACTTTTTGCAACCAAATAATTGTTAGTTGCTTTGCAAAGTTAGCCTAGACTTTAAATTTATTGTGCTTAGTTCAATTGTGGATGTTTGTTCATTTCAATTGTAACAGGGTTGTCTTGAATGAATTTTCATGATCTAAAAATATTTAATGCCTTAGAAGATTGCACTATTTTTGTAATATTATAGATTCATCTCGGTCAAGCCAGAATTAGTTTTTGAGGGATTGGTCCATTTCAAGTGTTTCATCATTTGCATTGTTAATCTTAGGTTTAGTGTTAAATTTAAGAATCTCTCTAAAACCTTATCTCCTTTTCTCTTTCTTTTTCATTTTGGTTATATTTAGGATTAGAAGTATCACCATATTGCTAGATCTGATAAATCTAAGGATTTAGTATTTGCTTGTAGTAAGGTCCCTTTGTGATTACCAACATTTTCACATTATCACTAAGTTGTTTATGCATTGTCAAGACTTGACATTAGAGACCTTGGGGTTATCTCTTGAGGCTTGTTGATAGAGATTTACCTTTCAAGAGAGATAGGATACTTGTATCTTGTCTGAGTTGTTGCTGTGCAGAAAACACCATCAACAGTAAGACTCCCATGCAGGGGGTAGCAGATAAAGATGGTTTTGTGCTGGTCAAGCCTCACAATCGTGGTCAGGGTCTAAAGTGAACCTTCAAGGATAGGCAGGAGGGAGAAACTCTCAATAGATTTGAGGCTTTAGACGAGTTAGTCCAGGAGGAAGGGTTCCTGATTGGCATGCAGCTGGAAGTTGGTGCTTGTGCTGAAGAGTTACCTAATGTGTAGCCTTCAGAGATTTCTAGGGTGGACAAGCTTGATGTTCTTGGTCCTCAGTTGGATTTTTTCTTGACCCCTTTGGCTCAGGTGATGGGTGAAGAAGGTGGGGTGAGTGTAGATTTTAGGAGCTCCCCTAGTGGGGGTGGGGCTATCTCGGAGGTTCAGAGTGGTTCTTTTGTAGGTAAAAATAAGTCTTCTTCCTTTGCCTTGGGTTTGCAGCAAAAATCTTTCAAGAAGGGGGCTCTTGAGAAACCTTCTAAGGTTGGGTGGAAGAAGGATCAAGAAAAGGTGAAGTTAGCTAGTGAGACATTGGTTGAGGCTGGTTTGGTGAAGACTCTTGATGCTCACTTCTCCCAACCTCAAAAATGATTGTTCTTTCTTGGAATGTGATGGGTATGAATAGCATCCCTCGACAAAAGGCTATTAAGGACCCGGTTCATGTTCATTCTCCTGATATGGTCTTCCTTTAGGAAACTAAGTTATCTATTGATTCTATGTCATGGGTGGCTTCGAATATTTGGGGTCATGGTCAATGTCAATGTGTGGGAGTGCTTGGTAGCTCTGGTGGAGTGGCTCATTTATGGGATCCTTGGAAATTCAGTCCCATTCGGTGGATCTCTTGTAGGAGCTTGATTACTTGTGTTGCTTCTCATATTGAGTTTGGGGAAAAAGTTCTTTTCTCTAATATTTATCCACCGATAGACTTTCAAGGTAAAGCTTAGATATGGGAACATGTTAAATATGTGAGGTCTCTGGATCTGTATCTACCTTGGATCCTTGTTGGGGACTTTAATGTAGTTATTTCTTTAGAGGATAAGAGGGGAGGTAGTGTTCGCCTGGAGCCTTCCTCGGGGCTCTTGCAAAATAATGTGGCTCTTCTTAGGTTGGTTGACATTAAGCCAACAAATGAAGTCTTTACTTGGAGCAATAGGAGAAGTGAAGATGCAACTATTTTTGAAAGACTAGATAGATTTTTGGTGTCTAGTTTTTGGTTGGGAGACATGTGGGTGACTAGTTCCGAGATATTGGATAGTCGAGGCTTTGATCATTGGCCTATTAAGCTTTTGGTTGAGTTTCCTCATGTGGTGCTAAGAAGTCTTTTAAGTTCCAACTTATGTGGCTTAGGGACGAATCTCTTCATGATTTACTTCCTGGTTGGTGGTGCCTTGAGAAGCCGTCTTATGGCACGACTATGTACTCTTTCTCCAAGAGGCTTCAATATGTTAAATACAGGTTGAAACATTGGAATAGGCAACACTTTGGTAATCAATTTCATGCAAAACATAAGGCTCGGGATAGATTGGATTTGATCACTAGGAAAATTTTTGATTAGTGCCTCACAGAGGAGTTTGGTTTTGATGGAGGCTACTGTGGTGAAGGATGTTGAGAAATGAGAGTTAAGAGAAGATTTTTTTTGGAAGTAGAAATCCTGTATTGATTGGATTCAGGCTAGTGATTGAAATACTTCTTTCTTTCATAATTCTATCAGAGATTGAAGACAAGGTAATGTCATTTCCTCCCTCTTGTCACCAGAGGGAGAAAAGTTTTCCTCCTTTGCTTCTATTTTTGTTGAATGTGTTCTATTTTTTTGGCTTTATTCTCTAAGGATTCACTTCCTGTGAAGGAGGATGAAGCTAGGATCCTTGATTGTATTCCACAACTGGTCTCATCTGAAATGAATGAAGCTCTATTTTCTCCTATTACCTTGTTGGAGCTTGAAAATATTGTGTTTCAGATGAAGAAAGGAAAAACTCTTGGACCTAATGGATTCCCAGTTGAATTATTTTAGTAATTTTGGGAAGTGGTTAAGTTGGATCTCCTGGAGGTGGTTCAAGAATCCTTTACGAGTAAACAAATGCTAAAATCTCTAAATGCAACTTTTTTGGCTCTTATTCCAAAGAAGGAGGGGGCTAACTCTCTAGATCATTTTAGGAAAATTTCTCTTTGCATTGTTGTTTATAAGATTATTACTAAGTTGATTGCTGAAAGGATGAAACCTTGGCTAAGTTGGTTAATCTCTAAGGAACAAGGGGGTTCTTTTGCTGGTAGGAAGATCATGGATAGTGTTGTTATTGCTGTAGAAACCATTCATTTTATGGAGTCTTCTCAGGAAAAGGCTATGTTTATTAAGTTGGATATGGCTAAAGCTTATGATCGAGTTAAATGGAGCTTCTTATTCAAGACTCTTGAAGCTTTTGGATTTTTTGGTGACTGGATTGAATGGGTTAAGAGTTGGGTTAGTTCCTCCTCCTTTTTAGTGTTAATTAATGGTGTGCCCACTGAGTTGTTTGGTGCTTCTAGAGGACTCAGACAAGGAGATCCTCTATCTCCCTTCTTGTTCATCCTGCTTGTTGAAGGATTGGGGAGGTTTATTCATTCTTGGGTTGAGAGTGGCTGGATTCAAGGTTGGATTTGGGGAAATGATATTCCCCCTTAGTCTCATATTTAGTTTGTAGATGATACTGCTTTGATGGGTACGGAAAAGGTTGAGGAAGCTATTAGATGGCACAATGTGTTGGATAGTTATTTGGCCACCTCAAGACAACGCATTAATGAAGGAAAGTCCTTCATCTACTTCTTCCATACTCCTCAGTCTGTCTAGAAGAGAATAGCAGGAATTCTTCGCTTCCAAATTGGTTCACTGCCCCTTATCTACCTTGAAATACCTTTGGCTATTTTTTCTATTTGTTCACTTTTAAAACATTTTTGGCTAGAGATTCTTGATAAGTTTTGAAGTTTGGTCAGTTATTGGACATGCAGGTGGCTTTCTTCGATTGGTAGAGTGATTCTTTTAAAGTCAGTGGTTCAGGCTCTTCCCCTTTACAAATGCTTTGTTCTCTTTGCTCCTTCCAGTTTCATAAAGGAATTTGAGAAATTGTCTTGGAAGTTCTTGTGGTCTGGAAATTTACTTAATAGAAAGTGGAGTTTGGTTAAGTGGGATGTTGTTTGCAAGCCAAAGTAGGAAGGTGGTATTGGTCTTTGTAGGACTTATATGAATTGGCAGGCTTTAGCGGCTAAATTGTATTGGCGGTGGTGTTCTCAACAACATATGTTGTGGGCCAAAATTCTCACCTTCAAATATTTGGGTGTATGGAAAGTACTTAGGTTGCTAGATTTAGCTTGGAGGGAAAGGGTTCTATGATTTGGGGGACCCTGAAAAGGGGTGCTAAGCTTGTAAAGCAGGGGTTGTTTTGGATTTGTAATGGGGGGTGGGATGCCCTTTTCTAGCTTGATTCTTGGGATGGGAACACTCCCATTTTGTCTTCTCATCCTCATTTGTAAGATTTGTACCAGGTTTTTACAGATGCAGGTTGGTGTTATGCGACTAATTTTAAATCTCAACATACCATGGGCCAAGTTACTGTGTCTAGGTGGAAGGATCCTGTAGTGTGGCCTCCTGGTGGTGTGGCAAAGGATCATCAAGAGCTTGTTAGGATTTTATCAGATCGTGTTTGTAATTCTCATTTGGGGAAAGATGTGTTGGATTGTAGAACTAACTCGAAGGGAAAAATTTTGGTTGCCTCTGGTTATCAGGTTTTGGATAAGTTGGTTTTTGGGAGTTTTGAGGTGTCTTGGTGGAAGCATGTTTGGAACAAGTTTGCTTGGCCTAAATGTAACTTTTTTTCTTGGTTGGTGGTGCAAGGTAAGTGTCTTACTTGGGAAAATCTTTGGAAGCAGGGATTTCAGGGCCCCTCCATGTGTGTTATGTGTGCTAAACATGAAGAATGTTTCCCACATCTCTTTTTTTAATGTGCTTTCACGAAATCTATTTGGCATCTATGGTGGAATATCTGAAGCCTACCATGTAGCCATGTTTCTTCCTTGGATGACTTTTGGAGGAGGTAGGGGTCCTCTCCTTGCAAGACTTCTTTTCTTAGTATTACTTGGATCATTGGCCCTAGCTTGATTATTTGGAATATTTGTTTGGAGAGTAACATGCATATTTTCTTAGGTAAGAAGTTGCTTATTGGGAAACTTTGGATGAGAATTCTGGGAGCTCTTTAGGAGACTTTGAATGCTAAGTGTGATTTGTTGGTGTTGGTTGATCTTGGGGATTTTGGAATGGTCAATGCATTGGGCCTCATTGGAGGGGAAAGAGAAATTGGAGTAGGGTGCACCGTAGTCATGGTCGGGAGAGGGTTGATCATGGTGGTTGTTGGTGCCCTACAAAATAGGGGGAATTGAAAATTAATACAGATGGCTCTTCTAGGGAAAATCTTGGGCATGCAGGAATTGTAGGTATTGGTAGGGATTCTCGGGAGTGGTGGTATTTTTATTTTCTATGTATAGAGGTCTGCATACTAATAATCTTATGGAGGCTATTTCTATCCTCTTGGTGGTATAGCATGTGATTGGTCTTGGATGGAGGTGGATTGTTTGTGAATTTAATTCTCAGGTTTTTGTTGATATGTTGCAAAAGTGACATTTGGAGGATGCAAATTGGCAATTGGTTGTGGTGGTTAAGTAGACTATTTCTCTGTGTTCTACTTTGGAATTCATTTCCTTTCACCATGTTCCTTAGGAATGGAACAATGTGGCTAATGGTTTGGCTTGGTGTGCTATTGAGAGGATGGGTTCTTGGTATGTGGATGATTGGGGCAACCTTCCTGGTGATTTGGCTCTTGCTCTGGAGGAATGGGTAATGGAGGATATGAGGTGTTTCTTGGGTGTGAATTAATTCTTTACAATGTTTGGCCCATTGGTGGGCTTATTTCTTCTGTCTTTGTAATGATTTCCTAATTCAATAAAGGTTTTACCCCTTTTTATCAAAAGTAAGTTTCAAGCATGTTTATATATAAATTTATATATTAAAAATATATTTACAACTTTTGTAAATTTACATGGTGTGTGTACAGGAGATATTTTCATTGTTGTTGCATATCCTGACAATGTGGAAGGTGTAGATTACTATCTACTAAGATGTACACAACCAAAAAGTAAATTGGTGGAATTGATGACAAATGGTGATAGACAAGATTATCCCATTGGATCAATCGTTATTGAAGGCACATATTATCAACAAATAAAGATAGATAAAAATGGTATTATATTTGTTGATTATATGCCACCTGAAAAAAGGTTCTACATTATAGTCACTTAGTTATAGAAAAAAAATAAATTTAGAAACTTTTCCTAAAAGAGGATGTGCCAAACAAAAATGGAGGTTTCCTACTGAAGATCATGAAAATATTTTAGAGATAATTAAAGATAGAGAGGATCCAAATTATATGTACTAGGAGCTTTAAGCTATTTTTTGGATATATGTACATGCACATGATTGGATATATATAGATTTATCTATATCTATATTGATTGGACATGTGACATGATTTAGAATGGGTTTTTTTCAAAGGAATGGTCATTTATTTCCAATTACATATTTAAATTTGTTCCATGTGGAATTCTTAATTTAGTTCAAGAATCTTTGATTTCATAATTTACATTTGAAACTCCACTTAAATATGTTAGATCATATATATGCTTGATACAAAACCTAGTGACTTTAAAAATGTTTGAACATTTTTCCTTTAAATTCCTTTAAATCATCTATTCCAATTGCATTTTTATGTTTGACATGGAATTGTTAAGTTCACTTTCAAATCTTCGATTTCATTTGTTCAACTCCACTTATATGCTAGATCATATATGCAATTTACAAAACATAGTTTATGTTCCAATTTTGCATAAATTTATGTTTCATGGTTCAATTATTAAAAGTTCAAGAATCTTTCATTTCATTTGTTCAACTCCACAAGTATAGTGCATCATATGCAATATAAAACATCTAGCACACCTTTAAAAATTCATTTTTCCTAGAAATTCCTTAAATCATCCTTGTGACCTTGTAAAATCCTAAGGTGAAGTCGTAGAGTCATAATCTCCCCATTTATCAGTTACATTAGTATTTAACTACCCTATGACATGGTGGATGTGTTATTTTACTCTATAAATATATTGTGTGAGAGTTTTCATGTTGGAAGTATTCTTTTGGTCCCCTAGTCACATGGGTAAACACTAGTAGCTATGTTGAATACCATATGAAGTGTTTATGTTGGGATCATGGTTTTAGAAGGTTTTTTCTAGCAGGTTCTTAAATGTGAAAGTGTTGGTATGCTCTTTATTAGTGTACATTTTTTATAGTTTTTCTTATTGGGTTCCTAAACTATGATTAATTTATTGTAATTTTGTGACAAATTGGATCTAGTTGATTTGGTGTTTGAGTGGTGAAGAATCTACATTTTGTCTCTAGTTTTCTTTATTTTTTATGTTACTAATGTGACATGTTCAATATTTTTATTATATTATCCAAGATCTATATGCATTATAATTTCTTTTCTTTCATTTAGAGTAGCAACCATGATTTTCTATAACCTTTGGTATGTTTCTTACATGTATCATTTTGTGAATGTTCTTGTATGGGTTCTCTTGGATTGGTCTTTCTTGTTCACCTTGGTGCATTGGAATATTCATTGTAGTGAATCATAGTGACGGTGTTTGGGGTGCTTGAGATAGTTATATTTTGGAATTAATAGTTTTTTACCATGTATAGCTCGAGACCACATGTAATGGGATCTTTGGTAATTATGTGGATTGATCACTTTTTAATATAGTTTTCATGAGAAGATCTAGATACTTATATTATGCGCATAGTGAGATTTTATCAATTTCCAATTGCATAAATGTTCCATGGAATTCTTAAGTTCAAGAATATATTTGATTTCATTTACATTCAATTGGACAATTATAGCTCATCATCTAGTTTAAATTATTTGCATGCATAATCAAATTCATGTGTATTAGATGATATAAAATTCTTAAGTTCATATAACATCATATATATACAATTTACATTTAACCTAGAGTGACTTTAAAAATGAACATTTAGCTAAGAATTCCTTATCATCTATTTCCAATTAAATAAAATTGAATCTCATAGGAATTAACCTAGAACTTACATATTTTCATTCAAATTATTTCTATTTCTTGACCTATTTAAAGAAAAATTCATTTCTGTAATTAATTGTACATCCATATTTTTATGTTCCAATTAAATAATTGCATTTTTATGTTCCAATTAAATAACATTGAATCTCATAGGAATTAACCTAGAACTTACATATTTTCATTCAAATTATTTCTATTTCTTGACCTATTTAAAGACAAATTCATTTCTATAATTAATTGTACATCCATATTTTTAAATTTACAAAGAGAAACCATTAGATAGTCCAACATTTTTATTTCTAAGGTTCAATGCTTACAATTAATCAAACCTGGTGTTTTCAACATTAATCAAGATTGAATTTAAAGAAAAAATTAATGTGTAACTCTAATTTTGATCAAGAATATATTTATTTAAGGAAAAAAATCAAGGTACAAAATTGCTAAATAAATAAAACCATAATAATGCATGATGTAAATAGATGCAACGAGTGTTCGAACCATAATAATGTATGAATGTGATGTAAATCATACAAAGTGTCTCCAATATAATAATATGATCTCAAACCATGATATTGTAAAACATGTAAAACAACTCAAATAGAGGGATATCTAGCTAGTATGAATAGAATCGTCTGATCTCTGGCTCGATCTCTCCCTCAATCCATGTCCTGATCCAAGTTGTCTTGATCACTGCCCTAATCCAAGCTGCCCTGATCCAAGCTACCCCAATCCCTATCCTGTGCTTCGTCCCAAGCCCTACACAAGTTCAAGTACACATGTAATTTAATTTTTAATAAATGTATGTGTACATATATGTAAAATTATCTAAAAATTACAATGTACAAGTTCAATGTATTCAAAATTACATCAAGTAATTTAAATTTTTATTATTTAAATGTACCTTAGTTGTATAATGTTGGGAAAAATATACGGTCATCTTAGAAGGAACATCTAAGAATAGCAGTGCCTTCAGTAATTTTATTTTCATCAGATTGGCTCAAAGACACATACCACTATGCCACAAAGCGGAAATAGTCACAACTTAGTTCCCACATTGATCCTTTTGAGAAAAGCACATGCAAAATTAACTAGATTCAACTTCAACACTATGCACAGATTCAAATTTTTAGAATCAACCAACATGAAGGATAAACATAAATGGACACAAATTTACATGGGCAAAACCCTTACGGGTAAAAAACCCCACACTCCAAAAGAACTAGCCATTGTATTATTCAACAAAAAAAAGGGTTACAATACAATTCAGGCTTACAGCCTTTCAAAGTTTACACATCTTGTCCATTTAGAGAATAAAAACAATTGTTCAGAATCCTCACACTATTACAACAACCTGACACATCATACAATGCAGATTCATCTTCTCAACCTCTCGACCCTCTCCTAGCCAACCTCTTGACCAGTCTCCACCCAACCTCGCAACCTCCCTATCTACATCCGACTTCTTATCCTATATCCAACACCTCAGCCCTCTTGGCTTGTTCGGTGCCTAGCACCATGGCAAGGTCGATGCTCAACCTCTCGACCTCCATGCAACTTCTCAACCTCCACGCAACCTCTCAGCCTCCACGTATCCTCTCAGCCTCCACACAGCCTTTCGGCCTCCACTTCGTAAACTAAACTAGCACCTAGCCTTTCAGCCTGCTGCTCGATGTTCACTGCATCCAACCTCATGGCCTATAGCTCGACTTTCGTGCCTTCTGGTTATCGCCGCTCACTATCACCTCCACTCTCAGCTCCAAGCTCTGAGAGAATCATCTCTCAACCTTCGCCGCATCCAGCCTTTCGACCTGTAGCTCGACTTGTCCAGGTTATCGTTGTTCGGCTCCCAGATAGATTCTAGAGAGACACTCACACACTAGACTCGAGAATCCTCTATCACTTCGATTCTTCAACTGCCGAACCCCTTAGGGTTTCACCTCCAGCCACATGCCATCATCCAACATGCAATCCTAGTCATCAGATAAGCAGTCAAACAAATCTCCACCATCGAACGTAGCGTTCTCCATGGGTTACCAAGTCAACCATAAGCACATGGGCCCACAAGCCATCTATCCTCCACGTCATCACCACTTATTAGCCTTCATCATGATCCACCAACCTTATCGAGTCCCAAGTGGTCCCCACATCCATTGGCATCCAAGTCGCTCAATCACTAGAGAACTGAACTTCAAAACCTCTTGACAAAAGTTATGAAGTTCCTAGAACCTGCGACTCGCCGACAAAGGGATTTCTCTGTTGCCCAAAACTCAAACTTCCAAACCTCATGTCAGAGGTTACAAATTTATCAAAACTCACAAAATGCTGACAAAGGGATCACTCTATCACTCAAAACCCGAACTTCCAAACCTTGAGTTAGAGGTTACAAAGTTCCCAAAACCCACGATGAGTCAAAAACGAAGGAAGTAGCCTTCCCTTCATATTCGCTAAGTCGAGAGGTTACAAAACTTCAGAACCCCGCGACATCAGTTAGATAAAATTTAAAACTAGCGACTTAACTCAGGCCGATGAAGGAGGAAAACACAACTGCTCCATGAAGCAATCAATCTAGTAATTTGAGTCACAATTCTCAACATTCTCGCACTTGACGAAGAAATTATTGGATCCTTCCAAAGAAAACTCAAGAATCTTAAACAATGCTTCTGTACTCCAACCAAGACACCTGCAATGACATCCAAGATGTCCACCAACTCAGGAAATAGTTCCAAACATCCACCACAGGAAAAGGAACAAGCCAAGTTGTATATGCACCAGTCTCAAGAACACAAGTATCAAATCCTACAGACAACAAGAGCACCAACATTGCCACCACTCCATTGTGCTCACAAGCTATACAAAAGCAAGACAACGTCAACTTCAAAGCCCACAACGCGAATACAACCATGAATCCATCCTCCAGAAAACAAGATAGAACATTAGCTAGAACAACCAAAAAAATGACTTCTCCCATCCAACTGAACAATCCACGTGACTGAAAATAGCACACACAACAAGTGCCACTCCATCCAATCATACATACCTCCAAGGTATCCTCATTAGTATACTCATTCCATCTTCATAGTTGACCCATCACCTGCAAAATAAAGCTCCATGTGCCAACCAATTGAAGAAGACAAAGCACAACCAAGAACTCCCACTGCATGGGTAATGCCAAGTCTAAAAGAACAAGGCATAATGAGTCTACCAATGGAATAACATAGAAATGTTGGAATATGTACCTCAATTCTTACTGGCATGAAACTCCTGAAGGGAAAAGTCGGTGTGACATTATTGATGTCTGCTCGACTAGCTGTTCTGAATCCTTTTGAAATGTTCATATCGCCGAGACAGAGTTGATGTCTTGCCGATTGAAGTCTATCGATGAGACCTATTGTGTTCGATGTGACCTTTTGTCGAGTGAAGACCTCTAGCCGACAGAATGCTCATATTGGGCGTCGGGGAGACTCATAGCGACCGGGGGCTTCAGGGTGACTTGAACACTCGGGAAGAAGTCCCAGCGATTGAAGAATGTCTCACCGATAGCATATGGCCATCAAGGTAACACAAGGGTCTCGGGAAGAAGTCTTAGCGATGGTGGGCTGTCTCACTGACATTGATTCATTAGGATGTCGGGGAGACCTACAGCGACTGAAGTCATCGGTGTAACCCATTTGCTTTAATATGAAGTCTTATCGATGGAGGGTTGTCTCACCAATACGTATTCACTTGGAGTCTTCGCGGTGACACAAAGACTTCAGTATGAAGTCTTAGCAACGGGTGTGGGTCTCGCTGATGATGAGGGGTCTTCGGTATAACTCTTGGCGAACGGTGGTTTCAGGATAACATAGAAGCCTCGGTAAGAAGTCTTACCGATGTGTGATGTCTCACCGAATGGTGTCATCGGTGTAATCTCCTGGTGAAAGTGATAAGTCTTGCCGACTATTATTTGGCGCTCAGTATGACTTGAGACCTCGGTGTGATGTCTTGGCAAAAGCGATAAGTCTCGCCGACTGTTGGATGCTTCGGAAACCACATGAAGGCTCGGTGGGATGTCTTGGCGAGAGTGGTAAGTCTTGCCGATGGTATGACATTTTGATGTTGCTTTGAACATCAGTATAATGTCTCACTGAAGAGCGGTATGTCTTGTAGATAGAAATATTGAAGTCGGTGCAACTTGTGATATCGATGTAACCTCTTGCCGAGTCTATGGACTCTTGGCAATATTGACCGTGAAGACTTTGTGGCATCGGGTAGACACGGTTAGTGTCTCACCGACATGCCAACAAAGTTGAATGTTTCCTTTGACCGTTTGACCTTCCTATGTGGTGTCTCATGGACCAATCAGAGGAAGCGAAATTCAAATAGTTAGCGGTTTGATTTTTGCATTAGCTGTGACGCTAGAGCTGAACTGGATGCAAGGAAAAATCAATTGCTCAAAAGGAAATTTTCTATGATGGGTAATGGCAGATAAGGATGAACAGAAGGTAAAAATTAGAATGTGATAAGATTTAAAGAATCTATTCTGAGTTTGAAATAATTGTATTGTTGAGAGCATCTCTGTAAGAGATTGAACAGTGAATGAAGCTACTATGAATTGATACCAGAGAGTTGTATCTCTGCATTGTATGTAATTATTTGTTACTATAATACAAAGAGATTTAGCTTGGTGTGTGGGTTTTTTCCCGAAAGGGTTTCCCACGTAAATCTGTTGTTCATTATCTTTGTGTATTATTTTTATTTCTGTAAATCTTTCATGTGTGTCTTAATTAGATTGTAGTTTGGAAATTAAAAGTACTGTATGCATTCTTCCCTGTGGTTTTGATATTAGGAAAGTTGCTTCCGCACATCTGCTTTTCTTACAAGTGGTATCAGAGCCTGGCCAGTTGTGTTATCCTTGTGAGTGGGTTGGGTTTTTTGTGTCAATTCTTTTTCAGTGGGAGTTTGATAGAGGTCTGATAATTTAATTACAGATTAAGATGGTGAGCACATCCGGGAAGATGGAAATAGAGAAATTCAATGGTAGCAATTTTAAGTTGTGGAAACTTAAAATGGAAGATCTGTTAGTGGACCGAGATCTTTGGAATGTCGTGTCTGGAACGATGCCTCAAGGCATGAAGCAAGAGGATTGGGACCTTGCAGATAGAAATTCTAAGGGGCTGATAAGGCTCTATTTGGCAGAATCTATTCTTCTGAATGTTCATGAAGAAAAGACTCCATCTTCCTTGTGGAAAAGACTGGCATCTATTTATCAAGGCAAGTCCTTGGTAAACAAATTGTTCTTGAGGAAGAAGCTGTACTCTTTGAGAATGCAGGAGGGAGGATCTGTTCCTGATCACTTGAATGCTTTCAACATGCTGATTGCTCAGTTAACATCTGTTGGTGTGAAGATTGAAGATGAAGATCACTGTATGCTCTTATTGTGTTCTTTTCCAAATTCATGGGATCACCTGGTGATGGCTATTGGGAGTACAACATCCACTTTCAATATGGAAGATGTTGTTGCTTCTTTATTTTCAGAAGAGATGAGAAGGAAATCTTCTGAGATGGTGAAAGAGGCTCTGGCTGTTAGAGGCAAATCGAAAGAAAAAGGTAAGAAGGACAAGAAATCCAGATCGAAATTAGAAAGGAGATCAAAGTCTCCTGGAAAGAATTTGAAGGTGAAATGTTGGAATTGTGGGAAACTTGGTCATGTCCGAAAGGATTGCAAGGAGGAGAAAAAGAAGAAGAAGAAGGAGACCTCTTCTGAAAATGATTCTTCTCAGAGTGATTCAGACGCCTTCACTGCATCCTTGGCTACGCGGGCATCTGATGATGTCTGGCTGATTGATTCTGGAGCATCTTTCCACATGATATCTCATAGAGATTGGTTCACGAAGTATGAAAACTATGATGGTGGAAAGGTGTATTTGGAAAGTGATTCATCTTTGGAAATTGTTGGTTGTGGAAGAGTCAGAATTCAATTCCCTGATGGAAGAGTGAAGGGAATCAATGATGTGATGCATATACTAGGTCTGGCTCATAATTTACTTTCTGTAAGTAAGCTGAATGATATTGGAGTGCATGTCACGTTCTCTGGAAATGGCTACAAGATGACTAGAGGCTCTATGGTGCTAGCAAGGGGTTCTCGTATTGGTACCTTGTATAAGCTAGATGCACAAGCTATTCAAGGCAATAGTGTCTCTGTGAAGTCACAGAAAGCTACTCATGGAGGAAAAGAGGGAAACGTTCCTGATGGTGTAAACTCCATGGAGGTTAAACTTCCAGCAGAAAAGAGTATGCTCTCGTATCATAGGCTAGGCCACATTGGTGAGAAAGGTTTAAAGACATTGAAGAATAAAAACCTGGTTGAGGGGCTTGAAGATTGTAACCTCAAATTCGAGTTTTGTGAACATTGTATATATGGTAAAAAACACCATGTTTCATTTTATTCCAGTCCTCACAAATCTTCTGGTTTGCTTGATTATATTCATTCTGATGTTTTTGGTCCAGTGAATGTTCCTTCTCTGTCTAAATCAAGATACTATGTGTCATTTATTGATGATTATTTAAGAAGAACATTTGTATATTTTTGAGAAGTAAATCAGAAGTGTTCATTCGATTTAAGGAATTTAAAAACCTTGTTGAAAATTAGACTGGTAGGAAAATAAAATGTTTAAGGACTGACAATGGCAGTGAGTTTTGTTCAGATGAATTCGAAAGGTACTGTAAAGATCATAGGATTAAAAGACATAAGACTACACCTTACACTCCTACTCAAAATGGAGTTGTTGAAAGGTTCAACAGGACAGTAATGGAAAGAGCATGAAGTATGCTGAGAAGTGCTGGCTTGGAGGAGAAGTTCTAGGCTGAAGCAGTCTCTACATCATGTTACTTGGTAAATCGTTCTCCTAACTCTACTCTTGTTGAGAAGACGCCTTTGGAAGCATGGTCTGGAAAGAAGCCCTCTCTGAGACATATTCGTGTCTTTGGCTGTGAGGCATATGCATATGTGCCATTTGAAAAAAGATCTAAGTTGGGAAAAAAAGTTGTAAAGTGTATTTTTATTGGCTATAGTGCTGGCATAAAAGGATACAAGCTTTGGAATCTTGAGACTGAGAAGGTTTTGTATAGAAGAAGCGTTATCTTTCATGAGCTGAAGCCTTCTACACTGGATCCCCAGTTAGAGAAGAAATCAGAAAATGAAAAGGATGTAGCAGATATTCCTCCGACACCAGATAAAGAGGAATTGAAAAATCAAAATGTACTGATACTGAGGAAAGCTCAAGTAGCTTTGAAAGATCTGAAGAAGATGAAGAACCACCTCAGCCTCAACTTGTGAGGAGGTCAACTCGTGAAAGAAAGCAACCTGATAGGTATGGGTTTTCTTTGATAGAGTCTACTTGTGCCTATGCTTTAATTTCTAGCACTGATGAACCTAGGACTGTGAAAGAGGCATTTAAAATGTCTGATTCAAACTCTTGGTTGGAAGCCATGAATGAAGAAATGGCATCATTAGAAAAGAATGATACCTGGAGTTTGGTGCCATTGCCTAAAGGCATAAAAGCTGTGGGTTGCAAATGGGTATTTAAAAAGAAAATTGGTCTGGATGGTAGTGTAGAAAAATATAAAGCGAGGCTGGTTGCAAAAGGTTATTCCTAGGTAGAGGGAATTGATTATGGAGAAATCTTTTCTCCTCTAGCTGAGCTGACATCTATTAGATTTATTTTGTCACCTGTACAAGCGTATGACTTAGAAATTGAACAGATGGATGTGAAGACATCGTTTCTTCATGGTGACCTTGAAGAAGAAATTTATATGTACCAACTGGAGCACTTTGTGGGAAAAGGTAAAAAAAGACTGGTTTGCAAGTTAAAGAAATCTCTGTATGGGTTAAAACAGTCTCCTAGAATGTGGTACCAAAAATTTGACACTTTTTTTTGTCATTGGGATTTGTAAGATCAAAATGTGATCATTGTGTCTATTACAAAGTTGAAAGTGATCAAGTCCTTATTATTGCTCTCTATGTTGATGATATGTTGTTCATAGGCAATAGTAAGCTAATGATTTCTGATCTTAAGTCTCAGTTGTCTGCAAAGTTCAAAATGAAAGATCTTGGTGTAGCAAGGTATATTTTGGGAATGGAAATAACCAGGGACAGTAAAAATAGAAAACTTTGGCTTAGTCAGAGTAAGTACATCATGACTGTTCTAGAGAGATTTTGTATGATTGATTGCAAGTAGCTAGTTGTTCTAGTTTTACAGGGAATGAAGCTGTCTGTTGAAGACTATCCAAAATCTCCTATTGAGATGGAGGACATGACTAGTGTACCTTATGCTAGTGCGGTTGGCAGCCTTATGTATGCAATGGTCTGTACAAGGCCAAACATTTTCCAAGTAGTGGGAGTTCTTAGTCGTTTTATGGCTAATCCTGGAAAGACACATTGGGATGTTGTGAAGAGAGTGTTTAGATATCTGAAGGGGACTTCAGAATATGCTTTGTGTTACCAATGAAACTTGGTTGAATCATAGAGAACTCTCAACATTCAAGGTTATGTGGATTCTGATTGGGCAGAGGACATTGACAACAAAAGATCCACCAATGGATATATTTTCATGATGAATGGTGGTGCAGTGAGTTGGATGAGCAAGCGGCAAGCTGTAGTCACTTTGTCCACTACATAGGTAAAATACATTATAGCTACACCTACCTATAAAGAAGCAATTTGGTTAAAACATTTGTGTTCTAACATTGGTTTTGATGTAAGAAAAATCACTATTTACTGTGACAGTCAGAGATATGGTGGAGGGTGGGAAGGTCTCTTTGGAGAAAATGGATACTCTGGAGAATGTTGTAGATGCATTGACAAAGCCTGTGAGCATAGACAAATATAGGTGGTGTTCCATGGGCATCAAGGCCCATGAATTTTAGTAGTTTTATTATGCTCTGGAGGTGTCAGTAAGATCTTCATCAAGTGGGAGATTGTTGGAATATGTGCCTCAATTCTTACTGGCATGAAACTCCTAAAGGGAAAAGTCGGTGTGACATTATTGATGTCTGGCCGACTAGCTATTTTGAATCCTTTCGAAATGTTCATATCGCTGAGACAGAGTTGATGTCTTTCCGATTGAAGTCTATCACTGAGACCTATTGTGTTCGGTGTGACCTTTTGTTGAGCGCAGACCTCTGGCCGACAAAATGCTCTTATCGGGCGTCAGGGAGACTCATAGCGACCGGGGGCTTCGGGGTGACTTGAACACTCAGGAAGAAGTCCAAGTGACTGAAGAATGTCTCACCAATAGCATATGGCCATCGGGGTAACACAAGGGTCTCGGGAAGAAGTCTTAGCGATGGTGGGTTGTCTCGCTGATAGTGATTCATTAGGATGTTGGGGAGACCTACAGCGACTGGAGTCATCGGTGTAACCCATTTGCTTTGATATGAAGTCTTACCGATGGAGGGTTGTCTCACCGATACGTATTCACTTGGAGTCTTCATGGTGACACAAAGACTTTGGTATGAAGTCTTAGCGACGGGTGTGGGTCTCGCCGATGATGAGGGGTCTTCGGTATAACTCTTAGCGAATGGTGGTTTCGGGATAACATGGAAGCCTCGGTAAGAAGTCTTACCAATGTGTGATGCCTTGCAAAATGGTGTCAGCGGTGTAACATGTGACTTCAGTGTAACCGACTATTATTTGGCGCTCGATATGACTTGAGACCTCGGTGTGATGTCTTGGCGAAAGCGATAAGTCTCTTCGATTGTTGGATGCTTCAAATAACATGAAGGCTCGGTGGGATGTCTTGGCGAGAGCAGTAAGTCTTGCCGATGGTATGAAATTTTGATGTGGCTTTGAACATTAGTATAATGTCTCATCGAAGAGTGGTATGTCTCACCGATCGAAATACTGAAGTCGGTGCAACTTGTGATATCGATGTAACCACTTGCCGTGTCTATGGACTCTTGGCAATATTGACCGTGAAGACTTTGTGGCATCGGGGAGACACGGTTAGTGTCTCACCGACATGCCAACAAAGTTGAATGTTTCCTTTGACCGTTTGACCTTCCTATGTGGCATCTCGTGGACCAATCAGAGGAAGCAAAATTCAAATAGTTGGTGGTTTGATTTTTGCATCAGCTGCGACACTGGAGCTGAACTGGATGCAAGGAAAAATAAATTGCTCGAAAGGAAATTTTCTATGATGGGTAATGGCGGATAATGATGAACAGAAGGTAAAAATAAGAATGTGATAAGATTTAAAGAATCGATTTTGAGTTTGAAATAATCAGATTGTTGAGAGCATCTCTGTAAGAGATTGAACAGTGAATGCAGCTACTGTGAACTGATACCAGAGAGTTGTATCTCTGCATTGTATGTAATTGTTTGTTACTGTAATACAAAGAGATTCAGCTTGGTGTGGTGGGTTTTTTCCCAAAAGGGTTTCCCACGTAAATCTATTGTTCATTATCTTTGTGTATTATTTATGTTTTTGTAAATCTTTCATGCGTGTCTTAATTAGATTGTAATTTGGAAATTAAAAGTACTGTATGCATTCTTCCCTGTGGTTTTGACATTAGGAAAGTTGCTTCCGTACCTCTGCTTTCCTTACAAGAAAGTGTAATCATGTAGTTTCAAGGAACCATCCACAGTGATATGCAAAACCTATGAATACAGGTCTCACAATAAGTCTACACCACTCTCCCAAGATCTTCACACTCAACACAGGAAAGAGATAAAGAACCTCCAAGTTACCACCCAATAACTTGAGTGAAAACAATAGCTCCAACCAAATCTCAAACCAATATAATGTGAAACCAAACATCCAGGAAGACAACCAAGACTAGAGAGAGAAAAACTGCACATCATATACCTGTAGAAAGTCCTTCTACATACACCTCCAAATGCTAACTGTGTCAAGTACCACCAACACCTCAACCGAAGACTCCAAGAATCCTCCATGGCTACGAGATGTTGTACATCTTCAAATAGTGTCCACGCAAAATGTGAAAGAGGTCTTCTCCAGCAATAGGATCTAAGAGCTCCTCCTAGTAACATCTGCAACACTAAAGAAGATAATTCACCACATAGTGATGAATCCACATTCACTACTAAATCTCCCATGAAACGTGACAACCTAGCCCTCCAACCATCATGACATAAAATCATCACTGTCAAAAGCTTACACAAAGCAGTGTATCCAAGCTATCCATAACATCATGATACAACATGCTATAGGACCCCAATACTGACTACCGTGGTAATCACTCATCATCTAAACTCTCATCTCAAAGAAACCACACCAATGCACAAGTGACCAAAGACAAGGCCAGCTAACAAGTCTGCATCAACACTGAATCAACCTCATGGATATAGACAACCCACTTCTGAGTTATCCCACTACAACTGAATGGGTGATCAGTCCATACAACTACATAAATCGTAGATCCAAAACACTGAAACATGCAAAGCCACCGACAGATTGGAAATTGTAAAACTGAGACCTCAAAGAGAATTTACCATGTAGACAATCATGAATCAAACACCAGATCAATCTCAGATCTGATTTTCCAATCACATCCATAATGAGCACCATAGTCAAGGAATCCACCAAGCATCACCACAAGAATGTTGAATGACTAATCATATACCAACACTCTCATGTAGAGAAGAAAACACACCTCCTCTTACCATGCACAAAGTATGAATGTAGAACTACAACTATCTCATCCAATAACACCCCCAAAAACTAGGGTCTAGAAAATAGTTTAACAACTCCACATCTTCACAAGTTTTTTTTTTTTATCGTGTGAAACCTGAAAAACCAATGTGTTCGAGAACACCCATGCACACCCACTTCCAATTCACATTTGGATGACTCAATATTCTGAAACATAAACACCATAACAGTTAAACTAGAAAAAGGATTATCATGAATGAGCATCACCATAGTTTTTTTTAAGAAAACCTATAAAAAAATCTTAGACCCAAAAGCATGAGTCTGAACCATGTAGGTACAAGGCATCCATGAGAGGAAAAAGGAAGTCAGAAACTCTAGGCCCATTTCAAGCCAACTCCTCAACCACCAACATGCACGTGCATCCATGAGAGAGACAGGCTATTATAGGAGCTCTCAGATCATCCAATGACCAACTCCATAGCCTTCATGCAATCGGGGTACTAAAGAACAACACCTTCAATACCAGGTCAAAGCACCCATCACAAGCACAATACTTCATGGCTGAATAACAACCCAAGCATCTCCATACCATTAGGGAGCCTCTCACATAGACACCCAGTATGAACCACACTCTATTGCAACACAACCATAAGCATAAACTCACACCCCTTGCATCAGGATTATTCATTGTCAAACAAGAGCCTTAGACCACACCATTACAATATGATCAACTCCAATTTCTCCATATTCAATGTCTTTCATGCTGCATGTTGTCTCAAAAGAGCAATGAATTTTACTCACCAAAGAATCAAACATTAGCCCACTCCTTTAGATCTCCTCAAGCTTGCCGAGCTAAGAAATCTTTACAAAACAAATCCACAAAACCGTGAAACACCAAGAATTATTTCATGCAATCCCAATGCGAGTCCATGCAAGTGAAACTCATAAACCTGCACATGCAAGCACAAGCAAATCTTGGAAGAAGGCTCTGATACCACTTGTTGGAAAAAATATACGGTCATCTCAAAAGGAGCATCTAAGAACAGTAGTTCCTTTAGTAATTTTATTTTCATATAAGATTGCCTCAAAGACATAGACCACTATGCCACAAAGCGAAAACATGCACAGTTCATTTTCCACATTGATCCTTTTGAGAAAAGCACATGTAGAATTAACTAGATTCAACTTCAAGACTATGCACATATTCAAATTTGTAGAATCAACCAACATGAAAGACAAACATAAATGGACACATAGATTTACATAGGGAAAACCCTTATAGGTAAAAAACCCCACACTCCAAAAGAACTAGCCATTGTATTATTCAGCAACAAAAAGGGTTACAATACAATTCAAGTTTACAACCTTTCAAAGCTTACACATCTTGTCCATCCAAAGAATATAGACCAACATTCAGAATCCTCACACTATTACAACACCCTCACAAAAAATACAATGCAGATTCATCTTCTCAACCTATTGATCCTCTCCCAGCCAACCTCTCGACCAGTCTGCGCCCAACATCATAGCCTCTTTGTCTACATCCGGCTTCTTAGCCTACATCCAACACCTTGGCCCTCTCGGCTTGTTTGGCGCCCATCACCATGGAAAGTTCAGAACCCGACCTCTTGATCTCCACGCAACTTCTTGACCTTCGCGTAGGCTCTCAGCCTCCACACATCCTCTTGTCCTCCATGCAGCCTTTCAACCTTCACTTGGTAACCTCAGCTTGCCACTCGACGTTCACTGCATCCAACCTCATGGCCTACAACTTGGCTTCTATGCCTTCTGGTTATTGCCATTCACTATTCCAGCCACTCTCAACTCTGAGCTCCGAGCTCCGAGAGAGTTATCTCTTAGCCTGCACTGCATCCGGCCTTTCGCCCTGTAGCTTAGCTTTTCTAGGTAACCACCTTTCAGCTCCCAGAGAGATTCTAGAGAGACACTCACACATTAGACTTGAGAATCCTCTATTGCTTCAACTCTTCAACTGCCGCACCCCTTAGGGTTTCACCTCGAGCCACACCGTATCATCTAGCATGCAATCCTGGCCATCGGATAAGTAGCCAAATAAATCTTCACCGTCAAACTTAGGGTTCTCCATGGGTCACCAAGTTAACTGTCGAGCACATGGGCCCACAAGCCATCTATCCTCCACATCATCACCACTTATTGGACTTCGTCACAATCCGTCAACCTTATCAGGTCCCAAGTGGTCCCCTCATCCATCGGCATCCAAGTCACTCGATCATTGGAGAACCAAACTTCAAAACCTCTTGACGGAAGTTATGGAGTTCCTAGAACTAGCGACTCACTGAAAAAGGGATCACTCTGTCACCCAAAACTCAAACTTCCAAACCTCATGTCAGAGGTTACAAAGTTCCCAAAACCCGCGACACCGAAAAAGGGATCACTCTATCGCTCAAAACCTGAACTTCTGAACCTCGAGTTAGAGATTACAAAGTTTGTAAAACCTGTGACGAGTTGACAACAAATGAAGTAGCCTTCCCTTCACAATCGCTAAGTCGAGAGGTTACAAAACTTCAGAACCCTGCGACATCAGTTAGATAAACTTGAAAACCAGCGACTTAACTCAGGGCAATGAAGGAGGAAAACACAATTGCTTTAGGAAGCCATCAAGCTAGTAATTTGAGTCACAATTCTCAACATATAATGCATGGGATCCTGATCATGCTCAAAATTCCAAACTCTGAGAAATCACCATACTGCTTCAAAAAATTTTAAATACACGATTTCAATCAGGAGTTAAAGAACTAGACTTTAAAATAAATTTTATTTAAAATATGTATGTAGTAAAATTTTAGAACAAAATATATATTTATATATATATAGCCTACTTGATGGATCTACCTATCTCACTAATATCACAAATATGCAAAGACACCGTAGGGGGATTTGTAGCTAGTACAATATCAATGCCAAAAAGAAACTTACTATATGTGCCATGAACAAGATCAGGTGCCCCAATAACCTCAGTGTGATCTGTAACATGTTGAGGACTTGGTCAGGCTATAGGATCAACAGAAATAGGATGTGCATGGGATCCTATAGGCTGTTGTGGAATATCTTCTGAAGTTGCCACCCCATGGCTTGTATGTGTACCAGGATATCATTGTCTAATAAAGGCTTGTACCTGGTTAAGAGGGATCCCATGGTCCTCACTGATGACCTGATAAGCTGCTAGTAAATACAAAACAAAGACTCTTCACATATTTCATAGAGTCGTGTGACTCATATGGTCGACATCTGAAGGAGTAGGTAGATTGGCACGAATAAACAAATCATAAGATGTAGATGTAGCCTCAATGATAGGAAGGCTGATCTGCAATCGTAATAAGTATCTAATAACTCGATCAGATGACATCTGATTGATCTATGTCATAATAGTGGAAATACTATAAACAATCTAGGATCTAGTGGAGCGTGTTGTTGATTCCTTTGCTATTTCCAATTCCAAATGTTTTGGTAGAACCAAAAGGTTTGGGCCAACTAATTCCCTCTTGTTCATGAGCAATGGAAAATCTTGAAATCTAAACTCTTGTTTGTCAGAAAGACGACCTTTACCTTGGCCAACATGCTCAAGATAAGATGTGTGGTCCACATCTATCTGTAAATGAAACTCTACATATAACTGTTTGATAAAATATTGTGGCATCTCATCATTGCAAAGCCATCTATGGTAAGCGGCCAACCATCTAGGATATATGAATGGCACAACAAGCTCATCTACACACATCGTCACCATATATCCTCTAATTCTATTTTTTCCTCTATAAAAAGGGAACATGGTAAACACATTTTCTGGTAAAACTAATTTTCCAACATCTCTCCATTTTTGTGTGTCAATAACACTCCTGGAAAGAGATGAATTAAACTGCTCAATGTTGATACCATCATTAGGATTGAAAGATTGAATCGTCTCGATCATTCATAAAATCTCGTCTCTAATTTTGACTAATCTATCTCGATTAGCTAAATCAGGGGAGTTGTGAATTGTTTGATCTAAACATCTTAGTGCATTTTCTAATCTAGCAATACTCTCCTGATATAAATTTGATCTAACTTGACCATGTTTCTTAGAACGAGGGGAATGGTGAGATCCCTCATCAACCATGATATATATATATATATGTATATAAGTAAAGAGATTTACATATCATTAAAACAAAATATATGATGTTAAACAAATTTATCAAACTTCAAAACTAAAACATAAATTTAAATTACAAATTTATCAAGTTTCAAAACTAAAACATTTTTTTAAATTTATATCTAATGAGATAGAAAGTTATAGATATATGAAATAGAACCTTCTACAACTTAGATCAACATAAGAAATTCAACAACTACAAAGAGACTTGATATACATGTATATATGAAAATATGTGCATATATGTACATATATGTTTCAATATGTATATATGTATATATATGTGTGTGTACATATATACATATATGTATATTTATGTGTACATGTACATGTACATGTATGTACATACATGTGTGTATGTATGTAAAAATATATGTATGTACATGTACATATACATACATATATTTATACATACATGCATACACATGTATACATAAATGTACATATACATATACATATGTATACATACACATATGTATGTACATGTACACATATACACACATACATGTAGATATACATATATATAAATACGTACATACACATATGCATATGTACATACATACATACACACACATTTATATACATGTCACTACATACATGTACATATATACATGAGAGTGATTGCAAGAGTGTGAAAGTGAGCTTGTGAATGAAGTGAAGAAGTGCAACTGAATGCTTAGAGGTTGAAATGCTTGTTGAAGGAGTGAATATGAAGAGGAGATGAAGAAAATTGGCCATATTTGGGTTGATTGGCCAAAGAAGGTGTTACAACTTGACTCCCAATGAGAAGTGTAACGCCTCTATAGGTTCAACCATATGAATCTGCCAGGGACGTAAGTGTGCCGTGCGGATGTCTGTGCACCACACGGGTATCCCCAAAAAAAATGCCTCCACCAACGCTCAAAACAGGTGCCAAGTGGGATGCAAGTAGCGAGCTTATGTGGAATTAAGCCTTTGAACTTGGTTTTCTAAAGTGGAGAAGGTAAAAAGGGGAATTTGCATAAGGGGTGCAAATTCACTCTTATACATTTCCCCCCCACTTTAGCGAGCATAAGTACTGATGAGTGCTCAATAAAGTAGATCAAGGAAGGAGTAAGGTTTGAAATGTATACCTAAACCATCGAGGAAGCAGACCACCATCTAGAAAACCTGAAGGTGTAGGACAAGCGAAGGACTTCATAGTTACTCGAAATTGTGAAGTTGAAGGAAGAAAGTGTCCTACAAGCCCGCGGACCTACAAGGAGGCAACCCCCAAGATCTCTCACATGAAGGAAGCCCCATGAAGAAAGAGCCTTATAGGCCCACAAACTACAAGGAAGGTGTCCCCAAAAAACTCTAGCATGGAGGATACCCTGTGAAGCAAGTTCCTTACAGGCTCGTAGACCTGCAAGGAAGGAATCCCCCAAAAAACTCTAGCATGGAGGAAACCCATAGGAAGCACCCTACAGGCTCTCAGGCTTGTAGGGAGGTATCCCCCAAGATCTATCGCATGGAGGAAACCTGAGAAAGCTGACTTCACAGAGTTAGGAAGCGGCCAAGTAGGTGAGTAAGCATACATTCGTGTAGACCATTGATAATTTGGAAGACTTTCAAAGGGATCCCTCGAGAACCCTTCAAAAGAAGAGGGGTCCATTCAAGGGATGCACTGTTTGAGAATCAAGGTCTAGTTAGGCTAACCCCAAGCTAGATGCGAATGATTTCATGATAAGATATTTCAAAAGGAGGTCCCTCGGGGACCTATCGTAAATAAGGGGGGTCCACTCAAGGGACGCTAAGTTTGAAAATAGATGTTCCCTTTCTCAGATCGATCCATCATCAAGGGATCCTCTTGAAATATGTTCACTTCATCAAGGAATTCAAAAGGAAGAAAATTTCCCCATGCGAGGGGAAAGTAAAAATTATTCCCGCTTTGGAGGAAAGTTTCCAAGTCCTTTCTTTACGAACCCGTGATGAAGGAAACATGTTTCCTTAGGGTTTCAAGTTAAGAATGCGATTTTGAAGAAAATTTTGTGAATATTTTCGAGAAAAGATTTGTTGGCCACGAATGCATTTTCTGAAAATTGAAATGTTGAAGAAAGGCATTGTCACACATGAGAGGGAAAAATCAAGCAAATAAGAGAAAAAGATAGAGAGAAAGAAAAAGAGAGAAGAAAACACGAACAAAGGGCATAGGGGGATTTGGTTTAGCGGGGTTAGAACTATCTGAGCTCATATGAATAATAGGTAACTACAATGCAAGGAAAAATATCATCAATCCCCAACCAGATCAGGAAGAATGCACGAAAAATAAAGTAAAATAAAAAATTGGGTCAACATGGAAGGGAAGCCTATAAGATGTCCCCAACACTTTGCATCGTCCCCAATTTATTGAAAATCAAGCGCAAACATGGAAGAATGATGATACAAATAGAAGAAGGTTTACGACACAAAAACCGCACCTGTATCCAAGCACCAACAAGGGTGACGAGGGTCATGTAGGCACACATAGCATGATCATGGGGGAACACATCACAAAACACACACACACAAAAGATCAAAAAGAGGTCTCCTCCTAACACTAGTCGACCAAGAGATCATTCACTTCCCACTCTAGATCATCATAAGGGGAGGGAGGGTGAGCCTGCAATGGTGGGATGTTAAGAGGAGGAGCATCCAACCCTCCTACAACAAGGGCCAAGGTAGAAGGCCCCTCAAGGTCCTCTCCATCGAGCTCTTGTGGAGCTAAGGTTAGCGGCTTCAGGAAGATCGCTAATAAGGTCGAGACTTCATCCAAAGAGTTAAACATGCACCCCATAGGAGCGTTGTGTCTAACTTTAGTGGACGGGGCAGGTTGCACCTAAGATTCACCACTAGGCTCGTCAAATGACTCGAGAGCAGTGACAAGCTCAGGGGAAGCCAAGACTGGTTCTATGACTAGGACAGAACAAGTCAACATAGGGCCACCTTGTGGAGAAGGTGGAATCATCATATGTCCTTTGCTTCTAGAAGGACCACACAACCTTTTGTCTCAACGGAGGAGATGAACTCCCCACAGAGGAGACTAAAGGTGTGGAGGAAGAGGAGGAAAGGACCACATCGGACACAACCAAGGTTTTAATCATATCCATGGGCTTCGGTAAAGGATGGATATCCAAAATGGACATTAGTAAAGGCGACTCCATCGAAGGAGCGATAAACACCTATACCCCGTTGGGGTTAGGCACATTCATACTCGCAGTGGAAGCCAAAAGTGGTGTAGGACTAGACTAAATAGAAGTAGAAGGAAGGGAAGAGCATGACACTATAGGAGACCTTGAAGTAGGGGTGGTCACTTCTTCGTCCCTTTGCAAGGCAACCTGCTCAGCCAAGAGAGCCTTTCACCGACACTTGCACTTGTGCGCAGGTGGTTTCTACGACTCTTTGAATTGGAGGCTAGAGGTTGTGAAGGAACAAAAGGCTCCTGCTCAGCCATGGGAACATCCACTATAGCCATTTATGGCAGAGGGATGAATTCATGAACAAGAATAGGAGGAATAGGTTGAGAGGCAGTGGGGGGAGTCGGCCAAAGAGCCTTGGCAATGGGCCTCTTCCTGTTTGCTACCCTAGGAGCAGAAGCGGTAGGAGGCCATGGATAGAATTCCCTTCAGGGACCTTTCTTTATGTTGTATAAGTAGTACCATGGTCTGGGTTATTCATTAGGGAGATCCATGATTTTGAGCTTGGGCCTATGCCAAGGAGGAATCATTGGACTCAACAGATAGTTTGCCAAACTGACTCATCCAATACTCTTCCCAAGAAAGGGGAGAGGACAAGGTAGTCTGGGCAAAAGCAACTGTCTCTTTACCTTTATGGGGAGGAGAGGGAGTCGATGTGTACTTCTCTTTTCCTTTATGGGAAGAGAGAGTAGTCGATATAGGGTTCTCCTTCTCCTCTCGGGAAGAGGAGGCAACTGATTGTTTTATTATGGGAAGGGTCAGTTTTGGCTATCCTTGGCCCCCAGTTTTATACCTTACATAATTCTTGTAACGTAGGTCCGTTCTTGGAGGAAGTGGACCAACTGGGGAGGGCCAAAAGTGATCCAATGGATATCCACCATGGGACACCAAGGGTTGATATCCAGTGTCACGCACTACATGCACGACACCTTCATGGGAGAATTTTAAACACTTGTGAATAACGAAGGTGATTCCATTCATGGAAGCTAAACAAGGTATGCCTAGCTTTAGCCTAAACAGATCTGACTCTAGGATAAGATCAAAAATTGTGTCAACAACCCTGGGTCCAACCAAGACAGACAAAGTTATTGAGCCATAAGGTCTGAGACACATGCCATCATGTGTATGAATGGTAGATTTTGTTTCTTCATATTCTTCCTTTTCTAATGAATTTAGTACTAATGTTTCTTTTGTGATAACATTCACAGGGCTCGCAAGGTCTACCAAGACCCTTATCACAATGTTACCATTGATGCAAGCAGGAATGTAGAGAGGCAAGGGTTATTGTTTAAGGGAAAATCTTGTGATGTGAATGTAATGTCCGACGAACTAGGTGCAAGTGGAGTAGTGGAAGTCATTGTGACCATATTGACATAGGCCCCAGGTTTAGTAGCAGAATCAGTGGGATCTACAATCATGTTAGCAGAGTGTGACGGAAATAGGTCTATGTATATTTACAATCCACTATTACCTTTTGCCACTGATTTGTTAGCATTTTTTTTACTCCCATTGAGGCAGATGGTACCCTCCTCAATGCGGTCTTGTATCTAATGACATAGCCACATACAACATTTGGTATCATGCCCCTTAACCTTATGGTACTGACAATAAGTGTTTTCATCATACCAATTAGGGTAAGGCTCCTTAACAGGCTTCAGATTCAGCAAGGTTATGATCTTATCCTTCAACAACTTTTGCAAGATAGAAGAATAAGATTTTGATAACTTCATGAATTTTTGGTTATGCTTGAGGCCATTGTTATCAACAGCGACAACTACATTCGTAACAACCTTACCTTTCCAAGAGATTGATACAATGGAATTTCCCTCAGAAAAGGAGTATGAGGAGGATCCCCATAATTGAACAACCATCTATTGGTACTCTCATAAGGCTACACACAAGTGCGCGAAAGAAGGGTATTTCATAAGGGAAAAATTATCTTTCCAAGGCCTTTGTAAGTTCCCTATGAACACCTTTCGCATGTCAAATTCGGGTAGCTGATATGAGATTTATGAAAGGAGCGCTTGGTAGCGTGCTATGAAATCAGTGATTTTTTTGTTATCTCCTTGTTTACTTCAGATGAGATCCAAAAAGCTCATCTTTGGCTTGATGCTTTCTTGAAATTTTCTAAGGAATTGATTTACGAGTTGGTCAAAAGAGAAAATGAAAATTGTTAGGGAAAGAACAATACCACTCAAGCGTTGTGTCCTTGAGAGATCGAGGAAACAGTTTGGCCATCAATGTGTCATGATGGAAGAAGTCTGTGCACAAGGCATTAAAGGTAGACACATGTGTCTGTGGATCACCTTTACCGCCATAATTTTCAAACTTAGGGATCTCCATTCCTTGTGGGAAGGAAGTGTTTAAGATCACAACCGACAATGGACTATGTTGGAAGAAGGGTTGGAAGATAGGCTGAGTACATGCTTGGGAAAGACTTGCTAACTGGCTCTTCATCTTACCCATATTCTAAAGAAAAGTGTTCAGAATAGGGTCATTAGAAGATAGAGGGCCAGAGGAACCTCCTCCAAAACCATTGCCAAAAACACCTCCAGAACCACCACTGGTGTGACCTTCACCAGAACCACTACCAAAGCCACCACCATCGGTCAAGCCTTTGCCGGAACCACCACTATGACCTCCACTAGAGTTGCCTCCACCAACACCACCTCCACTTTCGAATCCACAATCACTACCAAATCCCCCACCACTCATCCCGCCAAAGCCTCCACCACTAGAGGTGACAAGGGGGTGAAGCTAAAGCCTAAGGGGACCCTATTTACTTTGATAGTTTTGGGTTGTTTGAAGACAACAGGGATACTAATAGAAGGGATCGTGTTGGCCATGTAAACAGACATGGGAGGCATCGATACTTCTATCTTTCCTTCATGCTCTTTGAAGGTGAATCCTTGTGCAAAGCTAGGATTTTTCGAAGGAGCACACGCTTCAACGAGACCGAGGAGGCTAGTAAGAATTTCTATGCATGTTCAATCTTTACCCATGATATGTTTTAACTCGCTAACAACTTGAGTGGCTCTGGCCATCTTTGGATTTCTTTCCAAGTGATTTTCTAAGTCACCCAACCCTTTGGTGAGGGTGGAGACATACTCTGCAGAGATTTGAACAACCTTATGCTCATCTATCGACGATGGTGTATGGGACGTAGGGGGAGTGGGAACGTGATCAGTCTCATCAACAAATCCCATCTCATTCCTTGACAACTTCTCCTACGTGACCACACTAACTGTAGGACCATAGAAAAGGCCTGTAGATAACCCAATAGAGACCTTCATCCTTTCCATCGGGAGGTGTCGTATACTTCTCCTAACGATATACCTGGAAGTTGTGGATTGGGTTGTGATTCTCATAAACCTTCACAACACTCCAGAACAAAACAATCACAAAGTACATGAGATAAGTATCAACACCAACAGATGAACATACATTGGTTCACGTTGGGTTCTTCAAAAATGTAAGAGAGGGGGACCACCACATGCAAGGCCCCAGGTCACAGAGGGCCAAGATCCGAAAGGCTACCCTAACTTACCTCAGCTAAACGAGGTGTTAGGATATGAGGATGAGAATGACAAGGACTATAAAGTCCTGCAACCACTCTACAATCTGGAGATTCAAATGAGGCTAGGCGAACTGGTTTTCAAGCTCAACACTGTATCTCAGATAGCTCTCTATCCAAGGATGAGAGTGCAGTTTCGAGACAACAACGTGGTGTGTTGGCTTCTCTTAGGTGTGCTGGCATCCGTACAACCAGAGGACTGAAAGTACAATGTGAACTATCATAAAACAAGCTAGAAACCTAGCTAGTGACTTCTAAGAGAGAAAAACAACACTATGAAATATGATAAGTACAAAAAAATTTGATAAAGAAAATATACCAAAGCTAGGGTGAGGAAGATGATTTTGTAGAAGAGCCTATTCACCAACTAGCTCTGCAAAGCACGTACACCTACACATAGAAAGAGGAAAATGTTGGGTGGCTATATAGGGCCCTACCTTAGTTAGACCCCCATTTAGGTGTTTCCACCTCCACAGACAACCAAGAAAGCGATATAAAGAAAACAAAGTAGTAAAGATCACTAAAGCACTACAAAACAGTAAATGTGCTTACTCAACCAAGTGATAGAGGAGAGGAAAGGGAAGCTTACCACCTCCACCAATAGCACTCAAGGCTGCTTGGGGGAGAAAATGAGAGTACTCGAGCCTCTTCTGCAATGGTTTTTTTCCCCAACTTTCTCTATCGAAGTGATTGAGTGATGTATTTGCTGCAATGAGGTGCAAAGGTGCTGCTAGAATGCTTGATAGTGAGTGCAAGAGTGTGAAAGTGAGCTTGTGAATGAAGTGAAGAAGTGCAACCGAATGCTTAGAGGTTGAAATGCTTGTTGAAGGAGTGAATATGAAGAGGAGATGAAGAAAAACGGCCATATTCAGGTTGGTTGGCCGAAGAGGGAGTTACAACTTGACTCCCAATGAGAAGTGTAACACCTCTGCAGATTCAGCCACAGGAATCTACCAAGAACGTAAGAATGCCACATGGACGTCTACACGTTGTGTGGGCATCCCCGACATAAATACCTCCATCAACACTCAAAATAGGCACCAAGTGGGATGCAAGTAGTGGGATTATATGGTATTAAGCCTCCGAAATTGGTTTTCTAAAGTGGAGAAGGAAAAAAGGGGAATTTGCATAAGGGGTGCAAATTCACTCCTATACACATACACATATATGCATGTACATACATATCCATACACAAATACACAAATATGCATACATACATACACACATACACATATATATGCATACATATGTATGTACATATATACATATACATACATACATGTACATATATGTACATACATACATACACACATACACATATGTATACATACATACACACATACACACATACACATAGATGCATGTACATACATACCTACTAGTGGTATATTTTGTAGATACATACCTCAAGAATGACCTTAGAAAATGATTTTAATCTAGAAGAATTTGTAATGACTAAGGATGAGTTTTTTGGAGCAGATATAAAACAGAAATGCCAACTCATATGAAATGTTAGAAAATTTAGTGATTTTCTTGGATATGACTTGAATTTAATGAGGGGTTTGAAGTTTTTTGTTGACCTTAGAAAATAATCTTAATCTAGAAGAATTTGTAATGACTAAGGATAAGTTTTCTTGAGTAGATATAAAACAAAACTGCCAACTCATATTGAAATGTTAGAATTTAGTGATTTTCTCATATGACTTGAATTTAATGAGGGGCTTGAAGTTTACTTGACCTTAGCAAATGATGTTAATATAGAAGAATTTGTAATGACTAAGGATGAGTTTTATAATATACCTAGACATTATTATATTTGTATGTTCCATCTCTAGCCTGGCTCTAATGTTAGAGAATACTTAATCATTTGTGAAGAGAATGTTGAATGCCATATTGGGGAGTTGAGAATGTTGAATGCCATATTAGGGAGTTGAAGATGCCTAGCAGATCATATGTTGGTGACTTTGTTCAAGGGCCATTCCTATGAGTGTGCTTCAAGAGAATTTTGGAGGTTATGTACATGTTTATTGGCCATGAAGTGCTATTGTACTATTTTGTGGGAACAATGCCAAAAAATTATGTTCAGGGGTAGAAAACACAGGTCTATATTTTTTATCTGAGCAATGAATTTTGGAAAAATATTTGATAGGACACTAACAATGGTAAAGCCATTCAAGGGCTATGAATCATGATTGAAAATCCTTATGATAGTAGCATAAAATAAAGTGCTAGTGTAGCCTCACAAAGAAATGACAGTTTAGTTGAAGGCCTTAAGTGCTAATGGACCTTAAGTGAATTCCATCCAAGATTATCTAGGCACACTATTATGATGGCACAAATTCTACCCAGATATGCAAAAATGGCAAGTGGATTAGTGATCTATGACAAGGTTTGAGAGAAATAGTATTAGTAAAGGAATTTCATGTTTGGTTGGTTTATCTTAGCAATATATTTTCCAAACACATTCAAAAGTGGTTGAAACTTAAGCGAAGTGTGGTGCAGAAGCACCCTTGCAAATTTTGGCCTGATTTTGCATTTTGGAGTCTAGAATAGGGTTGAGTCATTTCATGGTGATAATAAAGTCTATTTGACCAATTTGTGATATAATTAAGGTCACTTAGGGTCCTAGAGGGGTTGAGTCTAAAGTTGTCAATAATGTAGCAACTTTGCAAAAGTTGAACTATGCATTTTTTGTTATTTTTGTTGGTTAGATGAAGATGAACGGTCATATTTTCAAATGGAAGTTGTAGACCATAGGTATAACATGTAAAAATGTTTAAAATAACTCTAACATCATCAAGGCAGGTTTGGTTGTTGCAGATTTGGAGAAATAAAGCATTGTAACTCTATTTTTGTGTGATTATCTGTGTTCTTTCACACTTTCAAATTTTGTAAGGCTCTGTACAGTAAGATAATCATGTAAATTCAATGTGAGGTGGTGTGTTTCTATATTAGATTTCATTTGAATCCACTTGGACTGATTTTCATTCAGATTTGGGAGAGATAAAGGTAAATTTCTGAAAGTTACTTGGATTGCTAGGGTTTCTAGGGTTTTGTAACAAAAAACATGACAAAATAGGCCATTCCACCATAGGAAAATTTTGTATTTTGGTGGAATGGGCCTCTTAGATGTGTTCTTTCATATTTTCTTAGTTGTAGGGTAGGGTGATAGTGTTAGAGGAGATTTAGCACATGCCCTAGTCTAGCAAGTTTGATTGCTAGGCTTTAATTTACTAGTTTTTTCTTGGGAAAACTAAAAATTGGAGTGTTATGATGAATCTAATAGAGGAATTGTGACCTATGTGACTGGTTGGGTCTATTGATGAAGTATTTCAGCTTTGGTGAGAAGGATTTTGAGTACCTCCTTTGGAAAAGAGGCCTAATTTGGCCTAGGAACAACGTTGAAGGTTAGTTTTGTGCAAGTTGTTTCAAAAAAACCTATTGTACCAGGTTGATATGTTGAATGGGAGACAAATGGGTCTCTAAAAGTGTTGGAATGAAGTCCCTAAATGACCTTATCTAAAAGATATAACAAAAGAAGTGGGTTTGTTAACCTCCAATCAGTTTGGTGAGATTGTGAAGGAAGTAACCCTAGGTTGGGTTTGGAAGCTTGAAGACCAGTTGAATCCAGTTATTTGATGTGTATATCACCTTGCTCTACATCAAAGTGCACCAAAGCCAATATAAGGATGACAAACTTGAAACCAAATGTACCTTTTGAGTGGCTTTGCCACATGATATCTCTACTCAGAGGCATAAAATTTAGCAAAGGGATTATGTTTTTTGTCTAGGAAAGGAAATGTTAAAGTGTTGCACTTTTTGAATGGTTTGGCCATTAGTGATTTTTTCTAAAGTGGAAGTAAGAAAATTGGTGTGCATTTTAGTTGATGGAACCTTTAGTGATTGACATCACAATTTGGATGAATGAACTTAAGTAAAAATGGGTGCACATGTATGGTTGTTGTAACCATGCAAATTTTAGCCTAAAACTTAAAAGAGTGGCAAAGGCTTATGCGATTTCCAATTATGTTTGTAACAGTTCAAACTGAAATTGGGCACACATATTCAAGATAAAAGCCATTAATAAAGTGGGTGTAAGACTTCAAAGATATGGAAAACATTTCAATACAATTTTTGAGTGGCAATGCCATTAGTTATTTTCTACCAAGGATGGCCTAAATAGCCCAATTTTGTGCCAAGGCCATTAGTAAACTCTGGAAACAGTAAAAAAGGTGACAAAACCCTTAGTGTTTTCCATCGTACTATGTACACCCAGAACTAAAGCAAAAAATAGTTAAAAACATGCAATCGAGTGCCTATATAAGAATGTTGTTCAAACTTTGTTATTCACAACATTAGCAGGGCTTTCATTGTCCTATTTTTATAGGTCTATGAGGAGGTTTGCAATTCCATTTTTGAAAGGTTTTCAATGAGAAGTAGTAGTGTTTCAAGGAGTCACCAATACAATCATTTATATTCTTCCTTTCTTTGCATCTTTTCTATGTTGTCATACAGTTCTTAAAATGAGTTTTATGTATGTGTATGTGTGTATGTACGTATGTACATATGTTTATGTGTGAAAGTGTGTGTGTATATATTCCTATTTATGTGTGTGTGTATGTATGTATGCATATATGTGTATTTGTGTATGTGTATGTATACCAATTTTAATGTTTTTTCATTTTTAGGGTTCTGTATATGAATTTTTTATAGGCACACAATAGTGGCCATATAGGTGTTGGTGAGAAAGTTTCCATTCAAATGGTTTATATCACCTGAAACTAAAAACCCCAAATTTGTAGTTCACCATTCAAGGGTTTAAATAGTTTACCAAATTTCAACTATTCAAGCCAGAATAACATTGCACTATCACTTCATGGTGAAGGTTTAATATTGTAAAATATATATTAAAAACATCAATTCCATTCACAATTTTATATCTTGTCATTCACCTATTCAATCCAAAAATAGAATACACTGCCATTTTCACATAAATTGCCAGAAACAAAAATTTCACAATGCTATTCAAACAACGAAACATTTGTTTCACAAATACTACAAACACCCATATCACCACTATAGTGTTCCTATAAAAAACCAACAACTATCTCAATAACATGCTTCGGATAAATTTTTTTCACAAAAACCACGAACTCCCATGCATAACCCACCAAACCATAGAAGAAAATAATCGTAGAAGAGGAGGAGAAGAGCATGAAACCTGGGGTAATGATTTCTATTTATTGATGCTTGAAACCCTTATTTCAATCGATTTCCTCTCATCCAAAGCAATTTCACCCGCAAATACAAAATTATCGGGCCCTCTATTTTATTTTATTTTATTTTATTACTCATACTTTCGGCTGGAAGGTATTTGGCCAAGTGACTTTCGGCTGAAATACCTCCAACTGAAAAGGTGCTGCCATGTCGGCGCCATGTCACTACAGTGTGGTTTCGGTCGAAAGCCACTCGGTCGAATCCCTTCCGACCGAAAATAGTTTTCTCAGAACTATTTATTTGGCTGAAAGTGTGACACACTATTGTGCTTTTACCCAATGATCTGATCTATAGAATGGTTCTTCTGAACATATTTTATTGGAGTCTTAGGAACCTTTTCTGATTCTGGTTTCTTCCCTTATTTCTCTTTTTCTTCTTCAAAGAAGCGAGACATATCAGATCCACAAACCTCTGGTTCTTGTGAGATCTAACACAAATATTCACCCACTTTAATAGTTTTTCTTTTAATCATCTTTCCCAATCTCCTTTTGTAACATCTATAGGCCTTTCTCATCTTTGAGTAACCAAGAAAGATTCCTTCATCACACCTTGAATCAAAATTTCCAAGGTCTTCTTCATCTCTTCTGATGTAGCATCTACTTCCAAAGATCATGAAGTATCTAACAGTAGGAGGCCTTCTATACCACAACTCATAAGGGGTCTTAGTGATATTGACCCTCAACTACACACTATTAAGAAAATAGGAAGTAGTGTAAATTGCTTCCTTCCAATACATATCAGGTAGATCCACATCTTTAAACATAGCCCTAACCATCTCTTGGATAGTCATATTCTTTCTCTCCACTACCCCATTCTGCTGAGGGGTTCTAGAAGTAGATAGATGTCTCCTAATACCATGATCTTCACAAAAAAATTAAAATAATTTGAAGTAAATTCACCTCCTCTATAAAATATTAAGCAATTGATCTTAGCATCCATTTCATTCTCAACTTCTACTTTGAAAATCTTAAACTTATCAAGGTCTTCTAACTTTTCTCTTAAAAATGTAGCCTAATTCATTCTAGAATAATCATTAATAAGCAACATGAAATACCTTTCACCTTGTTGATTCCTTGTTCTTGTAGGTCCATATAGGTTAGTGTGAATAAGCTCCAGTAGCTTTGTAGCAGAGCACTCCTTGCTCTTGAAACTTGTCTTTGTTTTCTTTCCCATTTGGCATTCCTTGCATAATGTGTTTACAGGCTTAGATATCTTAGGCATATCTCTCACTGCATGAGTAGAGCTGATCTTTACCATATTTTCAAAGTTGATGTGTCTCATTCTCATGTGCCATAACCAACACTCACTAGATTGATCCAATAAGAAAATTCTTCCATTTGTCTCCTTTAGATGATAAACATTTTCATTTGTCCTTGTACCTTCAACAACTAGTCTTTTAGACCTTGTCGTCCTGATGTCACAACCATTGGCATGAAATGTAAGGTTATATCCTTTGTTGCATATTTGAATGAAACTAAGAAGATTATGCTCCAGACCTTTGACATAGAGGATATCCTCAATCCTATTCCTTCCATCAATTATTATAGCACCCCTTTCCACAAATTTGTATTGACTCATCACCACCAAACTTAATAGCTCCACCATTACATTTCTTAAGGTTGATGAACCTTCCCTTGTCACCAGTCATGTAGTTAGAGAAACCACTGTCAATCACCCAAGAAATTTCTTCTTCCTTTTCATGAAAGGTAGTCCACACAACCATTGAAATTTCTTTAATTTTGTTGGCCTGCAAAGTTTAGAATTTTTACATTTTTCAATATTACCCTTTTTGCCTTTCACATCCATGAATAGGGTTTCATCATTTGAATCATTATCCTCATCTTCTAAGGAGAAACTACTTTCCTTGGAATAGAAAACCCTTTTGAACTTCTCTCTTTTGTTACTATCATTTGATTCTTTATAAGGACACTTAGATGCAAAATGACCAATCCTCCCACAATTGAAACACTTGAAAGGTAACTTACCTTTGTATTTTCCATTCCCTTTTTTCAATCTTCTCACAAATCTTGCTTCTACCTCATTAAAGTCATCAGTTTTATCTTCTAGATTATCTTATATCTTTTTACTGGTTTTGAATGTTGTACCCTTCTTTGGAACAACTTTTGCAAATTCTCTCATTTTGAAGGCTATGAGAGCACCAAAAATTTCATCTACTAAATACTTATCTAAGTTCATAGAATCCTCAATAGCAACCACCTTATGACTATAATATTTAGGGGGAGATCTGAAACTATTCTTCACAATGTCATCTTTTACTTCTCCACCAAGACCTATGATGTCAGTAACTACTTCATCCTCTATCATCCTCAAGGTCTCAAATATTCTCTTGAATATTTACATCTTCGCTTGCTTCACTTTATTATCTCCTTCATAAAAATTGCTCAACTTTTCCCATAAATCCTTAGTAGAATTGCAACTCATCACCTTTAGAAGTTTTGAATCAGCTAACCCACATAAGATAGCATTCTTTTCCTTGGAATTGTTCACAAGCAACCTAATCTCAGCTAGATCTATTGGAGGAGCAGTATAACCATCCTTGAAAGATTGCCAAACACCAAACCTTAGAGAGTTTAGATGGCCTTCCATTCTCAACTTCTAAAAGGTGTAATTTTTCCCATCAAACCTATGACCTTTGTAAGCTCCATCATGTGCCATCCTGAACCTTTCCTCAAGTAGTTAAGCTTCTTTAGAGGAAATTGGCTTTGATGCCAACTTTTTAACACACTAGGATATTGAGAGGGGGGTGAAATAGTATCTATTAGAACTTAAACCCTCTAGATCTTAAACCCTTGAACAATATACAAATTCAAACTTTTAACAAGATAAAAAACCCTTAATTAGATTATCAAAACTTAAACAAATCAACAACAATGTAAGATAAGGCAACGAACACACATGCACAAGATAACACCAGATTTACATGGAAAACCCAAGAAGGGAAAATCCACGGAGAGAAATCTCTCAATATAGGAAGCTCATTGCTTACTGAATTACAATTAAGGCTCACTACCTAACGAAGCACACTGCTCTAGAAGGACTTGCACTACTAAGACACACAACCCTAGGGAAAGATACAAATTACAAGGACCTGTTGAAGAGACTCACTGTCTGGTAGTAGGATGCATGAAGATTTAGAATTACAACATTTGTCAAAACAACACTTTGATGATTGGGGCACTAAAGCTCATTTCTCTTTTCTTTTCACAACTTATTGCTTCATTCCATCCTTGCACATCAAACAACTCTCACCCATATTGCAACTAAAATTTTCTTTCATTTGTATTGTTCGTAAGGTCTCAAAACACTAATTAGGTTAGCCAGAATAGAATACAAACAATGATCTCAACAATTTAGACACAAAAAAATAATGCGGTCCTATCTAGAAGATAGAGATGACCAAAAAAAATCTTATTAAATCTTCCAATATGATCCCAAAAAACACACACACTGGCACACATCAACCCAAGTTGACAACAAGGAAACGTGTAGCACAATACTTGTCGACACAAAAAATACACTTGAAATTGAATTTACTCAATGCAGTTCTCAACAAGATAGGTCAAGACCCAAAATTATCTTAACACAACTTCATATGATGGCATAGATCCCCAAGCACACGAAACAAGCAAGATAACAAGCCCTATCAGATAGATATCCAAAAATTTCCCAAAAAACCAACTCAACACAATATGTGATACCAAAGAGATCAATCACTAACATGCGAACCACAAAGAGATGTTCCATGAATGTCCAACAACACTTCTAGAAACTTCTTTCACACTGTCATGCCACAAACAACCACTACAAGCCAAACAAAAGTCAAACACTTTATCCTAGAAGCACAAAATACACAACTAATAAATGGAACATTAATAGACCAATTTGTGGTACACTTAATTACATGAAAAGTGAACTAAGACATTGCACATATACTGAGAGCACATCCACCAAACCACAAGAAGAAAAACATCAATGTGAAGAAATGCAGAGCATTTTTTGGAATAGTCCAAACAACCGACAAAACTACCAATATACTACAAATACTAGAAACCTCCTCGACAACACAAGTGACGTAGAAAGATAGGAGTGAAACATCTATAGAGTACAAACACTGAATCCCAAACTGTAAGACCATGTATTCACAATGGAGGAATGTAGAGAGTTCTCTTAAATAGACTTCAACACAACTTCCTATAGTAGAACCTTTCACCAACTTGCAGATACCAGGACATCCTTGCAACAACACATACTTTCATAGGAACAATTAGGAGAGAGCATAAACATACTAGAGACCATCAACAACACTCGCCACCATCAACATTACTTCTAATCATCATCTTAATATTTTTAATCCTCATCTTAATATATCATCATGATATCATCTCTTTTGGCAGCAACCATACTCAATACATCTTTACTTTTCATGAAACAAGGCATGACATCCAACCATGAACATATCACCATAGAATATCAACAACATACAATTGTACCAATGAAAACAACATCAATGACAATCAATGTCAAACAACAATCTCACAAACATATGCAATAATATTCCCAAGTGTTGACAACCAATGCCAATAATTTCTTCAAGTGTTGACATCAATGACAACCAATGCCAACATATTAATCTTGATTGTGAAGATACTGCATGCTTGGCCTCTCTTCTTGGTAAAGTCTTTTTTGAAAGGGTTTCTCTACAAAAGCCTTGTATTTTGAGATGATCTTCTAGAATTTATTAAACTATTATGTTGCTAATTTGTCCCTCTTTGTTGCTATTACCTTATGGTGATGTTATCTTATTTTTGTTGTTGTTTTATGTTCATCTAAGGTGGTTGTATTAAGCATGTTAAAGTGGCTGATTTAAGCATCATAAAGAGATTGAATATTTACATAATAATTCTATATTAAGGAAAGATAATTTCATATTTGCGTACAATTTTTAGATTTTCATATTGTAATACTCTAAGCCTTGTATCTCACCAATTATTATTATACCATGAATGAAGCTTTAATGATTATTAATTGAATTAAAGATTGATCATTTATCCAACATTTGGTATTAGAGCCATCTTTGTATAAGGAGTTGTTGGAGGCTTGTGGACTTTAGTGGACATTTTTTGTTAACATTATTTTATAGATCTATGAGATTGGAAGCCATGGAATCTAAATCTTATATGGATATTTTTAGTGGGATCTATGGTGGGTATTTAAATCTCATGTTATATCTTATTTTTTGTGGAGTTGGTCATGCCTTTTCTTCTTGCAAAGTGCTAATTTGGAGCTCCTCTTTGGAAATATGTGACTCTCCTCTTACATGGTGGTTATTTCCCTCTTCCTTGTGGTCATGTGCAATGAAATGGTGTTTTTATTAGGTGGGTTATTTAGAATCCCTAGTCACATGGGAGAACTTCTATTGTTTGGACTACAACATGGAGTGCTTATATTAGATTCATGGTTTAAATCCCTAGTTAAATGAGAGCACTAGATTATTATCTAGTAGTTTCTTATAGGTTGTGAAGCTAACAAGTTTTATATTTTTTAAGTTTTTAGAATACTTGTTTCTTTTGTTTCATTGTGAGTTGTGGACTAGGTTGTGTTGTGACTCAAATGATCTTGGACAACTTGATTTATCTATAGGTTTTGTAATTTTCCTATTTCTAAAAACTATGGGTTTCCATTATTTTAGATGGCATATTTGATGTTGTTCATTGGTGTGAATGTTTGGATGTTTAATTGGCTTTAAATTTACAAAGAGATGGTTTTGTAGGTAAACCAAAATATGTGGAAAAATTGTGTTCAAACTCTTAGAGTTTTCTTGATTGAAGCAATTACATATTTACAAGGCTACTTGGTGGTTCTTATTGATCTATGGGTACTTTTATGTGGATTTTTTGACAAGTTAGGTATAGCATTGATATTGGTGTTCGAGTCTTGGAAATATAGCCATTATACTAGGTTACATCCATTATGCATGATATTTATGTGGTTTTGAATCTATTTATTCAGTTATTTGGGATTGGAGAATTATGTATTTCTCCTTTGAGATGTTGCATATGTGCAAATCTTATAATTTTTTTAATGTGAATTCTATTTCATAGGCCTTATTCTTGGTCACCTTGGTATGTTTATTGTAGTGAGACACATTTTTTTGGATCCCTTGATATAGTTATTCATTAGAATATGTAGCGGTAGTCTATGGTACATGATAAGTTTTGTTCATTTTTAGTCTATATTTTCAGCAATGATGTTATTCATGATGTCATGTATAACTTGATATCACTTTTAGTGAGAGTCTTGTACAATTACATAGTGTGTTATATTCTTCTTTATATCAAGATCTTGGTTCTAAGCTATTTTTGTTGAGATGTGTAGTGAACCATGATAATCTTTGATTAGAAGATGTGTGATCTTTTGCAATAGTTGATTGGTGTAATAAGGAGCTCCTCGTTTCTTCCATTAGGTTGTAACAAGGGTTCATTGACATCTTTGATTCTATCAAGATAGAGGGTGTTTGATCTTCATATTATTTGAAGAGGTGTTGACATCTTGTTTTTCCATGGAGGACCCTTGGAGTCTTTGGTGAGTTGTCAAATTTATGACTCATTAATTTTGACAAATGATCCTTGGTTTAGAGGATGGATGGTATTGTGTTATAGTGTGTTCTTGATCATGAGTTATATTTTTGGCATGATACAAGTGCTCTTGGAAGAAATATATGTTCATTGGAGGATATGGTCTTTTGAGAAGATGTTAGATCACAATGTTACAATGATATGTTTTTTATTCTATAAATGGAGCTTTGATAATGGTTTAGTTAATTCTCTTTGATTTTGAATATTAATCATTTTTTGGAACTTCATAATTTTGTAGGTTGCATTTGAAGTTGGCATGGATTCATAACACCTTGGATATGGTTGTCACAGATTTGTATCTAATTATTCGCTTCTTGATGGGCAAGGTCGTTGATGTCACAACTTGCATCATTTAGTCAATTAATTATCGAACCGGGTGTGTCTCAGAGTTATATGCGATAAGGATGTTTGTCACAGACTTTTTGGGGGGTTTGCACTATAAATAGTGACTTTAGGTGTCGATTTGGCTCCTTCAGGAGCTTTCAAGAGCTCTCAAGAGCTTTTCAAGAACTCTTCAAGAGCTCTCATGAGCTGAACTTTAGCGACTAATTCCTAAGGATTAATTCTATCTTATTTCCTAATTTAAAATTTTGTCAACTTATTTTTGACTTCATTTGACTTGATTGAGACTGATTCATGGAAAAGACTAACATTTATCTTAATTCTTAATCTAGAATTCAAAAGCCAAATTTAATTCTAATTTACTTTTAAAATAAATCTATTTTAAGATTTGTTGGAAAATAAATACTAATTTAAAGAATAGAAATGAATTGCAAGGAAATAATGATTAATCTAGAAAACATAAATACTAATTTTCATGAACAATTTTTCACCAAACTTCAATTCCATCTTTCCATAAGTTCCCATCATTGCTTTAACAGATAATTACCAAATTGAATTCTTGCAACCAACCTCTAAATTTGATTATCTTAATAAACCTTTCAATGAATCTAACAAACCATTCTAATTATGATAAACTATACTTAAGAGTAATTCAAAACAATTGCTGAAAGCGATTCAAACTAACTTAACATTCCAAATTTAACATCCAACACTTCAGATTTAATATTCATGAATAGAAATAACATAAACTCAGAAAATACCAAACAAGATCAATTCCTTTGGTTGAGTGGGCCCTGCTCTTCCTTAGGTAAGATCCCTTAACACAATGATTCAAGTTAACTCCTTATCTTCATTCAAATCAATCAAATCGGGATGCAAAACAAAGTATTGCAACCATTACAAGATTTCTAGTTGAAAATGATTAACTCCTATCTAAAATTGAAACATGGATATTTATAACTATATCCTTATTAACTTCACAACATGGCATTAATTTCCAATATTCAAGGTGTCTGAGCTAAAGATTTAAGTAAAACTAAAACAGGATTGAGAATAGACAGAGAAATATGCCAGATCAGCGCTGGGAGTAGAAGTTCCAAAACCAGCTATAAAGAAGCAGATTTGGACTTGAGTGATTCATCATCCAGTTGGGCTGATCAAGGGCATGATTATCTTCTTTGATTAAACAGGGAGTTTAACTTCATCATCAGTCTTTTAAATACCCTGAATAAAACCCTTAAGAAAAGGATAACAATTATGGCAGTAAAAGATTAACACTGCATAATTAACTCATTAATATCATCATAAAGCAAAGCATTTAACATAAACCATTGCCTCAAATATATCTACCAAATTAGCGAAACATAAAGCAAAGTAAGTAAATATATTACTCTATAGTCTACCACCAGTCATGTTAATTAACAAAAATAACAAGTCTTTTAAACATAAAATAATTTATATAAAAGTATCATTGAGCCTTTCATCACTTCTCTCTTTCTATCCTATCTTGAAGGCCTCTTAGAAGACTCCCCTTAGCCCTACCAAGCCCAAAGAAGAAGAAAAGACTACCTACTCTCATGCATTAGATCCTAATGGCTCACATTCTATTAATAAGTCTTAATCCTATCTTCAAGATGATATTTAGGCTTAGCCTTGAGTATTGGTCTTCCATATAAGAATATAAGGTTACAACTTTGAATGCAACGCAACATGCAAGTCATGCTTTATTTCTTAACACATTTCTAACTAAAAGAAAACTAAAATCTAAACTTAGAATCTTCTACACAATTGCATGAACTCATTTTTAAGATGCCCAAAATATAAACTGAAAACTAACTAGTGCCTACAAAATAACTTGTTCAAAACATTATCATGAAAATATGAATGGACATCATGATGATAGAATAATGGGAAAAATCAAACAACCACTTGACTGATTTCAATGTACGAGCTCTTTATGAAGGAGGAAATAGTATATAATTAGATTTACAACCAAGAAGAGTGATGACACTTGATCTGCAAGTAATTGCAGAGGTCATACACACCGTTCTCTCTCATCTTGTACCCTCCAAAGGGAGCGTCACTGTCATAGGCAAAGTAACAGTTTATCCAAACTATACCAGCACGAATAGATCTTGACAGCCTGTTGGTAACATCGACGTTCTTTGTAACAATTCCAGCTGCCAAACCATACGTGGTCTTGTTCTCCAATTCTATAGCTTCTTCAACACTTCTGCACCACCACAGAAAAATTTAACATTATGCTATTATTACATGCAATGATACATCTGGTGCCTGATTGATAAAAAACTTATAAAGATAAAAGGCCACATAATTCTACTTGAACATAAAGATGGACATAACTGGACCAAATATTTCTTCTTTTCCAATCTTCATATCCTCCTGCAAAACCCACTCGCCTTTTCACTAAGGAGATATACTAGGCTGATATATGTGAATCTTTCATATTTATTCATTCAATGTAAAAACCCTTGTCACCTATGCTATTTCCTCCAGTAAGTAGTGTGGCTCCCTCCTTTTTTCCATAATCGATGTATTGCAATATTTTATCAAACTGAGTTTTGTTAATCTGCACAGTTCAACACCACCATTTTGTCTTAAACCAAGTTTTAAAAAAACACTTTTTTGATTGTTCCAAAACCATTTGCATCCACACAATTACCACAACTTTTAAAAATAATATCAGAAACTTCATGAGAAGTATGTAACAAGAGAATAAACATTATAAAGTGTCTCTTTATAAATTTGTTATTTTGTATAATTGTAAATATTTACAAGTGTACATAGCATGTCTAGAAGCATTGAAATCTACTCTCTAATGTCTACTAATATTGTAATTTATAGGTGGATAATTGGTTTAGTTTCTCTAAAGAGAAACATAAAATGTATATTTTATAAAGTTAGGGCAACTTTAATTAGGTTAACCGTATAAATTAAATAACAATATTAGAATCATTTTAAAGAATTTTCAACACATTTTTTTCATTCAATTTTCTAATTTTCAGCTTGATGTAATATAGTTTTTTAAACAAGTTGATTGAAAGTTAGAAATAGTTTCGATAGAATAGGCTTTAGTTTTGATATGATCTTGTAAACCATATTACAAATGTGATAGGTCTATAATTTCACAACAAACTAATAATTAGCATGCTCATGCTCAAAAGTTACTATGAATAGTTAAAGGTATTCAAGTTACAAATATATACAAATTTATTTGTAACTTTTGAGATGATCCATACATTATCACAAATTTATCCATACGTGTTCTAAAATTCTCCTTGTGAAAAATATGCTTGTTGTGTATGATGCACTCCCTCACAAAGGATAAGGAGCTAGTTCACCCACTTGAGTAACAATATTTCCTACACACTTCATTGCATTACAAACTTCATGCTATTAGAAAATGAATTTGAAGCAAATATTCATTTCAAATGAGTGGATGAAGTTTAACTTCACAAATCAAATGGATGGTAGAAGAGTATATATTTACTACAAGTTTTTAGGATGAGATTGAATAGATCATCAAAATTTTAAAGATTTTAGTAAAAAAATTAAGGCTAGTTGATGGAGAGAAAATATCCATGAGCCATTTGTACGAGTCCATGTATAGCGCCAATGATTTGATGAGGGGTATGCTATAAAATAACAAGGACATGTATATGTCTATGGGACTAACCAATAGGAGATAGGGTAAACAAATGCATTCCCCTCTCCATCTTGTTGGATACTATCTAAATCAAAATTTGTTATATAGCCCCTCATTTAAATATGATGTTGAGGTCACATAAGGCCTATTCATGTGCATGGAAAAAATATGTTCTTACCTTTGAAAACTACATGTAGTTATGACATGTCTAGATCAGTCTACAAGAAAGCAAAGTTTTTTTCAAGTATGGTTGTTATGCAAGGAAAGAGAGTACTTGTTTAGAACTATGTCACACTTTTTTCCAACAAAGTGGTTTCAGGTGGAATTATTTTTCCATAAACAATTTTGGGTGAATTTTTTTCACTTGAAACTACTTAACACTTATGTGACACAAAGAGTTTCAAGAAAAACTCTTTTCACTTAAATTATTAAATTGATATTGTGTGAGGGGGTAAATCATAGATAGAAACAAGATAAAATGTAAATAAAATTAGAATCTAATCTAAGATCGAGAACACTAATCTAGATTTAATCCTACACTTATGAAATGAACAATTAATATTACTAAATTCAAGAACATGTGAATGAAATACACAAACAAATGAATTCAACAAAAAAATTGTTACTAATCTTGTATTAGAGTGTGTTTGCTTGATCTTGGATTGCTCGTATCACTGTGAAACCTCCATAGTTCGTGTGCAAAAGCTTGAAGAATGATGTTGATGTTGGTTGATCAAAGAAATGTTGAAGCTCTAATGGTGGTTGTGAATGTTCACAGTACTTCGTTGTGCAAATGATGTTGACTCTTTGATCCTTTTTTGTGAGGAAAGAGGTTTGTTATATAGAAAATGAGATTTGAAATGGGCGATTAGGATTAAACAATGTTGAGTCAAGATCGACGGTCGAAAGGTGTTGAGAGGATTTAGACATGAGTAGATTGTGCAAAGTAGATTTGCACAATTTGTGTGATTGAGGAATAGATTGAATAATAAGTGGGATTGAAGAATAGATTGATCTGTCAAGATTAGATTGAGAAATCAAGGGATTGTAATTTGCTCAATCAAAAATGTGGTTGGAAAAGATTAATTAATTGATTTAATTAATTAAGTCATTTTGGAGTTGAACGCACAAATCAAGTTTGACTTTTGCAAACAAAGTTGCATTAGTTTGATTTTATTTTTGATAAATGTTTTGAATAGTTTGATTTAATTATTCAAATTTTTGAGGGAAAGTGTCAAAATTAAATTATTATGATTTAATAATTCAATCGACTTAGGGGAATAAGGTAATTTAGTGACATAATTAAATAATTGGAGTTATTTAACTAATTAGTACGAAGTAATGTGAGATTAGGACTTCATTAAATAAATGTAATTTATTTAATTGGTTGAAATGATGAAACATGAATTAATTAAATAATGTCGTATTATTCAATTAATAGCATAAATAGGGTTTTTAGTACTTTATTAAATAAATAAAATTTATTTAATTTGTCAAGAATGATGAAACAGTGAATTAATTAAATAATGTTGCATTATTCAATTAATAGGGGAAATTTAAGGTTTTGGATGTTGTTTGATGTTGTTCGATGTTGTTCAATGTTGTTGAGGATGTGTGATAGATGTTAGGTCAATTTTACATGTCTACATTTTGCTCCTCTTTGAGACAAAGTATTGGTTGCTTTGTTTCAAAGATTCTATTTTTAAGATCAAGTTTTTGAAAAAAAATTATGCCCCACTATGCCCTGGTGTTTAGAGGAATGATGGTAGGACTCTGTGCTACCCCCTCGAGAGGTTGGCCAAATTTTTTGATTTTGAGGTTAGGCTCACGATATTATTCTCTTTTATTTCATATGTGTTTAGGACGAAACATTAGGTCTATAGGTCCCTCGTTGCTCATTCTAATGTTCCTAGGAGCTCTTAATTTTAATGTAGGAAGGTTCCCTAAGTAAAAATTAGGGTTTTTTGAGGGTTTATATAGGAAATTAGGCTTCTAATTGGCCCATTTGTGCTTTGATCCTATAGCTAATTCTTGTCTATGGATTACCCATTTTGTCAGTTGTCGAGGAGCAATGCCTAGGATTCAGGGAGCTCCATATCGTTCAGACTTGGTTAGAGAGTTTGGATGGCCCGTAGGCGTGGGTGGTTTGGTATGTACCTTGTCACTTCTCATTTCCATCTTGTTACATTCTCGTATTGTGTGTAAAAAGTTTCTTGTGTCAATAGTGAAGTTTTTGTGATTTTAAAGCATCTGCATCATTTTTCTTGCATTTGCTAGGTCAGGAAACTCACAGTTGACATAAACCCTCACCCTTGCTCAAGATCCTCGCCCCTGCTCTAAACCCTTTCATTTTCAAGTAGAAATTGCTTTAAATATTTTCCCTTGGTCTAAATCCTTGCATTTGTTTACTGTTTATATTGTTTCCTTACATTTGCTTTAGATCCTTGCATTTGATTTTCTTGCCCTTGATTTAAAACTTTTCCCTTGACATAAACCCTCGCTTGACTTAAACCCTTGCATTTGCAAGTAGAATTTTCTTTGAACCTTTGCACTTGCTCTAAATATTTGCATTTTACTTAAACCCTTGCATTTGCAAGTAGCATTTGCTCTAAACCTTTGCACTTGCTCTGAATCTTTGCATTTGACTTAAAACCTTGCATTTGCAAGTAGTATTTGCTCTTGTTTCTTTGCATTTGACTTAAATGTTGTTGGGTTTTTCCTGTTTGGAAGCCAAAGTCTTGTTCTCCATCATTTTTTTGTCATTTTAAGTGTTTAGAGCGAAACCCTAAATTTGTGGGTTAAAATGGTTGTAGGTGGTCCTTAAACCACTGCAACTGAGAGAGGCGACCACGAGATTTATTTGATTCGATTACTGGTTTTGATGTTCTGGAGCAAGACTTTCTAGATGCGGTGTGACTACATCATATCCATTACATGCCTCCCATCCGAACTCATACAGTGATCATGACAACGCTTGTTGAGCAGTGGCATTCAGAGACGTCCTCATTTCATCTACCTATTGGAGATGCTACTATTATACTTGTGGATGTGTGGAGGATTCTCCACATTCCCATCCATGGTGAGCTCGTGACCTATCATGTTTGATGGGCTACTCATGCTATGTGGCGCGTTATGGGTGACATACATTTGGAGGTACGAAATTTAGAGATTGATTTTTTTGAGTTCATTGGTAGTGCAGATCATGTTTCTCTTGTCCTTTGTGGTTTGATTTTGGGAATAGTTGTTCCTAATAGGAGAGGTTGTTAGTTCCCTATTGGATGGGGTATCTCTATTGAGGGTATGTTTGAGCATGGGATTAGATATGCATAGGGTTCGTGTCTTCTTACCCACCTCTACAGAGATATGCACGAGGTTGTATATTGAGGTGGGAAATCTATTTCTGCAGGTGTTTCTCTTTTGCATATTTAAGCTTGGGAGCATATTGCAGTTGTTTGACCTAATGGGATACATGATCATGTACTCCAGATGATCCATACTCATATCTTTATGGAGATTTCTTAAACTACACCCTACCCGGAGATCTTCCATACTGGCATTGTGTTTTCGATGATATGCTAGGTTTTGTTTGGAGACCTTATATGGAATGCGAGGCATGTCCAAAGGATCTAGAGCATCTTTTTTTCTTTCAGTAGACTAGATGGTTGATTGGTCGTTCTCCCTCTTTTTTTGAGTGTTACTTACCAAATAGAGTTTGTTGTTAGTTTGGAGAGAGATAGGGAAGGTTCCCTGATACGTATGAAGCTCATTTTGGTCAGACCACTAGAGAGGTCCGTGTATGGGGTCACTAGGTAGAAATAGATGATGTTGTTGAGTTTAGAGAACTTTCCCCAGTTGGTTTGGGTTGGCCGATTAGTTTAGTAGATCTGGGTACTACTTTTGATTATAATTAGTGGTGGGCACGATGTAGGCCATTGAGATTCACACATCCTGGGGGTGATCCTACTTTGGGTAGAGAAGGTATTACAGTTCGGTGCAAGGAGCGGTAAGGCATTGAGGTTCTTGTAGAGCATATGGATAGGGCCTGATGTGATGGGGCACAGGGTGGTCAGGATGAGCATATGCCTCAGGCATAGGGTCATGGATAAGTTCTAGGTATCCTTCCACCACCTCGGGATGGAGGTATATTGTTAGCTTAGATGAACGCTACTAGAGACACATAGATAGTGCGGCGAAAAGATATAGAGGCTCAGGTTGCTATTTTGAGGGCTGAGTGAGATAGTGAGAGTAGGCGACGACATGCTACAAAGGCTTAGGTACAATTTCTTACAACAGAGAGAGATACTCTCAAGGCAGAGCAAGATCAATTTTTACAGATGTCCACATATTATTAGACCTTATATGATGCTATTGTTCCTAGGGCTTCTCTGCATCCATGATTCATAGAGCCTAGTGCTGCAGGCGATGATGGTGGTGAGGAGGATGGTCACTCTGTTAGATAGCCTGATCTAGCTGGCGGTTTGTATCTTGGTCTATAAGGTTCTTTCCATCCTGTCGGGTGGTTTTACTTTTTTGTACTTGATCCTCATGTTGTTTACTGCTTAGAGACATATTACAGACATGATTTTTGTATATATATTCATCGGCCCAGTCAAGGCCTCGTATATATGTATGATTTTGTATCATCCTATCACACTTGTTTCACTGATGATGATGTACTTATGATATTTTCCCTTTTTTTATGATGATATATATGAGATATTCCTTCTTCTATTCAACTTCATTTTATGCTTATGTGATGATCATGGATGACTATGTATGATGATGTATGTTTATGTATGTTTTTGTACTTTTTTGATGTATCATGCATATGATGTGGATGGATGGATCATACTTTATTTTATATATGATTTATTATGGATGATCGATATATCGTTTTGATATATGATGTTTTATGATGGATGCCATATGATGTATGTATGCCTCCATACATGATACATGATGTTTTTATTAGTTTATTATCATCATGATATGTATTGACAACATTGTAGATGTAGGATGGATATGGTACTAACAATATTGCTATGTAGGATGGATGTTAATTAGAAGAAATATCGATGGTGGATAGAAATTTGATGTTGTTAGTAGTTGATGATGTTGCTTTCGCTTTTCTTGGAGACTTCACAATTTTGAACAATCCTATTTGATGTAGCAAACATATACGATGCACTAGGGTATTAATGACCAAGGTGACTTTGTATCCATTGCATGGACTTTGACTCTACAAACAAAGAGTATCTTTGCTCATACCAGACATACGAAAACTTTGTTTAAAGTATATGTTTTGGGTTGTGTTAAAAAACTTTTCAAACCAGTCACACAAAAAGGTATATAACACCTAACATGCAACTACTTCACGAATTGTTTCAACACAAATTTCATACACTCAATAAAGCAAGTATTTTCCATGGCAGTATTACAAAAATATCTTACAAATAGCAAATTGAAATGATGCTCAATCTCCTCCATTCCTTCTTCTCTAAATCCTTATGGACATCCTTGAGAGATCCTGGGAATGAGTCAATAAAATAAATCATAAAATAAGACTACAAAAAGATAAAACAAAGTTGCGGTATCACTTGCCATATCTATTTGAGGTTTCAAGATTATTATTTGTTGTTGATCATGTCTATCGTAGGAACAGATCTGTTAAGGAATATCTCAGGATGTTGTTGGTGAATTGTCAAAAGATAGGTAGGCAATACCTCGGCATTGTTTCCATCTGTCTTGTGATCAAATCTCTGTGATTGTTTGCTTGAAGGTTCTAGCTTTTGATGTTTGATTTGTTTGTTTGCTTGCTTTGTAAAGGGTGAGTGTGATGATTTGTTTATTATGCGTGATGTTTTACTGCAGATTTTGATGATGGGATGGGTCTTTTTTATTTTTTGAGTTTTGATGATGTTGTTTTTGTTGTTTTCAGGGGACTAACCTAGGGCCTTGGGGGCTCATCAAATATAAGCCTTTCCTACATTGTACATGCAAAGGCTCGTAGTTTGCTTGGTTTTTTGAATGTTTCTCACCTTTTCTATTTTGTGAATGTTTTTGGATTTTGTATTTTTTGATTATTTTTGGATTTTGAATTTTTTTGACTGTTTTTGGATTTTGAATTTTTTGACTAAGTTGAAAATAAAGCATTTTAGAAACCTACAGGGACTAACCTAGGGTCGTAGGGGCTGTTAAGCCTTGCCTACATTGTACATGTAGAAATCACGTAGTTTGACCATTTTTGACTCAAAGCATAAACTGTTTTTGCGGTTCAACATTGACAATCTGGATTGATATTCCACTTTTGTGTCTAGAGGATATGTTGTCGGAAATCTACTTGAACTAGCTGTAGAGTTCAAGCAAACATTGATATCTTAGACTATTTTGAGTGAAGGAATAACCCAATTATGTGTTTGTTTTTTATGTTTTTCATTTATTTCATTTTTTGTTTTTTTCTAGATGTTTTTGATTTTTTATTTTTTTTACTATGATAGGATGCAAGGATCTAATCCACGACTAGCTTTAGGAAGTTGCCCCTAGTTGGTGACAAGACAAATTTCCTTAATCAGTAACAAGCCATGGTTAGATACATGTTTTATTATGAGATGGATGGGTGCATGTTGTGGATAGTACCGATAGATAATGATGCAGGTCTTATTCAAACATAGCACCTATTTGCTAGGTTTTCACTATGGTACTTGTTCTAGGAGCACCACATAGTGGTTTTCACTCAAAGAACGTTTTATTTTTCTTTGTTGTTTTTCTTGGTTTTTGATTCTTTTGTATTTTTTTATTATCTTTTTCCCTTTTTTTTTGGATTTTTTACCCTTTTTCTTGGGGTGTAAGATATTGACAACTTGGATTCATATTTCACTTTGTTTTATAGAGGATATGTTGCGGAAAAGCTTACTTGAACTAGTCGTAGGGTTCAAGAAACTGTTGATATCTTAAAATTTTCAAGTGAATGAATAATTCATGTTGTTAGTATCTTTGAAGGTTACCTTGGTAGTGCGTTGGTGGTACACCTTGTTTGGGATGAACTATTTTGAAGGTTACCCTAGTGGTGCATTGGCAGGATACCTTGGTGATGGGATGAATTGGGAAGGGTACCATGTGGCACACCTTTTTGTTTGGTCAATTCCTAGATCACAACGTGATCTAGAAGACATAGATCAAGATTTATTCTGAAGCAAGATGTAAGTACTTTCCCCACAATGTCTAGCAATGTAGCTGATAGATTATTTTGTGATAGGATAACACATTTGGATAGAGTATACCCCTTTTGGACAATGCCTCATGACTCAAATAATGTTGGATAGAATAGGATCAATGGTAGTGACCCATGTCAGGATGTTTTCCATAAGCAAGTGTAAAGTGTACACCAAACATTTGTCAAGATCGAGATATGTTGGATTGGGATTAAAATAGATTGGATTTATTATGGATTAGCTAAGATGCTTCCCCCTGAAATGGCGCACGTAGATGCTCGATTCTACACATGATGCCTATTTGCCAAGGTTTCACCATGGTATTGTCCAAAGCGCCACCATAGTGGTTTTCACTAGAGGACGATTTTTCTCTTGACTATTTTCTTGATTGATTTTTTTAATTTTTTATTGATTTTTGATGTCACACAAGACGCCTGTTTACCAGGTTTTCATCATGGTGACAATTTTTTGCTCATATTGAACCAGCTGGTGGTGTTGATGTAGATGTTGCTAGTGTTGATATGGTTGTTGTTGTTGTCATGATGTGCCAACGATATTCTGATTGGAGGAGTTCTTTTGCTAGGATATGAGTGCTTGAATGTAACCCCTGATAATTCTTCTCTTCCTTTTTGATACTAGAGTTAACCTTACCTTGATGTGCACATTGTGATAGAGTGCCCTTAGAATCGTTATGATAAAGAGTTGCTGCCAACGCATGGTTAATGCGAGATTTGGATATGTTGGATGGAAAAATGTGTTGAGGGATACAGGATTCAGATGGATTGATTGACAGTTTGGAACCTTTTATTTTCCAAACCTAGGATGATGAGCAATGATGGGTGGATATGGAGATTCGATTGGGACCAACGTCTTGATATACATTGTAGGTCGCTCTTGAAGCTTTCTTTTGTATTGTTGGACTTTTTTGATGGATGAACTTCCCTTTTTGATTTTTCCCCATAGTTTCTTTGACTAATGGAGTTTGATAGAGATGATTTTATTGCTTTTTCTTTTGTATCCATTTGAATTTTGCTTGTCCATTTTTTTTTACTGATTATTTTGCTTCAGTGACTTGTTCTTTTCTTTGATATAGCTTTTTCTCTTGTTGTTGGTCCCAATCAGAGGGTTGAAATATGCATGGATGATGATTCATGACATGGCTAGTTTTAGTGTTGGTAGAAATTTCATCATAAGGACTCTTCGTGTTCTCTATGTTGATGCTTTCATTAGATAAAGTTGCCCCTAGTATTATAGAGGTGTCCCTGATATGTTTAGATCCCTTAATTGTTGAATAACCAAGACCTTGATGCTTAGGATTGTCAATAATCTGCACTGGTTCTAGGATACCTTGTTCATGTAGGCCTAATCCTCTATCTTGATAATGAATCTATTGAAAGAAATTATTTGTAATAGGATATGATTTACCTTGGAAACAAGGAATTGATCCTTCTTTTCCTTGTTATGGATTTTCAAAGGTGATAGCTTCTTCATTGATAGGATCCTTCATATGTGGGGTAACTTCCTAATTTATATCTTTGGGTTGATTCTATGAAATATCATATTTTGATGGCCCTTCAAAATATATTGGTGTTTCTTTTACTGTTGTATACCCAATGCTTTGTTGCTTAGGATTATTAATTATCTTTGTTGATTTTAATATACCGTGCTCCATATTTTTATGTTTGATTTCTTCAATCTTCATAGAGGATGTTTCTAATTTCAATGCTTCTTCTTGATCAATTTTTGATATGTCTATAGATTCTTCCATACTTTGATCATGTGTAAAGATGTTAAGAGTAGGTGACTCTTTTTCCTTGGTAATGATATAAAGAGTATGAGACACTTGTTTTGGATGAAGATCATCTACATGTCCATTAGGAGTAAGCATATCATGGGTAGATGTATGTGTTCTTGGTATATGGATGTGCTCTTCTTTTGGAAAAAACTTGGATGTCATGGAAGATATCTGCCAAGTCATTGTGGTATTTTGATGATAGGGATTATTGATCTTGACTTTGTGTGGTATTATCTTTGATATGCTTTGGATCACATTCTTGACATGGATCAATTTCAAAGAAGAGATTGCTTCTAAAGGATCCTTGGATTTCCCCAAAATGTGGGCATATGGGTGATGGCTCTTGGCTTAGATTTTCTACATTGGGTATAAGTGTTGGATCAAGAGTCTCTTGACCATGAGTATGTACTGCCATGAGATTGGATGATGTCAATATATTTTGGACTGGATCATTGTTAGAATTGGGTGATTGAGTTTGATCATGCTTGGGATTAAATTCTTGATGTATGTCCTCTTGCTCACTAGATGATGTAGAGACATTGCCAATGTGATTAGTGATAGATAGCTCTTGACCATTGTCTTCAAGTTTTGAGTTTGAGACATTGTCATTGTTGTCATTAGTGTTTGAGCCTTAAACATCATTTTCAATTGTTATTTCTCCTTTATCAATAAGGTATTGGATGATATTTTTTAGTGTAACACATTCTGATGTATCATGACCTTTGATTTTGTGGAACTCACATCGTTCATACAATCTATACCCAGGGGGTTTAAAGTTTGGTTCAGTATAAGTTGGATTGTCGTTGATTTTGATAAGGTCCTATTCTACTAGTTTATGCATGATTACCTCTAAAGTCTCTCCCAAAGGGGTGAATTTCCTTCTTGGTTGATTGTATTGTCTCTGTTGCCCTCCCTAATTTTTTTGCTCTTGATTTTGCTATTGGTTATTCAATTGATTGTTTTGGTAACCGATTTGATTGTTATTTTGTAACTGCAAGGTTATATCATCAATAGGTGTATTTGTTTGGTTTGAAAGGATGTTATAACCTTGTTTTTCGATGACATTTTCTCGATCATAGGTGGGTTTTTGTGAAGGCCTGGACCCTTGATAACCATGTTGTGTATAAGGAGGGTTAAGTCATTTTTGTGCATTGTAGGTACCTTGAGGGTGGGGTGCACCTTGATATTGAACTTGAGGGATCCTTTGATCTTGAGTTTGAGGTACACCTTGGTGTTGTGGATTTCCTTGATACTGTGATTGAGGTACATTTTGATATTGCATTTGAGCTACACCTTGGTGTTGCATTTGAGGTACACCTTGGTGTTGTTGAACTTCTTGATACTATGGATATTGGAAGTGTTGTTGATGTGGATATTAAGGTGTTCATGGAATGATGTCCATTGGTTGTGGATATGTAATTTTCTGACCTTGAATAAGTCATTGATGATATGTTGTATTTTGATCTCATTTAATTTCCTCAATCTTTTTATAAATTTTATCTAGGGAAATTTGATGTTATAGACTTATTCCTTGATGGGGATTTTGAAACCCTTGATGTTGTTTCCCTACTTGATGTTTTGACCTTTGATAAGAGTGATTTGGGTAATAGATTGACATGTTTTGGGATGTTTTGATACTCAATACCCTATCATAAGGTCACTTGGTTTATATCCTCATGGGTCCCTTCCATCATTTGTAGTGTTCACTAGTGAAATGTTGGTGCTATTCTTGCTTGCTTCCATGTTCTTCCTAGTAGTCATTGTAGACACCTAAAAATGGTCTGGAGAATCTAATTAATTAAATACGACTTATTTGATTAATTAATCTTAAATTCATCTACTTAGTAAATAAATAGAAATATTTATTTATATTAAGTTCATTATTAATTCTTCTCTTTTATCATATTATTTCTCTCTTAATTAAATAAACAAAATTAAATACTTTGTTTTATTTAATTATTATCATTATTAATTCTTCTATTTTATCATATTATTTCTCTCTTAATTAAATAAACAAAATTAAATACTTTGTTTTATTTAATTTTTATCATTAATATTTCTTCTATATTTCATCCATTAATTCTATCTTAAATTAAATACACAGCCTCAATAATTTGTGTTATTTAATTACTTCATCACATTTCTTCTTAATTAAATAAAGATATCCTAGAATCTTTAATTAAATATCATTTTCTTTTATTTTAATTTAATAAACAACTCCTATAGTTTGATTTATTAAATTATTTATTCCTCTTTTACTAAATTTAAATAAATCAAAAATATTTAAATTGATGCATAAATCATATCCCTTTAATCACTCACCAATAAAAATAGATTTTTAAAAATCTAATTAATTAAACTGTCATTCACGGGAAGAGCCTCGGGGACAAACCTGCAGGAAACCCTCTCAATCTTCTTCCAACAATCTTCCCTCTCATCTTGCCTGGTGTTTTCATGGGGAGGAACAATCCTCCATGATCAGCTCCATCTTCTCATCTCATACCATTCAATTCTCTAGATTGAATCCCAGCCTTTTATCCTATATCCCTTCACCAATGAGTGTCGTAAAAGCTATAAATATAGGTTGTTGGCTATAGGAAAAGGATCCTAACTTGTGCAATCTTACTCTGCAGGTTTTCCAAGCATCCGAGCATTCAAGCAATCAAGCATTCAAGCATTCATCCAGCATCCATCAAGCATTCATCCAGCATTCATCAAGCATTCAGAATTTGCAGTCATGGCTGCCAAGGAGGATGAGGAGTTATGCAATCAAATCAATTGAAACAATGACATTACACCTATTAATTTGGTACAACATATGGACAAATCTGAAAACCAAATTAATGTAATCACACTCAAAGGGAAACAAGAACACCAACCGGTTAATGCCACAAGGGCACAATCCAAAGTTATATTGAAAGGAGCATCATTATCATCCCCATCTGTGGATCTTCCCTCCAATCAATATAATCTCATTGATCAATTACAAAAAATACCTACACAAATATCCATCTTGGAACTTTTGAAGATCTCCCCATCACACAAAGAGGTTCTTGAGCAAGCTCTTGTATCAACCACGGTACCTAACAATTTGGATGTATGTCAATTTCAAGCTATGGTGGGACATCTATCTGCACCTCATTGCCTTTCATTTTCCGAACATGATGATGTATCACTCACCCATCCACATAATTCTGCCCTTCACATTGAAGTCCTCATCCATAAACACCGTGTAAAGCGTGTCCTGATAGATGGAGGGGCTGGTTTAAATATTTGTACCTTAAAGCTGATTCATGCACTAGGATACTCAGATGAAGCCATTGATACAAGAAGAAAAATCACAATCAAAGCATATGATGAGGAAGAAAGATCCTCTAAAGGATTGATCATATTACCCATTCAAGTGGGACCTATTGTCCAAAATGTGGTTTGTCAAGTCTTAGATAGGGAACTGACATACAACATACTGTTGGGACGTCCTTGGATTCATGATATGCAAGCAGTACCTTCCACCTATCATCAGTGCCTGAAATTCCCCATCAATGGACAGGAGGTAACAATCACAACAGACTATAATGACACCCAAGCTTGTCATATATTGAAAACATCCTAGGATACATTAATACCTCACAATAGAGAAGTTAGCACATCAGATTCATCTAATGGTGAGGAACAACAAAGCTTCATATCAAAGTGGCTTCCAAAACAACAAAAATCACAAGAGATCAAGGTGGCACAATCTAACCCTTTAAATGTTGAAGAACAATTGGCTTCACTCTCGCACCAATTCACCAACAAAGTATAGATAAGTGGCAAAAGAATAAGTGAATATGGTGTCGGACACTCTTTCTATCTATCACAGATGTTACCCTACTTACAAACGTATGGACAGCCATCTACAACCATCCAAAAATCAGCACAATCTACAACGACATTAGATGGCAAATTTGTAAAAGCTGGAAACTTAGATGAAGAATCAGAAGATAAGGCCATACTAAATTGGCTTTATAGAGATGAGGAAGCTTCCACTTCCACAAGTAATATCATAGAGACAAATCAATATGGAAAAGGAAAAACTATTCTCGAGAAGATGGGATATTCAGGACAGGGACCTAACTCCTCATCCTCCTTGGCAGCCATGACTGCAAATGCTGAATGCTTGATGAATGCTAGATGAATGCTTGATGGATGTTGGATGAATGCTTGAATGCTTGATTGCTTGAATGCTCGGATGCTTGGAAAACCTGCAGAGTAAGATTGTGCAAGTTAGGATCCTTTTCCTGTAGCCAGCAACCTGTATTTATAGCTTTTACGACACTCATTGGTGAAGGGATACGGGATAAAAGACTGGGATTCAATCTGGAGAATTGAATGGTATGAGATGAGAAGATGGAGCTGATCATGGAGGATTGTTCCTCCCCATGAAAACACCAGGCAAGATGAGAGGGAAGATTGTTGGAAGAAGATTGAGAGGATTTCTTGCAGGTTTGTCCCCGAGGCTCTTCCCGTGAATGACAGTTGAATTAATTAGATTTTTAAAAATCTAATTTTATTGGTGAGTGATTAAAGGGATATGATTTATCCATCAATTTAAATATTTTTGATTTATTTAAATTTAGCAAAAGAGGAATAAATAATTTAATAAATCAAACTATAGGAGTTGTTTATTAAATTAAAATAAAAGAAAATGATAATTAAATTAGAGATTCTAGGATATCTTTATTTAATTAAGAAGAAATGTGATGAAGTAATTAAATAACACAAATTATTGAGGCTGTGTATTTAATTTAAGATAGAATTAATGGATGAAATATAGAAGAAATATTAATGATAATAATTAAATAAAACAAAGTATTTAATTTTGTTTATTTAATTAAGAGAGAAATAATATGATAAAATAGAAGAATTAATAATGATAATAATTAAATAAAACAAAGTATTTAATTTTTTTTATTTAATTAAGAGAGAAATAATATGATAAAAGAGAAGAATTAATAATGAACTTAATATAAATAAATATTTCTATTTATTTACTAAGTAGATGAATTTAAGATTAATTAATCAAATAAGTCGTATTTAATTAATTAGATTCTTCAAACCATTTTTAGGTGTCTACATTTTGCCCCTCTTTGAAGTGATGTGTTTACGCATTGCTTCAAAGAAAATTTTGCCTCAGCTGCCAGTATTGACAAAAAGTTAAAAAATATGTCCCTGATTTTCCCTAGATGTTGAATTTTGAAATGATAGCGATATATGCCCCCACGTGAAATAAATTGATGAATTTTGAATTTTTTTATGATTTTTCAATTTTTTTTTGAATTTTTATGATGATTTGATGAAGAAACAATTTATCTCCCGACAAAATTGTCCAAAACTGCCTCTGTGATAGATAAGAATTAATTTCCCAGAAAGAAAAATAATTGAATCCCATGAAAATCCCACAAAAATAACTTATAAAAGCTCAAAAGGTCATTTTCAAAAGTCATTTGTGCATTTGACTTTGATAAACTTGTGATAGAGACCCTTAGAGTGCTAGAGCATCAGGATGTCGATCCCTTACCACACCCACCGACTCGAGCGTGTGCGACGTCACCAGCGTCCGACCGACTATGGACCTCCGGTACGTACCCAAAATCTTCCTCGTAATTCATGCTTGTACCTTGTAATTTATTGTTTTTTGCATTTTTTACTGTTTTAGCGCCCAACCGGTGCAGAATAGTGCGTCGATCATCTGTTTTAGCGCACCAGAGTTTGAGCGCGTCAGCATAAATCTATAGCGCGTCAGTAGGCTAAGGTAGCGCGCGAGAGTTTTAGCGCTCTAGGTAGATTTTGTAGCGCGCCAGTAGGCTAGGGTATCGCGCGAGAGTTTTAGCGCTCTAGGTAGATTTTGTAGCATGCCATAGGTATGTTTTAGCGCCCCACCAGAAATAGCGCCCCACCAGAAATAGTGCCCTCGAGCTCTGTTATAGTGCGCCAACTAGATTTCATAGCGCCCCAGTAGTTTTAGCGCGCCATCTACCTGTTTTAGCGCTTGGAAGAATAGATTGATGAAAAATTGTGCACTTTGATTTTTTTATTTCGTCGATTTGTTGTTGACTCCATCCATTTTAGTTTGATCTGACTAAATAAATGGTAAACGATCTCATGACGAGCGAGATCCATTGATTGATAATAATTACCCTCATGATAGGTGAGGAATAATTAGAATTTTTGAAGGAATGAACCTGATTGATAGATGAGGGTTCATTCTTGATATATTGATCGTTTGATAGGTAAAACACAATTTTTTAGAAATTGATGACCTCATGATATTTGATATTCTGATTGATAACGTATTGATCTGTAAAATATTTTTATGATAACAGGAGCATTTAGATGTTATCCAGGTGCGAGAGCAGTTCCCCTGGCCTTTTGATATGATACCACGACTTTCACCGGATGAGAGGCAGCATATTACTGATTGTGGTTTAGCCTCATTACTGGATATGCCCCATATTAGACTTAATAGGGGTCTACTGACAGCTTTAGCAGAGCGGTGGCATAGTGACTACAACACCTTCCATTTACCTACTGGCGAGATGACTGTGATGCCAGAGGATGTATGGTGTATCCTTCGCATTCCTTTTGTTGGGGAGATTGTCGTGCATGATTCAGAGGAGGTTGGTGGGATAGAGTCTATTCGGAAAGTTTTTTAGGATCCCCATATTGCGGGAGTTTGGATCCCATGGGTAGAGATGCATAATTCTTATGCTCCACTTCCTTCAGTTTTGGCAGGCTTTATTGGTGGGTTCCTTTGTCCTGATAAGAGGTCAAAGGGTCTATCTCTTGGATGGGGTCGGGTACTAGAGGGTATGGTGGCACATAGGATGAGATATGCTTGGGGCATGTGTATGCTTGCTCAGTTATATCATGATTTACACTAGATCGTGTACCTCAGAGGTAGCAGTTTATCAGCAGGAGCTACACTTCTTCAGGTATGGGCATGGGAGCATATTGTTGTCACGCGTCCCGTGTCGGTGTTATCGAGACTAGCGACGAGACCCTATGTGTTTCGCTATAGAGGCAAGCCTACCCAGCATATGATGGGTAAGCTAGATTATTGGAGACAGATTCTTGATGATGTGGAGACAGTGACCTGGCGTCCCTATCTAGATTGTGATGACTGGGATGAGGATGATATTGAGTTGAGATTTTTGGCCGACTCGATGTATTTGATCGGGAAGAGCTCCAAGATTTTGGAGCGATTCCTATTTCGCCACGTCTATAGGCAGTATGGGATTGTTCAGTGTATGCCATAGGGAGTAGCACACTATGGGCGATGACAGGTAGATGCCAGTGATTGGGGTCCATGCTTGCCTTATGGAGCTGTGGACATCAAATCTGCAAAATGTTAACAATTTTAACATAATATCATCATGTTAGTCCTTTGCAAGACATTAGATTTGAAATCCCTATGAAATACTTGACTATAATGAAACATGCAAATTAGATAAACAAAGATGATCAAATGTAAGCATATAAAAGCATAGTCAAAACTCTATTCCATAGTTGGATTGGTGTCACATGTGCTAGTGACCCTTTCCCAATCCTTGATCAAAGCTTAAGATGAAAATGCTATGAAGATGGTGGAGTGATAATGAACAAGATCAAATCTCAAATGAAGAGAGTAACCTTGCATAAGATTGTGGAGGATTTGCTTGAGGATGAAACCTGTATTTAAAGATTTTCAAAATGCTAAGTGTTGAAGAGGGACCAATGTGGGATCAAAAACAAGCCAATGAGTTGAGGACACTTGTCATCATGTGATTAGTTGATGTATATGCAAGATTTGGGAAGAGTGCCCAAGAGGGGGAATTTTTGAATTCAAATTTGCAATAAATTTTGAGAGGGGGACAAGAAAGGAGAGCAAATAAATGCCCTGTTTGACTTGTCATGTTGAGGAAAATGAGGTTTTAATAAATCAATAAAATTGATTTATTGTGCAAGTGGCTAGGTCTAGATAATGCAAGTGGGATGTGATTAGTATTAGATTAGGATTAGATGAAGATTATGCTGATTAATGCTGATTATATGATTTGACTTTGGACTTAAATACTTGATTTATTTGAAAATGGTGGAATATGATTTAAGATTTGATTTAAATAAAGTCCCCATTTATTTAATTAAATGGATGATGCAAAATGAAGGCCGGACTGATAATGCTTTATTTGATAAATGAGATTATTTAATGAATGGATGAAAGTGATGAACGTGCCTAATGTACATATAGTTCACAATTTGATAAATGATCTGATCAAATGCGCATCGTTAGTTTTGGTATGTCTACATTTGCCCCTCTTTGAAGCAATGTACTGTTGGCGCTGATTCAAAGAATAAACTCACGCGATCAAATTTAAAAAATTTCATGATTTTTCTCGGATGCCCCTGTCGAAAGAAGTACATCGGGTAATATTGCCCCTCCTCGAGATCGAGCTTAAAAGATCTCGGGATTTGAGGGTCGACGATAAAGCAGTATTCAAAATGGGTGGTTATGGACGATGATGCAAAGATGATGATTTTAAGATGCTTAGAATAACAAATCTATATTATCCCAAAACAACTTAAAATGATGATATGATGTGATGAGATGGATGATGTGATGTGCTATGATTATGCAAATGTGATTTATGCGAATGCTTATACTAACAGATCTATATTATGATGATGATTATGTAATGTGAGATGATATGCAAAATACCGATGATTTATGGATGCAAGATGGATGCATGATGTTAGTGCGAAAAGGAGATGATGACAAGAGGATCCAACAAGTCCATGATTGGTCGAGACTTCATTAGAGATGATGATGATAGATGATGATGATAAACGATGATGATGGTAAATGATGATGATCTTTCATCGGCTGATCGGGATTCTCAAAAGGATCAATTTACTTTATTTTGGATAACACACCTACACGCATGCATCAAGGCATAAAGGACCGTGATTTAAGAAACAGCGGATGGACTTTGACTGACAAATAGATAGGAGAGTTCTTGTTCACACTTGACATACTAAACCTTGCTAGGGCGCATCTAACAAAGCAAGTATCGCCAAGTTATATTACAAGAGTCAGCCCAACAAGCACACAACAGACAAAGAATAATGATCGCTGGGTTCCATTCCTATCTCTAAACCCTTCAAGGCTCGATATCATCGAGGTTCCTTGAATGAGCGCATTAAGATAAATCAAAAGAAAAGATCAAGGCCACAAACAAGCCGATGTCTTCAAGTACCTCTAGCCAAAGGGATTTGTTTTGATAGGATAAGAATCCATGATAATATCCATAAATGATGCCCATTGTCTAACGGTAGATATCCTAGGACATGCATTGTATAGGATGATGATGGTTTGATAAGTTGATTGATAGGCTGTTGATATGACATCGATTGACATGTTTGCAAATGATCAAGATTTTGATTTTGTGTTTGACAGTTTGTTGTTTGCTTTTGATTTTACGATTGAAGATTGATTTTGCAGACTGCTATGATTGTTTCTGTTTGCGTTGCCAAAGGATGAATGTGACAATTAGTTTATTATGGATGATTGATTATTGCGGTGAAATAAATTTATAGATGGGTGGATTTTCAACATTTGGATGTTTTGACGCTTTGAAATGTTTTGAGGTCAAGCTTTTACCTTTGATACTTTTCTAATGTTTTGATTTTTGATTTTCATTGCCTTTGGGATTTTGATGTTTTTCAATGTTTTGATTTTGATGTCTCGGGGGCTGATCAAAGATTAGCCTTGCCTACGTTTAAGCTCAAAGACGACGTAGTTCGGATTTCAATGTTTTTGATGTTTTCTGCTTTCGACTTGTTTTTGGATTTTGATGCTTTTCGAATGTTTTTAGATTTTTTGCATGATTTTGACGATTTGGATATGGACATGTGTGATGATATCAGTGCTCTGTTTGGGATTTTTGTTGAAGACCAAGCTAAGATTGATTGATCGGATCGATGGATTGATGATGATGATAACATTGTTGAGGATACACAACAATGCATTGATTTGATGGGATTGATGATGATAACATTGTTGAGGATACACAACAATGCAAGGACTGGATTGATCAGAATTGATAATGATAACATCGTCGAGGATACACGACAATGCAAGGATAGTGTTATGCAACACAAGGATTTCCTGAGATGATGATTTTTTGACTGGATTTGATTGATCATGTTTGATGAAGCTTGGTTTCGAACAAAAGATGTTTGGATGATTTGATGTGACGTTTGACGTGCAGCTTAGATGCGACTGATATCAATTGATGTTTGATGAAAGATGAAGACTGATAAGGAATGTCTTCTCGTCAAAATGTGCCATGGGCTAGTGATTCAGATTATGGCTCACAAATGCTGGACCAATTTGATTTCATGTTTTCCAATGTTCGGATCGCCACATAAGTCGGAGGACATAGACCAAGATTTATTCTCGAAGCAAGATGTACATATCTGCCCCCAATGTCTAGCAATGTACGGAATGTGATGGGATGGATGCCCGGATAAGTGTATGGATGGATGGATATGGTAAGCACGCAAAGTATTCCAAGGATTATATTGCGATAAGATAAGGTGTTCAGATAACGAATGCTCATTTGGATAATGCTTCATGGCTCAGATAACGCTGCATAGGATAGGATTGATGAAAATGACCCATGTCAAGATGTTTACCGTAAGCAAGTGTAAAGCATGCCCCAAAATTTCATCAAGATCAAGATAATTAAGATGACGGATGCAGATAGATGCGAATGGATTGGATAAATGGTTCATGGATGGATGGATTTATTATGGCTGAGGTGGATGGAATGTTGGATTTATTATGGATGGGATAAAATGCTTTCACCTGAAGTGGCGCACATAGATGCTCGATTCTACACATGACGCCTGTTTGCCAGGTTTTCGTCATGGTCTTGCCCAAAGCGCCGCCCATGCGGTTTTCACTAGAGGACGATTTTTTTTCTCTTTAATCGCTTCTCAACTCTTTCCATTTTTTTGGATTTTGCTTCTTTAATTTTTGCATTTTTCCTCAAAGATTCATGCTGAACCACCGGGTGGTGCTGACGTGAGACGCTTCGCCATAATGTGCCATCGATATCTTGCTTGAAGAAGTCAGCTTGCTAAGATATCGCACTTTGAATGCCACTTCCGATTCTCGACCGCCTACGATACGAGGGTTAACTCGGCTCTGCGCGCATATCGCCATAGCGCCTTCAATCCTTGCGATGAAGGGTTGTTGCCAATACATGTCAATATGAATTGATATCATGTGTGGAGGCTGATGGAGTGTTTTTAGGGATAAGAGATGGATTGGTTGACAGTTTGGAACCTTTGACTCTCCAAACTTGGGAAGATGAGCAATGATGGGTGGATACGGAAGTGTGCGTGGAATTAGGACCAACTGCTTGATACACTTTGTATGTCGCTTGAAAAGCCTGCTTTTGATTTTGCGGACATCTTTGATGGATACCTTTCCCTCTTTTAGTTTTCCCCACAGTTTCTTTGACTAATGGAGTGTGATAGGGATGATCTTTCTTTGTATTCTTTGGTATCCATATGTATTTGATTTGTCCATTATGCTTTGCTTCTTTTGCTTTGATAGCCGCCTTCGCCTTTGATTCAATCTTCTTTTGACATTGGTCCCACCATGGATGGGGTAATGTGGATGATGATTCATGAATTTCACTGCCGTAGCATTGGCACGGTTTCATCATAAGAACTCTTCGTGCCCCCTATGTTGACGTTTGCTTGAGACGAAGTTGCCCCCAGTATGGTGATAGTATCACCTTTATTCATTGATTCTGCTTGTTTTGAGATATATTTTTCAGTAAACATGCTCTGACAAATGACCACTGTAGATGACATTGTTTCAATTTGCCGCTTTGCTAACTCTGGATGTTCTATCTGACTTGTTTCCTTCAGCGGATAATGATGGATATCTTTATTCATGATGTCCTCAATCTGAGTTTGGGACATATTCGATCCTGATGTTGACAACTCTGTTTGATTGTAGGAATTAAGAATCTGCTCTTTTTGTGTAACACAATCTTGTTCTAGATGAAGATCATCTACGTGCCCATCTGTAGAAAGCATCCCATGGGTAGATGGAGGAGTATGTGCTACATGGATATGATCATCTTGTATGGATAAGAGAGTGTTCATTAGATTATTGTAGTATCTTGAAGATACAAATTCTTGATCTTGATTAATTTTGGAGTTGCTTTCGACATGCTTTGGATCAAGTTCTTGACATGGGGCAGCTTCAAAGGATGGATTTCTTACAAAGGGTTCTTGGACGTCTTTATTAGACATGGGGAATGGCTCAATATCCTCAAGTGTCGAGTTCAGGGTTCTTTCAGTATCTGTAACCATGCGGTCAAAGGGGATCAACATGTTTTGAAAAGGACCATTGCTAGACTTTGGTGAAAGATTTTGATCATGCTTTGGAATAAATTCTTGAGATATGTCCTCTAACTCGTAAGGCGATGTAGAGACATTTTCAACATGATCATAGGTGAATTGATTGTGCATTATGTCAATAGGATCAAATAATCCCAACACTCCTTGAAAGAGATCACTAAAAAGTGGCTCTTGATGTATGGTGAGTTGATCATCGGATTGTGTAGATATATCTTCAATGTGCTCCTCGATGGAGAGGTTTTGATCATTGTTTTTGACAATTGCGATGGAGAGATTGTGAATGTCTTCGACCATAGCATCAAGTGATGTTGATATTTCTTGAATTGGCTCATTGTCGAGTTTTGGTGGATTTTGATCATGATTCAGAAGTGACTCTTGACATATGTCGATTTGATCATTGGATGAAGTAAACGTGTGCTCAGTGATGGATTGATCTTGATCCTTGTTTTCAATAGTTGTCATCTTTTGTGTTTGTGCTCGTGTTGGTTGGGTAGCTTGAGAGGCTTGGGCAACTTGAGAGGATTGTTTCACTTGTTTCACTTGTGTTGCTTGTTGCATGGCTAGATATTGTTGGAATCCCTTTTGAAAAGCAGCTTGTAATGTTGCGTCGTATTGGTTTGATGTGGTGGAAATTGGTGGTGGTGGGGGTGGTGGTGGATTCGAAATCATGTTGGATGTAGTGACAAGTGTTTGAGATACGCTCGGAGTGATCATGGTAGTGAGGGGTTGAGATGTGATGGGTGTGATAGTGGTGTTTGGAATAACCGAGGTGATAGGTCCTTGGGAGACTGTATTTTGATTGGTTGGGATCATCATTGTTGCTTGATTGGATACCATCTGTTGGTGCGATGTCGATGGTATATTCGAAGGATTTGACGTGATGGTTTGATTGATGTTAGTTGGATTGAATTGGGTGGATTGATTGGTGCTATGTAAAGGGGGAAGCCCTAAACCAAGGAATGATGTAGGTAATGGTGGTGGAGATTTCCCTTGGCGCAATGCCTCAACTATTTTGGAAAGTTCCGCAATTTGATCTTGCCAAATTTGTTCTTGATTTTGATCTTGACTCACTTGAGATAGTTGATTTGGCTTGTGTTCAAGTAGTTTTGGCATGCATTCTTGCGGTTTTTGAATGGGATTATGGGAAAATTGACTTTGGATAATGTTATGATTTGGGATGATGTCCAAATTTGGCATGATAGGATGAACATTATTGATATTGAGGACCATTTTTCCAAAGTTTTCCGAGTTAGGATTTATGTTTCGAAAAGTTGCATTTGGTACATCCACATTTGGTTTGTAGGGATTTGGTGGGATGATGTTGCTCATTTGAAGACTCATGTATTGATTGTTTGGAGGACAGACTTGTAAGTTTCGACTTTGATTTAAATCTATCATGGGGAGATGTGTTCCAAACTTTGACTTGGGCATACTCACACTTGTTATACCATTGACATTTGTCGAAAGTAATGATACCATGTATGGAATTTGATAATTGATAGGCATTGCAAGGCTTTGAAGATTCAACTGATTTAGATTACTCAAGATGTATGGATCAAGTGTATATTCCATGTTCTTCTTGTGTTTTGACTTTGTTATGAAAGTGTCCTCTAAGGTTCTTAGGATCAATGACGAGATGAAGGATGAAAGGTGAATGATATGAGTGTTGAATGTTTAGGGACTTTGGATCAATGCTAGACTTAGGGATTTTGATTTTGATTGTTTGATGTGGATGATGAACTTGTAAACCCTAAAATGTTGGATGTTATCTTAGGATGAATTTGTTCAAAGGATTGCTAATTTAATTAAGTGTATGAAAAAGGATTCCCACACACCTAATTAAACAAATGACTTTGGTTTCGATGATGTGCCTAAGTCTAGAATGATGTTTTCAAAAGCTCTAAAGTTGTTTGGATGGATGGGTTGATAAATGTTTGGATGGATGATGGAAGTTTTGATGATCCTAAGAGACTTAGAGAGACTTTGTTGACTAGGCCAAGGTATTGAAGAACACACTTTTCTCTAAGAGCAATCAAAAGACCAATATTACCAAAAGATATCAAGCACATGTGTGGGGTCCAATTTCTTATCTTTGCTTAATGAGTTCTTTTTTTACCAAAAACAACCACTTGATTATGGTTTCAAACTAAGATGTCCAATGTCTTAATTTCCTTAAACCCCACAAGATATTTTATGTGGAAATTCAATGAACTTAAGGCAAGGGTTTTCCTATTGTTTACTCAAAAAGACAAATTGAGATATAATCCAATGCTTAGGAACCTCTACAGATGTGAATCCGCAGGGAAAGCAGTAACATATGGATTGAGTCAATGATATTTGTCTTTAAAGAGGGTTTGAAATTTTGAGAACCATAAAGTTGAATGTTTGTTTGCAAAATTTTTCGAATACACCGGGAGCCAAACAAAGAATACTACAAGCCCTATGGATGCATACGCAAATGCCAATATCCCTTCCATGTCCAGCCACGCCTTCCAGCCATGCTGGTTTCACCCACCGGGTTCTCCACGCACTCTCACTTATAATGGGCAAGCTTTCAAGCATCAACACCCATGAAACTCCCATGGCATGCTTTCCATCTCTACTAAAAAGCCAGAATTGTGGGGCGGGTTTGTGAACCACCGCCTTTGCACCAACAACAAACATTAAGGATTTTGGCAAATTCCTAAGACATAGGTTCTAGTAAGGACTTTCCGCTCTCAGGATTTGACTCCATACGGCAAGAGTCCCCTTCGATCCATCTTGAGCCCGAGCTAACCGCTGATTATGCATGCTTAACCAAACCCTCATTTATATCCGCTGGAAATACTCTTGGTTTTTTAGAGTGTTACCGCTGGAGTCGCCGCTTGGTGAGTAATTTTTCCCAAGGTGCCCTCTCTCTTAAGATAAAACAAAAGCGAAAGCGCAAAGACAATAACTGGTGAATTGATCGATCTTTGATGGCACAAAGAAAGAGAATGTACGCAAAAATTCCCCTACTCACACTCGCACAAGATGTTCAATTTTTAAGCCCAAATTGAAGTGTTTCAAAGCAATAAAATGTATTTTGAGTGTTTCTCTTGCACCCTAGATCGCACGAAGCGCAAGGGGAGAGGATACGTACTCAAAAGACAATCACACAAATCAAACACTTGTTCGTTTTAAGCACCAAATGAAATATGAAGATTGTTTGTTCAATTTTTAACCCAAAACGAAATCTAGTAAGTGTGTCCTAAGGTTCGTTTTAAGTCCTTTGCAATGAAAAACAATTTGTTCGTTTTAGCCCCAATTGAAAATTAATGTTCTAAAACGAAAAGGAAAACAATTTCGTGTAGTGTTGATTAAACACTTAAAGTGTTAAAAAACACATTGTGTTTTCAAAAAAAGAAAATTTCCCTCCTTTCGTTTTCATTTGCTAGCCTTCTCTTTCGCCTTGCACCTTTTCGCCTTCGTTTGCTTTTGTACCTCCTTCGCTTTTCCTTTGTTCGCTTTTGTACCTTGTTCACTTTTGTTTTGTTGGCTTTTGGTACCTATAAGATAAAAAGACAATTATGTGTGAGTTAGTTTATTGTTTTATTCCAAACAATAAATTGGTCTCAATTGCAAAAGATTAATGATTTTTTAATTAATAAATGACTTATCAATTATAAAAATCTTTTCACAACATTAGAGCCTTTAGCTAAAATATTTAGTCATACAACAAACACTAACACAATTAAAAATCAGACTTTAAGCAATGATTAAATGTAGCCAATCAAAAATTTGGTTGCTTTGTGATGATGACATTTCGATCCTCATTGACTAAGCCTGCAAAATGCCATAAATGAGTTAAAACAACGATACTAATATTAGAAAGATTTTCCCACTTAGCTCAGCCATGATGAAGCATCTACACAACAATCAATGATTTTATAACTTTCAAGCAAAGGCAGATGGCAAGTGTAAAGCCGATTTTACCAACTTTCTCTAGCGTGCTTTCTAATAGCATGTGGACCTTGCGTACTGGAAGAAATATCTGCAAGCTTTACAGTAGTGATAATGATCTTTGCGTACATTCAATCACAGCATAAGAACCACAACATCTGACAACATTCGAACTTATGAAGCATGGCTAAGGCAGGGCAAGGGGACAAATCTGTGATATCATCGTAGTAATTATCTGCAAGAGATTAAACCAATTTAGCCACAATAACCTACTTTCAGAGTTCAATTATTGGAAAACAACAGTCAGCAGATCAATAACATATACCAAAATATTATTTTCAAGCAAATGTGTACGTGCTTATGAGCATTTTCACCCTACAGCGAAAATTAAATTGGATTTTGATTGACAGAATTTCAATGTCTGACGGGACAGTGAGGTATGTGGACGGGCTACGTAGGATGTGAGCTGAGCGTAAAGGCGTAAATCACGGTGACAACCACGATATGAATATAGCCTGGGACGATGTGCTTTATTAAATATTTTCTCCATGGCTAGCCATTCCTAATGCGTTGTAGACATTCGCTTCCCAGAAAATCACGCCTATGTTCTGTCAACAAAAACTTTGATATATTTTATCCAGGCGCAAAGTCAAACATTTTCAACAGGGCATAAATGACTAGTATGAATTCTTTATACAAAGCTTCCAACTGGGCGAATGATGATTGGTATTGTACGTTATGAAAGGTGCAGGCCAAAAGATAATTATAGTGACCTATCCATTGATGGAGGCAAATATCACCCAGCCAGCGTACTATCTGAGATCGAGGTGTATGTCAGCAAGCAAATGGTTTTATGTTGTGATGTCTTAAAGTTGTGCCCGAAAATATCCTCCAAAAGGAACTTAGGCGCAGTTGGTAGGCGTAAGTTTTGAAAAAAACAGAAGCCTAATCAAAATTTTAAAAGGCGGGAATCTATATTTTTAGATCTTCAAAAACTCAGTTGGCAGGAGTAAAACAAAAACAGCGGGTGAAGCATTCTGAAAAAAAATATTCAAAGAAAATGCATTTGAAAGGTGTAAAGCTGAAATAGATTTAGACACTCCCATGCAAATATGATTTGAAGGCGTAAGGCGCAGACTACATGAAAGCAGAGAGGGATATCTTGACAACGGCGGACCACCCCTTTATAGTTCGACTTCGTTATTCATTCCAGACAAAATCAAAATTGTATTCATCTATTTTATCGACAGGGGATTTCAGTGAGGAATTGGCTCAGTTTTATACGGTAGAAATAGTTTTCTGCTGTGACACATCTTCATAAGAATGGCATTATACATCAAGATCTAAAACCTGAGATCATTCTTATAGATGCTAAAGGACATGTGATGTTTACTGATTTCGGCCTGGCCAAGGAAGTTGATGAATAAATGCGATCCAAGTCTATGTGTGGGACAACAGAGTATATGGCACCTAAGATCATACTTTCTAAAGGTCACGAAAAAGCTGTTGATTGGTGGAGTATTGGAGTACCTTTATATGAAATGGTTACTGGTCAGCCTCCCTTCACCTACAACAATCGGCAGAAGCTTCAAGATAAAATTATAAAGGATAAAATCAAATTACCCTCATACCTGACATCCGAAGATCATTCATTGCTCAAAGGACTGTTGCAGAAGGATCCTAGTAAGCGCCTAGGGAATAGTCCAATCTAAGTATACTCAACTAATAAGTAACTTTCACTTCTTCAATTTGGCGCGCAGCTTCCTGACTTCGATGTTTAGTCCCCATGATGTCAATCTAATGTGTTGTAAGTGCCTTATCATAGTTTGGATCATCATCTATTCCCAAGACCAAAAGGTGGGTGAAACGCATTTTTGAAGTTGGCAGGTAAAAAAAATTTATTCCCCCTTGAAAAGACATGATGGCAGGGGATCTGATAACACGCCAAGACAGTAATCTCCTTCATTGTCCTTCATTGTCCACAGATATGAGTGGGTGTGTTTTGAAAACACTATATGGTGGTGGCCAATGCACAGCAGATCGCGCCCTCTAAGTTTCACCCAATATTTAGAAGGTATGAAGGTATGCCTAATCAGCGAAATACAATGTTCCAAAGCCTTGCATTTATAGAAACAATACTTAGACAGTGAACAGAAATGAAAAATGCTTTTGCCTCAAACACAAAAAAAGAGAAAGCTTTCTTGCTAGAATCAGGATTCATACCAATGAATCGACATACCAACAGAGTAGCAACAAAATGACAGTCCTAGAACCAAATTTAATTGACCTGCTGAGAGAAATTTACAAAACTGCTAAAGCAAGCAAACTTAGGAAGAAAATACAACAGATGTCTTTGTTTACATCCAATGGGAATGATGTTATCCGGCTGTGAGAACTTATAATGCTCTGCAGATATCCCTGTGAGCCAGTCTGTCACGAAGCAGCTTACAGCTTTTAACAAGGTTGTAAATGATATGTTAATATGCCAAGGAATGAGTATAATGTAGCTCAGAACAAAATAAAACAAATTCAGTCTCAACAATTCAATGGCTGAAATGCACTTGTACAGTGTCAAAATCCACGTATAAACTAAAACAGAAAGTTAAGACTTTATATTGTCATCAAATGCATTAGTTAGAGACACAAGAATTTGGATTCCTATCAACATGCAGATTTTAACGCCTTAACAAAAACAAAAAACTTCATATTATGACAGTATTCATCAAATAGAAACAAAGACTTTATACTTCGCCCTCCTTCTAGCGCCATTTTGTGGACATCAAATCTGCAAAATGTTAACAATTTTAACATAATATCATCATGTTAGTCCTTTGCAAGACATTAGATTTGAAATCCCTATGAAATACTTGACTATAATGAAACATGCAAATTAGATAAACAAAGATGATCAAATGTAAGCATATAAAAGCATAGTCAAAACTCTATTCCATAGTTGGATTGGTGTCACATGTGCTAGTGACCCTTTCCCAATCCTTGATCAAAGCTTAAGATGAAAATGCTATGAAGATGGTGGAGTGATAATGAACAAGATCAAATCTCAAATGAAGAGAGTAACCTTGCATAAGATTGTGGAGGATTTGCTTGAGGATGAAACCTGTATTTAAAGATTTTCAAAATGCTAAGTGTTGAAGAGGGACCAATGTGGGATCAAAAACAAGCCAATGAGTTGAGGACACTTGTCATCATGTGATTAGTTGATGTATATGCAAGATTTGGGAAGAGTGCCCAAGAGGGGGAATTTTGAATTCAAATTTGCAATAAATTTTGAGAGGGGGACAAGAAAGGAGAGCAAATAAATGCCCTGTTTGACTTGTCATGTTGAAAGAAAATGAGATTTTAATAAATCAATAAAATTGATTTATTGTGCAAGTGGCTAGGTCTAGATAATGCAAGTGGGATGGGATTAGCATTAGATTAGGATTAGATGAAGATTATGCTGATTAATGCTGATTATATGATTTGACTTTTTGGACTTAAATACTTGATTTATTTAAATCAGAAAATGGTGGAATATGATTTAAGATTTGATTTAAATAAAGTCCTGATTTATTTAATTAAATGGATGATGCAAAATGAAGGTTGACTGATAATGTTTATTTGATAAATGAGATTATTTAATGAATGGATGAAAGTGATGAATGTGCCTAATGCGACATATAGTTCAGTTGATAAATGATCTTGATCAAATGCAGAATGTTAGTTTTGCATGTCTACAGGAGCACTTGTTGAGGGTTATCGTGCTCTTCAGCCTTCAGCATGGGATATGCGGCGAGACATTGTTGAGGCACCCGTTACTCCTTATTATGGTCAGTATTTGGCCCTGCACCCTCCTCCTCGTATTACCATTCCAGATGAGCCAGCACCAGCACCAACACTAGTACTAGCAACTACAGGGGGTGGTCATGGTGGTTAGAGGCGGAGGAGAGAGGAGGATGTAGATGTTGATGTGGAGGGTAGTGATGAGAGTGACAGTGATGAGAGTGATGATGAGAGTGATGATGACAGTGATGATAGCAGTGATGATAGCAGTGATGATGGCAGAGATGAGGGGAGACCGAGTGTTGCAGGTACTTCAGAGCCATCGTCCAGTGCGCCTCGTAAGAGGCAAGCGGTTGCTTCCTCTTCAGTAGAGCGATCAGAGGTTGCAGGTTTGCGTATGCAGGTTCAGACTTTATAGGGACAGCTAGCACAGGTGCAAGGATTATTAGCACAGACGCAGGCTTAGATGCAGGCACAGCTAGCTACTGCACAGACACAGATTACCTCTCTGATTGGTGAGAGAGATGAGGCCAAATAGGCAGCAGCGACAGCTCAGGCTCAGCTAGCAGGTGCACGAGCACAGTTGACCAAGGCATAGGCACAGATTACAGCCTTGACTGCAGAGCGAGATACTGTCAGACAGACAGTGGAGACAACACAGGCTACTGCAGAGAGATTGCAGAGAGTGGTAGATGGGACCTCTGTGGTAGATTACATGCGAGAGGCCATGCGGGCAGGTGCTGAGATTGAGTTCTACAAGAGCTGTTATCATGAGTTGTGCCCCCCAGAGCAGAGAGTCAGTTATGCCCAGTCTCGCTCAGAGAGGACTCGTTCGAGGACAGTGAGCAGAGGTGTGACACAGCCTCTCCTGAGAGATTCGAGAGATCCGAGAGATCCAGGGACAGCTGGTGGTGGTGGTGATACTGGTGCGAGACCTGCTCCTTCTGGTGCGAGTACCACTTGAGATCATGTGTGTACCCTTCGAGAGATATATATAGCCATTTTTTGATATGATGTTATTTTCACCCTTTTCAGACTTCATTGTATACTTGACACTTGATGAGATATATATGATGTGCAACGGTTTGATTGATCTATGACGTGTTCTACATGATTTATGCGATGGATGCATTTTAATGTTTTATGATGATTTATTATACTAGATTGGATAGATGCATTTATGATGATGTGATATGATATTGATGATGTATTTATTTTCTTAATGAAATGCAATGTATAATATATAAAATGAGATGTAAATGAATGATGTATGGATGAAATGTAATGTATGATAGATAAAATGAGATGTAAATGAATGATGTATGGATGAAATGTAATGTATGATAGATAAAATAAGATGTAAATGAATGATGTATGGATGAAATGTAATGTATGATAGATAAAATGAGATGTAAATGAATGATGTATGGATGAAATGTAATGTATGATTTTGTAGCTACATGATAATGACAATGTGATGAGATGTAAATGAATGATAAATGTAATAAATGATGAAACATAACGTGTATATGATATCATGAAATGAGATGTTTATTGTGAAATTTATGATGAGATGAAGAAATTATTTTATATGTATGCAATGAATGATGATTGTAGGTGTCAAGTATACTCAATCTTTAATAAGAAAAGATAACATTATTTGCAAATGAATCTTTGTAACTTGTGTAACCAATACTCTGCAGATGTACTATTATGAATGCAATCTATTTTTACCATGCAAACCTATTTTATCAATGCAAACCTAAGTGTCATTTCAACAATCTTTTTTTTATTATTTTGCTTTGTATCATCACTGAGCTTTTAAAATGTTGAAAGTGAATACAAGCATCAATGATATGAGATAGATCAATGATGACCTGAGTATTTCTTTCATGATATTTGATATTGCAAGCGAACACAAGCATCAAGGTATAATTAAACCGAGATGACCTGAGCATTTCTTGCGTAAACAGACAAGAATTAATCATTTTCTTAAGTGAATCGGAATGTCATCCATGATACTTGGTAGAGCACTTCCCGCGACAATTCATGAAATAATAATGACTAACTCACAAACAACAAACAAAGAAAAGCATCATTCTCCTTCCTTACTTCTCTAGTTCAATACATCATCGAGTAGCTCCAAAGAAATGATAAGCAAATGATAAAATGAAAAGTACAACAATTCAAATTCTACTTAATGTATTTTCAAATCATTATTCAGATTAGATCATCGATGTTGAAATGTGTGTGCTGATGTGTGCATGATATTCTCAGACGTTTGACCGAAGAACTAACCTAAAGACCTATCCTAGGGGCCTCGGGGACTGATCAAAGATTAGTCTTGCCTACGTTATACACGCAGAGACCACATAGTTCGACTGATACAGACTCTATTTTTGTGTTTTGCGATTTTTGAATGTTTTTGCATGGATTTTCTGATTTTTTGATGTTTTTGGATTTTGATGGATCTTATGATGTTTTTGGATTTTGATTTTCTGATGTTTTTGGATTTTGATGGATTTTCTGATGTTTTTGGATTTTGATTTTCTGATGTTTTTGGATTTTGATTTTCTGATGTTTTTGGATTTTGATGGATTTTCTGATGTTTTTGGATTTTGATTTTCTGATGTTTTTGGATTGCTTTTCAAGTATCGTCACTCGGTGTTGTCATGTTTGATTGTCTCCCCATTTAAGCCAAAAGTCCATTGTACAAAATAACTTTAGGACGTTGCCCCCAAGCTAGGGTAAGACATGATATCCTTGCTATGATATGGATAGTGATAATAATTATCTCAAATGATAGATGGAAATGATATGAAAGGAAACAACTGTAAAAAAATTGTACCTAATAGATAGAAGAGCTGGTGAAAATCACAAGTAGTGCCTGTTTGCCAGGTTTTCATCACTTGTTTTTATTGTGTCCTCCTTTTTGTGTTTTTTTTTTTTGTTTTTTTTTTTCTGTCATCATGACGCCTGTTTGCCAGGTTTTCATCAAGACAACCTTACTGACCGTGCACTAGGTATCCTCAAGTATAGAATTGCCTGAGATGGATGTTGTTCATGGGCTCCTCCAACATATCTCCTTCTGGTGTAGACAACCGGTATGCTCCTGATCCATAGACTGATGTAATGACATAAGGCCCTATCCAGTTAGGTTCAAATTTTCCCTTCTTTTCTCTGTCTGCTTGATTTCTAGGGTTTTCCCATAGGACCAAGTCTCTGATCTGGAAGACTCTAGGCTTAACCTTATGATTATAGTTCCTAGACATTCTTTGTTGATAGGCTATCAAATGATTGATAGCTTGTTGTCGACGTTCATCAAGTAGTTCTAGTTCTTGAAGTCTAGAGATCCTGTAATCCTCATCTGAAATGAGTCCCTTTAGTGAAACTCGAAGGGATGGAATTTCTACCTCAATAGGTAATATTGCCTCTGATCCATAGACAAGAGCATATGGTGTAGCTCATGTTGGTGTTCTGATGCTAGTCCTGTAAGCCCAAAGAGTAGGGTTAAGCTAAACGTGCCAATCACGCCCTACCTCATTTACAGTCTTCTTGAGAATCTTTAGGATTGTTTTGTTTGAAGCTTTTTCCTGTCCATTACCTTGAGGGTAATAAGGGGTTGAAAAGCGATGTTGGATGTGGAACTTTTCACACAGCTCTTGGACGTCTTGGTTCTTGAAAGGCCTACCATTATCTGTGATGATTGACTGGGGTATCCCATATCTACAAATGAGTTAATTAAGTATGAAGGATGATATCTGCTTCCCAGTGATTGTGGTTAAGGGAACTGCCTCTACCCATTTTGTAAAATATTCTGTTGCGGTGATAATGAACTTATGTCCATTAGATGAAGATGGGTTAATTTTCCCTACCAAGTCCAATCCCCACTGACAGAAAGGCCATGTAGATGCAAATGGATGGAGCTCCTATGCTGGTGCATGTATAAGATTGCCATGAATTTGACATTTTTGACATCTCTTAACAAACTGGTAAGATTCTTGCTCCATGTGCAGCCAGTAATACCCCAAACGAAGGAGTTTCTTGGCTAAAGATAATCCACTTGAATGTGTGCCACAAATTCCTTCATGGACCTCATGTAAAGCAGAAGCAGATTCGTTATGTTCTAAACAACGCAAAAGAGTACCATCTAGGCCTCGACGGTAAAGAGTGTCAGCAATAATGGTATGTTTTGCGGATTGACGTATGAAGTGCTTTTGGTTACGAGAAAGATTTGGCGGTAAGATATTATCTTTTAGGTAAGTATAAATGTCTTCATAAATGGAAGATTGGGCACTATCCAAAAGGCTTATGGTTTGGGATTTGGGATTTGCATATGCAGGATTTGACACTTGTTCCACAATAAATCGATAATGATCTTGTGTTTCAGGCATTTGTAGAAGAGATGCTATTGTGGCCATGGCATCTGCTGCTTTATTCTCTGATCTTGGTATCTGCTCAAATTTGATTTCTATGAAGTATTTTCTTAGATCATCTACTAGTCTCTTGTATAAAATCAGTGTGTCATCCTTAGTTTGGTAATCATTATTGACTTGATAGATGATTAACTGAGAGTCTCCGTACCCCTGTAGTTCTGTGATTTTCGAGTCAATAGCCACTTTAATTCCAAGGATTAAAGCTTCATATTCTACCACATTGTTAGTGCAATGGAAGGTAAGCCTGTAAGATCGTGGAATTGTGTGCCCAAGAGGTGTGACAAATAAAATTCCTGCCCCTGATCCATGTTGTGTGTAGGATCCATCGAAGTAGAGTTGCCATGGTTGTGTTGTAACGTGGAGGATATCCGCATCAGGAAATTCCATGGTCATAGGATGACTGTCTGACAATGGAGCTTCTGCTAATTGGTCAGCAATGACTTGTCCTTTGATAGCTCGCCTTTCAACATACTGAATGTCAAACTCACTGAGGAGCATGACCCACTTTGCCAACCTTCCTATTAAAGTTGCTTTGCTCAATAAATACTTGAGGGGATCAATTTTTGCAACGAGCTTGATAGTGTGAGTGAGCATATAGTGTCACAATTTTTGTGTTGCAAATACTACTACTAAGCATGATTTTTCAATGAAGGTGTAGTTTACTTCATGTCCATTAAGTGTCCTGCTGATATAGTATATTGCCTGTTCCTTTCCTTCTTTATCCTCTTGTGCTAGCAAGGCTCCTAAAGAAATAGTTGTTGTTGCGATATATAGCAACAATGGCTTGTATTTACTGGGTGGCACCAAGATTGGTGGTGTCATTAAATAATGCTTGATTTGATTGAAAGTATTCTCACACTGTTCATCCCATTTAAAAGACACATTTTTATGCAAAAGATGGTTGAATGGATGACACCGATCTGCTAGTTGAGAGATTAATCTTCTGATGGACTGTAGTCGACCTTGTAGAGATCTTAATGTACTAATATTCTTAGGAGGTGGCATTTCCACAATGGATTTAACTTTTGTTGGATCTACTTCAATTCCTTTTGTAGAAACTATGTATCCAAGGAGTTTTGTTGATGTTACTCCAAAGGCACATTTCTTAGGATTTAATCTGACTTTAAATTTCTCCAACCTGTCAAATATTTTGGCAAGTATCTCTAGATGTCCTTCCCTGGTGTGAGATTTGGCTAAGATATCGTCCACATAGTCTTCCATGAAGGTGTGCATCATGTCATGGAAGATTATTGTCATAGCTCGCTAGTATGTAGCTCCTGCATTCTTTAACCCAAAAGGCATGACATTCTAGAAAAAGGTGCCCCACAGACATGTAAATGTTGTCTTTTCTTGGTCTTTAGGAGCTATTTTGATTTGATTGTATCCTAAAAATCCATCCATGAGTGATAGCATTTGATGGCCAGCTGTTAAATCTACAATCATGTCTATGTTTGGCAAAGGAAAATCAGCCTTTGGACATGCTCTATTTAAATCCCAAAAATCAGTACATATTCTGATGGTGTGATCTGGTTTTGAAATAGGTACAATGTTGGATATCCATTCAGCATAATCAATAGATCTGATAAATCCGGCATCTAGTAGTTTCTTCAAATAATTTTTTATCAATAATGCAACATGTGGATGCATTTTTCTTAGTTTCTGTTTTACTGGTTTAGTGCCAGCTAGTAAAGATAAGTGATGCATAATAAGATCTGTGTCTAAGCCTGGCATGTCAGAGTATGACCAAGCAAAATTGATGCATTGTTCTTCAAAGAATTTGATAAAATCTGGCTTTTCTGTATCTGTCATGGATGCTGCCAGATGTAGTATTCTTACTTTCTCTGCTGTGCCAATATCAATAGAATGTGTGGGTTCTATCAACACTGATGATCTTTCATGGTAATGTTGTGGGAGGATGTCAAGCCTTCCATCCTTTGGTGCCTCAATGAGGTTTTCACCATTGGATTCGTTCTTTGTTTTCACTATTTTAGGATCAAATACTGCCATAGAATGGTTTTCACCATTAGATCCATTATTTATTTCCATACTTTTGCAACTGAAAGGCTTGGCACCCTCCTGCCTAAAAGCATCATTAAAAGAAGCATTGGTAGAACAAGTATCAGATTCTTCACAGCAAAGGTAGTTAATAATAGCGGAGTCATTGTCAAAAATAGGGAGATTGATGGGGTGTTGGGGTTCCCACTCGATAAGCTTGGGATGTAGTAAAGGCAATGAATCATTAGATGGGTTGAGGTTAGCGATTGTGAAAGCTCAGACAAAAATGTCGTCCAAGTTGTTAGTGGTTATGTCAAGGCCTACGAAGGTATTTTCTTCCACATCATTTATCTCAATCGATGTCCGTTCATCTTCACTTGAGTCATCAAAAATTTGTGTTTCAAAGACAATAGGATTAAAACTCGAGCTTTGACCCTCCTCACGTTTGGGGGTATACTTTTTGATAACATCGATCTAGATATCTTCATAGGAAACATTTGATAAGTTGTCCCACTCATATTCATTTGAATCTGTGTCAAAGTTATCTCTCATTTGAAGAATACGCTCCACAGTTTTATTGGTGAGTTCTGCTCTTGCTTCTTCTGTGTATCCTAGTCCAGTTCTGCCATTTTGCTGAATTGTTAGAACTTGGATTGGTTCTGTTACATTTTGTTCCCCTCGTTCAAGAGGTCCTTGTTCTGCTGCATATCCTAGTCCAGTTTTATCCTTATGTTGGAGCGTGAGTGGCTAGATTGGTTTTGTTATGCCTTGTTTCCTTAACCCAAGAGGTCCCTGTCCTGAATATCCCATCTTCTCCAGAATAATTTTTCCTTTTCCATATTGATTTGTCTCTATGATATTACTTGTGGAAGTGGAAGCTTCCTCATCTCTATAAAGCCAATTTAGTATGGCCTTATCTTCTGATTCTTCATCTAAGTTTCCAACTTTTACAAATCTGCCATCTAATGTCGTTGTAGATTGTGCTGATTTTTGGGTGGTTGTAGATGGCTGTCCATACGTTTGTAAGGAGGGTAACATCTGTGATAGATGGAAAGAGTGTCCGACACCATATTCACTTATTCCTTTGTCACTTATCTGTACTTTGTTGGTGAATTGGTGCGAGAGTGAAGCCAATTGTTCTTCAACATTTGAAGGGTTAGATTGTGCCACCTTGATCTCTTGTGATTTTTGTTGTTTTGGAAGCCACTTTGATATGAAGCTTTGTTGTTCCTCACCATTAGATGAATCTGATGTGCTAACTTCTCTATTGTGAGGTATTAATGTATCCTGGGATGTTTTCAATATATGACAAGCTTGGGTGTCATTATAGTCTGTTGTGATTGTTACCTCCTGTCCATTGACGAGGAATTTCAGGCACTGATGATAGGTGGAAGGTACTGCTTGCATATCATGAATCCAAGGACGTCCCAACAGTATGTTGTATGTCAGTTCCCTATCTAAGATTGAATGGGTAATATGATCAATCCTTTAGAGGATCTTTCTTCCTCATCATATGCTTTGATTGTGAATTTTTTTCTTGTATCAATGGCTTCATCTAAGTATCCTAGTGCACGAATCATCTTTAAGGTACAAATATTTAAACCAGCCCCTCCATCTATCAGGACAAGCTTTACACGGTGTTTATGGATGAGGACTTCAATGTGAAGGGAAGAATTATGTGGATGGGTGAGTGATACATCATCATGTTCGGAAAATGAAAGGCAATGAGGTGCAGATAGATGTCCCACCATAGCTTGAAATTGACATACATCCAAAATGTTAGGTACCGTGGTTGATACAAGAGCTTGCTCAAGAACCTCTTTGTGTGATGGGGAGATCTTCAAAAGTTCCAAGATGGATATTTGTGCTGGTATTTTTTGTAATTGATCAATGAGATTATATTGATTGGAGGGAAGATCCACAGATGGGGATGATAATGATGCTCCTTTCAATATAACTTTGGATTGTGCCCTTGTTGTGGCATTAACCGGTTGGTGTTCTTGTTTCCCTTTGAGTGTGATTACATTAATTTGGTTTTCAGATTTGTCCATATGTTGTACCAAATTAATAGGTGTAATGTCATTGTTTCGATTGATTTGATTGCATAACTCCTCATCCTCCTTGGTAGCGGAAAGACAAAGGATCGTTGTGTCATAAACATAACCAACACTCTTACCTTTGTTGTTTGTGGAAGAGGATTCTCCCTTCTGATAATTGGGTAGACGATTTTTGAACGTTGTATGATCTTTGTTTGTTTGGTGCCCCTCTACAAATACCTTCATTTGATCTATAAGGTCTTGTACCGCATGTTTTAACTGCCAACAATTTTCAATCATGTGGCCTTTATTTTGATGATAGTGACAGTAATGTGAGTCAGTCCACCATGATGGTTTGACTTGAGGGTCCCAATTTCTAGCCTCTTGTACTTGAATAAGTTTTTCATCTAAAAGTTCTTTGAGGACTGATTCCAATGATTGTCCTAATGGCGTGAATTTTTGTTTATTGGATGGTTGTTGGAATGATTGGGTTTTTGTTTCTCCATTGTTTTGATTATTTCCTTGATCACTACTTTGTTTGACATTAGAATCATTGTTTTGTTTGTTCGTAGTAGTTGGCGTCAAGGTGAATAATGGTTTGGACGCATGTGTATCAATCATGTTATCAGTATTCTTATTCTTTTGCCAAAATCTTGGCTTTTCATTGTTGTTGTTAGAGGAATTGTTATTGTTTCAACCTTCAATGAAGTGTTTGATTATTCCTCTTTTGATTAGAGCCTCTTCGATTTTGAGTCCCTTTTCGATAACTTGCTCAAATGTAGACAGACATTGTAAGTCCAATCTGTAATTCATTTCATCTACTAGGTTATCAATGAACATCTCTATCTTCTCTTCTTCAGGAATAGATCTAGGGTATTTAGCAAATAACCTTCTCCATCGTTGGAGAAAGGAAAGAAACTTTTCACCCTTTGCTTGTTTGGTGTTGTAGAGTTCTTTTAAGGTCATCCCATGTTGGATGTTGAATGAGAAGTGCGTTATGAACCTATTGATCAGTTCTTCAAAAGATTGGATCCCGGGTTCCATTTTAGAAAACCACTCCATGCAAGTGTTTCCTAAGCTTCTTGGAAATAATCGTAGTAAGTAAGAGTCCTCATGTGCGAACTCTATGCTCATGGCTCTAAATTCTCATACGTGATCAAATGGATCGGTTCTTCCATTGTATTTGTTGTACGTCAGGTATTCACAATACCGTGGAAATGGTATCATGTTAATGCTTGGGTCAAATGGATAAGGGAAAATGTCTTGTAAGGAATATCTTTTTGTTGGCCCTTGTTGGATATTTTGGAACTGCAATTGTAATTGTTGGATTTGTTTTGTCAAAGCATCTATTTGATTTGGATTTTCTATAGTAGTTGTCTGAGGTGTGGTCGTTTCCTTGAGTTGGTTGACATCAAAGTCTTTAGGAAGCTTAGCACCTTTGTCAGCTAATAATAAAAGATACTTTTCCATATCTTGCTCTAACATCTTTTCCATAAATTTATGGAAATGAGGGTCTTGTTGAACTTTCTCGATTTCTTCTACAATTATTTCTTTCTCTTGTGAATTAGTGAGAGGATCGGTGTTGCTGTATCGTCCCCAAGGGTTTTCTTCAGCCATGGCTGCTATTCTCTTGTTTTCTTCTTGTTGTTGTCTTTGATATGCTGATCATGTGAAAATAGGCATACAAACGTTAAAATTTTACTCTAGACTTTGATCTTGGAATTTTGATTTGATAAGTGTCGAAGTTTTTGATTTAAAATCTGATTTAGTTGTGTCTAGTTTCGTGATGGAAGGAAAAATCCTTGATAGGGAAATTTTGACACAAAAATCTCAGATTTAGTGATGATTGATAAGGACACTTTGCAAGATGTTTCAAGATCTAGGCGTAATAGTAAAGTTTTCTTTTTGTATGTTTCAAGTTTTTTGGACTATGAAAAAATGTTTTGGATTGATGAAAACCTTGTTTTCGATATGGGAAAACTAACAAACTATCCTACCAACTCTCTATTTTTCTGTCCTTTTGGAGCGCTAAAACAGAGTCACGATGCGCTAAAACAGAAACACGACGCGCTAAAATAGAGATGTGATGCGCTAAAACAGATCCACTACGCGCTAAAATAGAGCGACGACGTGCTAAGACAGAGTCATGAGGCGCTAAGATAGAGCCGTGAGGTGCTAAGACAGAGCCGTGAGGCGCTAGAACAGATCCACTATGCGTTAAAATAGAGCGACGACGCGCTAAGACAGAGTCGTGAGGTGCTAAGACAAAGTCGTGAGGCACTAGAACAGATCCACTATGTGCTAAGACAGATACGTGACGCGCTAATACAGAGCCGTGACGCGCTAAGACAGAACCGCTACACGCTAAAACAGAGAGACAAGGCGCTAAGACAGATACGTGATGCGCTAAAACAGAGCCGTGGTGCGCTAAGATAGAGCCGCTACGCCTTAAGACAGATACATGACGCGCTAAGACAGGAAACTATCTTACTCTATGAAACTCACTTGGTCTGGTATTGTATTGTATGGCTAGTTGTGGGATATATTCTGGACGAATTCTTTGACTGTGATTGTGATGTTGCCTAAGAGCCCTTCTTTGATAAAATGCTTGTGAATCTAAGGGAGCTACATCATAGTCGTCCGTATAACCTCTAGAGAAATCGTGATATCTATGAATAAAAGTCCTATGTTGGAGTAGAACTTTTCTTCTTTGATACAAAAATCATTGCTTTCTTAGGAGTTGTTTGTATGTAAGTGTTTTCTTTGGCTTTCTGATTCATTTGACAAGAGATTTCTTGACAAATTTGGTGGATACCCAATCTCGAATCATGAGAATTTCACAAGTGTTTGATTTTGAAGATTCTTGTGATGATCTTATCTGAATTTAATGAAAGAAAACACAGCAAGCAAGAATAGAATAGTTGATTTAAAATCCTAGAATCTAAACAAATAGTGTATGTTTTTAAGAATCAAGCATGATTCTTCTTGATTTTCACTGGTTTATAATAGATAAGACAATTCAGATAGACTCACTCCTAGAGACAAAAGGTCATCGTTATATACTCGAACGGCCCACAGCTTGGAATTGCGTCGACTCACACAGCCATGTCACCCCCTAGAGGGCGCCTGTGTTTTTGTCTTTTCCAGGTGCGTACTCGGAGTGACATAAGTGGATACCGGATCCCCTGAGCAAACAGTCCTTGGCAATTATATGGTGAGTGCTTGAGGGTAGATTCTTCCCCAACCCTGCACCGCCGAGTATTACAATGTTTGGGAACTGACAAGCATGCTTCTATTTCTAGGTTCTTAGATAGGGTTTCCATTCAGAGTGGCAAATGGATAAACTCCCTCGAGAGACCTCCCAATCTTTAGAACAAAGATTTTGGGGATGGTTATCCTACACACTTCCGTTGAAAGAGGGTTTCCCCAAATTCACATAAATTTTTAAGTGGGTTGGAATGCCATGGCTTTTGGTTGTCCACTCAGGTCGTTCCCGTAGGGTGAGTACTTTTTCCCACTACAGCAGGTCTAAAGGTTTTAATGAAAGCTTGAAAATGCGTAAAGTAAAAGTGAGTGGTATTCTGATGCACCAGTTAAGGGGAGAGCATAAACCTATCACCCAATCACAGCAAAGAAGTTGTTCACTTTTTAAAACCCAAAAGACAAATTATCTAATCTATATGGAGATATTGCTCCATAAAAAGCATGATGTTCAATTTTAATCCCACAAGAAATTGTGAAGTTTCTATCCTAGGATTGATCAATTTTTATCCGTTTTTTGTCCTAGGATTGATAAATTTTAACCAGTTTTCTGTCCTAGGATTGATAAATTTTAATAAAAAAGAAATTAAAGAACACAATATGGCCGTGGACGCGTCGGATCCAGATAAAAGATATTTAGAGAACAAAAAGTTGAAGCGCTAAAACAGTGGATCAGCGTGCTAAAACATTTTCTCGGCGTGCTAAAACATTCGATCTGCACGCTAAAACAGTTGTGTGGCGCACTAAAATATTTGAGGAGTGCGCTAAAACAGATAAGTGGCGCGCTAAAAGAATTGAGTGGCGTGCTAAAACAGTCGAATGATGCGCTATAGTTTTTGTCTGACGTGCTACAGAATCCAGCTGACGTGCTACAAAAAGTCACGGTTCCGCTAAAACAAACACGCCGATACCTATAAGACACTTTTCACAAAAAATATGCAGAATATGGGGTTAGGCCCCACGGTGGGCGCCAAAATGGAAGCGTAAGAATGAGGTAAACAATCTAAAATACATCTACACTTCTAAATAAGACATTGTATCTAAGATTCAAGAAAATTAAACTAATTTAAACTAAGAATCTTCAGAAATCTGTCCTATTGCTCTCTAACTCTAAAGATCTCTCTAATCTACTTTGCTCTCATATTTTAGAAGCTAATTAGATTATTGAAATGACACTTAGAGAATGAGAATTCAAACTATTTCTATTCCTATATGATTTAAATATGCAAATCTACTGTCATGGCAGCCATGACTGCAAATGTTGAATGCTTGATGAATGTTGGATGAATGCTTGATGGATGTTGGATGAATGCTTGAATGCTTGATTGCTTGAATGCTCGGATGCTTGGAAAACCTGCAGAGTAAGATTGCGCAAGTTAGGATCCTTTTCCTGTAGCCAACAACCTGTATTTATAGCTTTTACGACACTCATTGGTGAAGGGATATGGGATAAAAGGCTAGGATTCAATCTGGAGAATTGAATGGTATGAGATGAGAAGATGAAGCTGATCATGGAGGATTGTTCCTCCCCATGAAAACACTAGGCAAGATGAGAGGGAAGATTGTTGGAAGAAGATTGAGAGGATTTCCTGCAGGTTTGTCCCCGAGGCTCTTCTTGTGAATGACAGTTGAATTAATTATATTTTTAAAAATCTAATTTTATTGGTGAGTGATTAAAGGGATATGATTTATGCATCAATTTAAATATTTTTGATTTATTTAAATTTAGCAAAAGAGGAATAAATAATTTAATAAATCAAACTATAGGAGTTGTTTATTAAATTAAAATAAAATAAAATGATAATTAATTAAAGATTCTAGGATATCTTTATTTAATTAAGAAGAAATGTGATGAAGTAATTAAATAACACAAATTATTGAGGTTGTGTATTTAATTTAAGATAGAATTAATGGATGAAATATAGAAGAAATATTAATGATAATAATTAAATAAAACAAAGTATTTAATTTTGTTTATTTAATTAAGAGAGAAATAATATGATAAAATAGAAGAATTAATAATGATAATAATTAAATAAAACAAAGTATTTAATTTTTTTTATTTAATTAAGAGAGAAATAATATGATAAAAGAGAAGAATTAATAATGAACTTAATATAAATAAATATTTCTATTTATTTACTAAGTAGATGAATTTAAGATTAATTAATCAAATAAGTCATATTTAATTAATTAGATTCTCCAGACCATTTTTAGGTGTCTACAGTTATAAACAAATTCCAAGCTCTTATGACTATTTTTCGTGACTCCTAGTCTCTAGAAAATATTTTTCCTATTGGTGCAAAGTGTAGCTAGAAAAATTCTAGTCAATTTTTATGGGTACGATATCTTCTTGAGATGAACCTTTTGGAAAAAAAATTTGTAGGGCAGTTCTTTGAAAGGTGGAGTATGAATTTTCGCTTAAGGATTTTTCTCTTGCCGAATCTAAGGGTTTTTCTCTTGTTGTAGAGCATGAGGGATGTATATCTATTACCATGTAGGAGGTGGTAACATGGGTCTTTTGACTACTATTTCTACTTTCTCTTCCTCCTCGTCTAATATTTGTGTTGTGTTTCTCCACTGGTTGGGTGTTTCGTTCTTCTCAAATACGAAGGTTCTTAAATTGTTAATGATATCATTTTGTTCACCTTCTATGTGTGTGAGACTAGGTTGGAGGATTGGTGCTACAAGGTTAGGTTGTTAAGCTGGAGTAGTCGGTCACCAGATGGGTCATAAAGTGTGATGGATTTGAGATGGTTGCTATGAAGCTCAAGACCCTAAGGTTTGAGTGCTATTTTGGAGTGGTGCTAATTTTTGGAAATGAAAATGTTGAGGGACTAGGGTCAATATTTCACTTCCTTTTCTAGAGGATATGTTGCGGAAAAGCTTACTTGAACTATCTGTGAGTCCCAAGTAACTGTTGATATCATAGACATCTGAGTGAAGGAATGATTCCAGTGGTTTGTTTGATTTGATTTCTAACAAGTAGGATGGAAATAATGGATGAGGGACTATGTGAGTTATCTATTTTTCCAATTGTTTTGTTCTAACAATGATCCTATAAGAAACTTCGGTTTCTTTTCCCTAATTGTCAATAGGATAAAGCAATAACATTAGTTTTTGAGCAAATGCATAAGATTGTGAGCAAAAGTGGCCAGATTTATCAATTGCAGCCAAAAATGTGTCAAGTGCTCGAGTTTCAAAGAAGTAAGTGTGAGTTGGAATGACAAGTGCAACTTCTGTGTGTTTCTATCATATGCAATAACTACTTAGGCAAAAGCAATTCTTGGGAAAATGCGAGCATCTTAGTGGCAAGTGCACTAGTTTCTCAAAAGAAAATACAAGGAGATAAAACCAAGTGCACGGGTCCCACAACAAGTGCTCAGTTTCTATTAAATGCAACTGATTTTCATTAGTGGCTTTTTTTGGGACAGAGAGAAAATGCAATGATTTTTTGGCAATTGCTCAGAAAATGTGACAACTGCACTAGAATTTTGTGTAAAAGGCAATCTTTATCTGTTTTGTTTCTAGTTTGAGAAATCTTTCTCTGGACTTTTGTAAATTTAAAGTTAGTTTTTCTCTCAATTTCTCTGTGTTTGGAGTATGGCAAGTGATACAACAACACTTGGACTGACTTGGAAAGCATGGACTTGTGTGACCTTCATGTCTATGGCTTAAGTTGTGAAATCATGACACCCAATCCATAGTTCCAAATGTTTACTTTGATCAATGTAGCCTAAAATTAAATCCTGAATATTTGAAAACATTTAAGGAATCTCTAGCATGGGATGTTCTCAATAGGTAGGACCTCTAAAAAGGTATGCTTGAAAAAGATGTGAAGCTCAAGATGTTTATGCTCACCCAAGATCACCAAAAGGTGTGAGGGGAGAAGACAACCATCTAGCTTGCCAAAAATTAAATGCACAACATACACTTCATAGTAGTTTGATTCTTTTTAAGCAACTCGAGTAGTGCTATCCCCAAAAATATATGAATAAAACATAACAATTATTCTTTTTAATTGCACCAATATGAAGTATTCTAGATATCAATCACTTAAGATAGCAATGGTACCAGACATAAAGAATAATTCTTTCATTTTGAAGCCCAAATTTGAGTGTTTCTAAGAAATCAATCTTGGTTTTACTTAGTCAACAAAAGAAAATACGAGCATGCATCAACAAAAAGAAACCGTTTTGGCCATTTGTGTTGTTCTTTTTATGCACCAAAATCAAGATTCCTAATTATGAAAACTTGGAAAGAGTTCATTTTTAAAGCACCCAAATTGAAATGTGCATTGTTCTTTTTATGCACCAAATGAAAATTCCTAATTTAAAAAAAAATTGAAATGCAAGCTTCGTTTTTAAGAACACCAAAATGAAAGATTAATTTGTGTTGTTCTTTTTAAAGCACCAAATAAAAGTTCCTAATTTAAGAAAGCTTGAAATGGTTCAATTTTTATTAACACCAAAATGAAGTGTGCATTTGTCTTGTTCTTTTTAAAGCACCAAATAATGATTCATAATTAAGAAAGCTTGAAATAGTTCATTTTAAGAGCACTAAAAACAAAGTTTGTTTGTTCTTTTTATGTACCAAAATAAATATTCCTAGCTTAACAAAAAATGTTTGTAAATCTGGAGTGCTTTGGTCGTTCATCTTCCCTATAGAAAACAAGTTAGTGTTTCTTAAATCCTGAATACAAACATGTTAGCACTCGTCAAGCATTCAAAAATAGGCATACATTAGCAAGAAATCTGTTACAAATTTGCATATCTCATGCACAGGTATGTCAGAGAAAATGCACAAAAATCAGAGTCAAGTGCACCCTTTGTCAGATAGCAAATGTGCAGGTTTAGAGAAAGTGTGCCCCTGTCAATTGTTCGATGCTCAAAAAAATTGCAAGTGCATGGTTCTTAGTGTCAAATGCGCAACGCTTGGTTTTCTTGACATAAAATTGCAAATTTTTTTGGGACAATGCATGAAAACTTCTTCAAATGCGATTTTAGAGCCTACAACTTCAAAAATGGCTCATACAAACATTAGTGTACGGGACCATGGTCCCACCAGATGTGCCAGAATGTGTGAGGGGGAAAATCATATAGAAATGCAATTGAATCATAATCTAATCTAAGATCAAGAACACTAATCTAGATTTAATCCTACACTTACAAAATGAACAATTAAGATTACTAAATTCAAGAACATGTGAATGCAATACATAAACAAATGAATTCAACAACAAAATCGTTACCCATCTCATATGAGATCATTTAATTTTGAACTAAGATGCTTAAGTTTGAAGTGACGACCTGTAGACCTTCTTTTGGGGATTCTAATTTTGCATGAGATCATTTAGAAAAGTTCAAGTTTATGGAAGAAAAGAGGATATTTATTTCCACGTGGGTGGTGGTAATATGGGCCTTCCAGCCTCAATATTAGCTTGTTCCTCTTCTTTGTCTAAGATGTTTTTGGTGTTTCTCCATTGGGTAGGTGTTTCTTTTGTGAAAAAAGTGAAGCTTCTCAAACTACTAATTATATCGGTTTGTTCCTCGTTCATGACTTCAAAGTTTGGTTGAATGATAGCACCTTCAAGATCAGGTTGTTCAACGGGAGCAATCGGTCTCCAAATAGTCATGCGGGGTTCAATTTTCAATTTATCTTGCTTCAGTGAATTTATTTTACCACAAACACTTGTCTTGATCATGTTTTCAAACTAAACATTTATGTCACACACATCATTTCTTTCACAATGTCCATTTTGTGAGAACCATGAGGTTGAAGCCATAATTTCCTATCTTGTCTTTGGAAAATATCGATTGAGATATAAGTCAAGATATTTAGAAATATCTAAGGATAGAAATCCTTAGGAAAAGTAGTAATATCAAGGCTATTTCAAAAGGTATGCATATTTAAGCCAAAGTGTTTGAAATTTTGAGGAAGATAGTGAATGTTTGTTTTGTAACATTTTGGAACCAAGAAATGTATTAAAATGAATCACAATAATTTACAATCCTAGGTTGAAATGACCATACTTGTTGAGTCCCCACTCGGATTTCTCCAAACACTAAGACATTGCAAACAATTAGAGATTTGGTGACACTGGCTCCCCTCCACGACACACACTTCTCGAGACCACCAAATCTCAAAATCTTAAAGATCCTAAGGATTTTTCTATTTCAACAATGAATAGTACAAATGTGGGGTAGCTTTAGAAAGACCATTCTTGCACCAAAAAGGATTAAGGATTTTTGGTAACTAAACAGTCTGGCTCTTAGTAACAAGCTGAGAACACCAGGCTGTATACACACTCGCTTTGCCACTTAAGGCTCTTACTACCATTCCCATTCCACTTAAGGTATGGTACTAGGTTCAGTATGTTATACAGTCCAGGATAGAAGGTAATTTTTCATGATTTCACAACCTTTAATATAGCCCACTAGTAAACGTGCTCGCAAGAACTTGCCTATAAGTTTTCCGTTGCGGGGTATGTCTCATAGTAAGTCCTCTCTTAAGGGTGACACAAAGCAAAAGTTTAAATTATTTCTCTTCACCCAAGATCACACGAAGCGCAAAAGGATTGGATACATACTATAAGTTCACACAAACAACGAAGTACACTTGAAGTGTTGCTCTTCACCCAAGATCACACGAAGCGCAAGGGGATTGGATACAGACTACAAGTGTGTCACAACAAAGTAGACACTAATTCATTTTACCGAATAAAGCTAAGATTAATTCATTTTATGTACCAAACGAAATGTTAAGTTTCCTTGTTCAATTTTAAAACCCAAAAGACAATGATGAGATGAGGGTTCAATTTTAGTCTTGTTTGAGCATTCATTTTAAACCCAAACGAAATTTTGTGAGGTCCTAGAGCATAGGTAAAAAGCATAATAAATTGGGTTATAATTGCCCCAAAGTGTCAAGCACTTGTTACAATCATAAAATATTAATATGAGAATGCTTCTTCACTTTAACTTCATGTCATCCAATCCTACAAAACCCTATTAGTCTAACAACCAGAACAATGTTAGAAGCATGTTAGTAATTTGAAGAAGCAAAAAAAATTAAAACACATTGTGAAAATTGATCATCAAATTTGTTACTAGAGTTGGGCATCGTTGTACACGATAGCGTTGCTCTGTAGACAAACCAGAGAGAACGATAGTGTCACTGTTTGGTCGGGCGTCACCGTTTGTAAATCTTCGACACCTCTAAAAAGTATTAGCATCGTTGTTTGTTTAATCAGTGTTGGTGCATTTAATAGGTGTCACTATTTGAAATGATGATAGCATTGCTATATGGCGACACCCTGCAAAGGTGTTGCTGAAATTGTCTTGGGCGTCACTCTATCTTGCAAAAGTCAAAATGAACGGAATTCAAGATAGAAATTGATTAAATTGGCGGTTTTTCCCTCCTAGTGCCAAAATGTCGACTGACGATATTAGTATGGGTCGATTACACTTGATCCATGAAGAATTGAAGCATAAAGTAGCTACTAATACTCAATCTTAAACAAGATCATTCAAATGAAAGTTAAGCTAAACATTTATTGAAAAAAACATTATGAATTGTGAAAGCATTTAAATGTCTACTCTAACCCATTTAAAACTTATCTCGTTTTGGAATTGGTGTCGTGTTTATATGGAACAACGACCCTTTCCCAATCTGTGATCAATGAGCTTGTTTCAATTGATTCTATTGAAGAGAATCGATGAAATAGTTGTGAGATGTGAATGAAAACATGATTTATGTTGAAATGAGTATGATGCAAGAGTTAATCTACCATGATTTTATGCTAAATGATTCAGATATGCAATTGCTAAGCTAATATAAATGGGATTTAAACCAAAAAGATTCAAACCCTAATTATCTAATTAGCTAAATGGATGCATGGAAGCCATTAATGGAAGATAAGCTATTATGCAAGTAATTTAAACTAAAAAAAATGCTAAATGTGTGCAAAGATGAGTGTGAGTATGAGTGATTTCAACAGCATAAGTTTTCTCTGAAAAAGATGGATCCATTTGTCTCCAAATGGTGTTCTATTTATAGGAAAGAAAATGAGAAATGGAGGGTTGAGATTGAAAAAGCTAATCAATGGTCTAGGATGGAGGAAATTGGAGGCATAGATCAAGGATTCTTATCAGTGGATGAGAATGGAAGATGAGATCTAATCAAGGGTTCTCATTCCTTCCAAACAAGCACACTTTTGACCTACATAAGAGGTCAAAATTTAACTTGCACAAGAGGTTTCAAGCTATCTTGCAGATGAAGCTTTGTGAGAATATTCTTTTTCTTAATTGATTGGAGGAGAAAATACCACAATACGGGTTTACAATTTTTGGCCAAACTGGACACTGAACTAATTTTTTCTAACTAAATCTCCACTTTCAGGCACCTATAGCGGCTAAACCATAAGGAATTTAAAGATGATGCAAACTAGTGATTTGTAACATTTTTTCTGTAGATTCTAATTTTATTTTTTTTCAAAATTTTTGGAATCAGATTGCACTTCTTTTACCATCTCCTTCAAAAACTAGTTTTTTTCAGTAAACACCATTTTTAAGGAGTGATGCTCACCATATACGACATAACTTTTTTCCATGAAGGATAAAATTCTAATTTTTTTCTAATTTAGATTTGTAACTATGATATCTAGTGCTTTCATTTGGTTTCATAGTGTTTTATTGAATATTTTTTCCTTAATCAAGTTTTGAAGTCAAACCAATTACAATTCAAACATAGGCTTAACTGTATACAACATAATTTTTTTGTATGTATCAATTTTTTTTTTGTTGGATCAAGGACTTCAATAACTAGTGCACTAATATTTTTTATTTTTTTGATAATCTACTATTTTTCCACTTGTGTAGAACACAGAGCTTGATTTTCAGTGAGAACTTACATTCACAAGAAATAAAAAATAAATATAATAATAAAATTAAAATTATTTAAAATTATACTTTTTGATAAGCTTATGATAAAGACTACATACTTACAAAAAATAAATTTTAAATGATTTCATTTGATGATCCCCCAAAAGGTAAATCAAAAGTGTTTTTTTATCAACATTTTGATAGGTGTAAAGGAGACTCCGTTATAGGTATGGTTTAAAACTAGTAGAGTTCTATCCAAGGGGGTTTGACCTAAGGTGGTTCGATCAAACCCTCTTCAATTGGAATACTTTAAATGGAACTTTTCAAGGCTTAAATCATTATATTTTCTAAAAATATGTGATTTCAGCAAAAATCAGGATCTCCTAGAAATTGTAAACTAGTATTGTGGGATCACCCATTCTACTTCTACTTCTACTTCTAATATTCTTTGGAATATTCTCATGGGTGAGGGAAAAGGATATTTAGTTAATTAAAACTAAATTAAATTGTGCAAAGGAGGAATATTCCCTTGCAAGTGGGAGGAAAAGAGGTTAATTAGATAATTGCTAATTTAAACAAGGTTTTAATCATGCAATTAGGGGATTTCGAAGAATTAAATGATATCCATTAAATTAAATGATTTAATGATTGGGGGAAAGGTGAAACGACATTTAATTAATAACTTAGGGTTATTTAATGAAATAAGAAGACTTAGGGAATTAAATTAAATAGTTTGATTTATCTAATTTAATGAGATGAAATGTTAGTGTGAAAGGGGGTGAATTAACCTGTTTTGACAAATTAGGTTAATAGATGCAAATGATGCCATTAATTAATCAGTGAGGCTAATTCCATTAATTAAGCAAAAATAGGATAGGTTTCAAGAGGAAATGATGTTAGTATACCTGATTCGAGTGTATGATATCATTCAAGACATTTTTCAGTGTCTACATTTTGCCCCTCTTTGAACTGAGGTACTTGTTGCTTCAATTCAAAGACAAATGCTCTTTGGATTAAAAAACTGCTACTTAGATCAAAAAATAATTTTTTTCTGATTTTTAGATGCCCCATCGGTGAAGGATAAAGCTGATTCCCTACCCTCTTGAGAAATCGGGCGGAAATTTTAAATTGTGGGTTGATTTCTCGATAAAGGTAAAAAGTTGCCCCAAGGGTCCAAAAAGGGTCCAAGATACAAGAAACATGCCAAAAATGCAAATAACGATGCAAAATAAGCTCCATTTTGGAAAAATTGATGAAAATGATGATAAACCCTAGCTACAAGGTTAAATGAGGGAAAAAAACCCTAATTTTATAGCATAAATAGGCCAAGAAGGGTCACTTTCAATTCATTTGTGTATTCACACCTTAAGGAATTCTTGAAAATTGAGCTCTGACCCCCTAACGAAATGGCATGACGAGAGCTCCCATGACACATTTCCAAACTAGGTTCGAGAGTACTAGAGGCTTCCAGGCTCAGGACCACCGATATGTAACATGAAACTTGACTTGAAATTTAACTTTTTGGTGCATTTATTGCTTTTGAATTTTAAACTTTGGTGGCATCATATTTAGCGATGCTAATTTGAGAATTGGTGACACTAAAATGAATTTTAGCGACGCATACGTGCATTGCGACGTAGTTCGCAATTTAGAATTTGAGTTTCCAATTTTAAATTGTGACACATTGGTTTATAGCGATGCACTTCTTGATTTGAAAATTAGGGTTAAGGTTTCCAAAGTTTAAATCGTGACGCATATGTGTCTAGGTATGCGATTTGTGATTTTCAATTTGAATGCCTCTGGGCATCACAATTTGTAATTTGAAATAAAGCGATGCTATCATAAATAGCGATACTATTGTCATTTTGGATTTGAAAGTTTCAATTTGAGTCAATTTTTTTCGAGTTTTAACATCATGTGCTTCATGGGTGCAGGAGGTCATTCCACCCTTGATGTCTTGTGAGCACCGACCCACAATTTTGGAGAGACTTGGTGATTTATCTGAGTTGTGCCAGGAGCACCTGGGGGAGATTAGTCTATGGTACGTTACATGCATGCCCATCGTCCAGACACATTTGGCTATGATGATTGTGTTGTGTGAGCGATGGCACAGTGAGACTTTGTCATTCCACCTTCCCACTAGCGAGGCGATGGTGACATTAGAGGATGTATGGAAAAAATTGCGTTTTCCGATACATGGTGAGCGCATGATATATGGTATTGATGCCAGATATGATGCTTGCCACGAGGTGATGGAGATTGAGTACCTCGTTCTAGTTAATTCCCAGACAGACCTTGAGATGTACAAAGGTCGAGTGCCTACCTTTCGATTGATTGTTGCATCCATCATTTCTGGTTTGGTCGCTCCTGACTGACAGAGCAGAGGATTCAGCCCCGGATGGGGCTTGGCATGGCACCAAATGCTCTATAGGAGGACACTATTTTCCTGGGGGCCAATGATGTTTGCCTCATTGTACCATGATATGCACAACTTTGTCTACTATGATAGTAGAGCAATCGGGCCAGGAGTTACTTTGCTTCATATTTGGGCTTGGGAGCATATTGTTGTGCTTTGACTAAATGTTCAGATGGTCGATGTTGAGCTAGATGATCTAGTTGTTTGGTGATACAGAGGTGCCATTACACTTCAACATACTAGGCAGCTTGGGATTCCATACTAGTGCAAGGTGCTCGATGACATGACATATTTCAAATGGTAGCCTTGGCTTTAGATGCCAGCATGGTACGATGATGTGCAACAACTTTTTTCACCAGAAAGACCCAATACATGCAAGTTCAAGAGCACACCATTATAGAGCAGTATCTTCTAGATAGGGTGGCTCGACAATTTCGTGAGTAGCAAGATAGGCTAGATGATGCATACAGGGCCATCTTCGTCAAATTAGCTCAAGAGGTTTCTACGTGGGGACCTACAATCCCAGCTCCTGAGGTGGTTGAGAGTTTTTGGTAGTTGGTTTCCCAGCCATGGGATTATGACCAAGGGCAGGTGAACACATAGGCGATGCCTGCATATGATGCATGTCTCACACCCCCTCATAGGTTGACAGATCCAATGAGTGCTCCTCCATGAGGGAGACCTAGAGGGAGGGGAGTGGGAAGAGGCATGGGAAGAGGTAGGGGACAAGTTGGTCAGGATGGCCAGGATGGGAAAATCCTTGGGGCACCACTAGTGGGATAGCAACCTCCTATTCAGCAACAGCCAGTGTAGCCACCACCACTACATCCTTAAGATTTGCAAATTCAACAGCTGTAGCAGTAGGTTCAGATCATTATGGGAGTGCAGGATCAGGCTTGGCAATAGATTTTGGCTATTACTGCTAAGAGGTATTAGGCACATCAGCAAGTACAAGTTGTCATGAAAGATCGGGACCATGAGTGGCAGCTCAGACAGACTATAGAGATGTAGTTAGCACAGGAGATTGGGTGGCACCAGTAGCTCAAGACAATGATAGTTGCATCTTAGGGGTGGACAGTCTCTATGAGATTATATAGAGAGGTTGTGACTGAGGCAACCTACTGTAGGATGTACTATCAGAGAGATGTCCCTACATCACTTAGATAGCCTGATTATTCCTAGAGGACTGGGGCACATGGTCGAGTAGAGGATCATCTTGAGAGATAGGCTAGAGAGTGGAGCAGCCATCAAGGCTAGCTCGAGTGTACAAACACTTTTTTGACTTTTTGCCCGATTCTTTTATACAAATATACATTCACGGGATCCTTTTTGATAGCCTCATGGATATTTTATCTATGATTGATATACATACATTGATTCAGATATTGTACCATGACAATCATGATTTTTTTATATATATATGATACGAATATGGATTTGATATGATGTGTTCATCTTATTTCATGTTTATGATTGTATGTATGCTTATGATGTGAGATGATATGCTTATGCTTATATTTTATCATGTATGGACGCACTTTACTTATGCCTATGTGATATGTGATGATATGCAATGTTATGATATGGATGGATGCAATTTTATATTCTCTTTCATTATGTTTTTCATGACATTCCATTGGATGATATAATATGTTTATGCATATGCAAATGATATGGATGCATTTCTTTATGTATTTTCTTATACAGTTTTATGATGATGACGATGCATATGGATGTATGGATGCAAATGTTTTATGGTTATGATATGATAATGCAATGTATATGGATGATATGTGTGCAACAATTTAAGATGCTTAGAATAACAAATCTATATTATTTGTCACGACTTAAATGATAATGCATGATTTATGTTTTATGATATGCCATGGTATGCAATGATGTATATATGTTGATGATTTGTGGATGCAGGATGGATGCATTGATGATGTTTTGTTGACTATCATGATACTAGGTTAGTGCAGAGAGAAGATAAAAGAAATAAGATGAATGACCATTGATTTCAATGATTGCTTCAAGAGATCCAACAAGTCTATGATCCACCGAGACTTTATTAGAGATGGTGATGAGAAATGCATGATGATAACTTGCTCAAATCTTGGGATTGGGATTTTTCATCATTCCTTATTGTTTGATATAACACATAGACACGATGCATCGATGTATTGATAACTAGGACGACATTGTATCTAGTGTAATGGACTTTGACTTGAAAAATAGATAGGATAGTTCTTGTTCACACCTTGACATACAAAAACCTTGTTGGAATATAAGTTAGAAGCCTATGATATATTGGACCAAAGCATACACAATAGTTAACAACGTACTCCAAACAACCTTCCTACATACAACTAAGCAAGTATGTGCCAAGATTATTTTACAAGAATACCCACAAGCACAACAAACGAAAGATAATGATCAATGTCCCATTCCTTTCTCTCTAAATATTTTTAGATAAACATCATCAAGAGGTCCTCAGAATAGGTCATTAAGATAAATCAGAAGAAAATATCAAAGATCAATAATCAGTGTTATCTATATCTCTTTCCAATTTATTTTAGCTAAGGTGATCTCTGATACTGATGTCCATCGTAGGAAGGATACATCCTAGGACATGTTGATCAGATGGTTTGATGTAGGATGATGATGCTAATGATAAGTCATTGATATAAACTTCACTGATGCATTTAACTATGATTTAGACTTTAGATTTTGACACTTAAGTTTTCACTTGATGACTTGCGATGCTTGCTTTTTGTTTCACCAAAGGTTAAAGGTGGTGATTGATTTATTATGGATGGAAGTTATTATGGGTGAAAGCGAAATGGGATGGGTGGTTTTGGATTTTTTGGAATATTTCAATGTTTTTGATATTTTGAAATTTTTTTGAGGATATTTTTGGTCTTTTTGAAAGTTTATGTGAATGTTTATGGTTTTTAGTTATTTAAGGTTATTTAGGGTTTTCTAAAGATTTTCTAATGTTTTTTTGTTTTCTAATATTGGATGTTTAGGAGTTTTATGGGATATATGGATGTTTTTGGGATTTTATGATATTTGGATGTTTAGGGGTTTTATGGGATATATGGATGTTTTTGGGCTTTTATGATATTTAGATGTTTAGGGATTTTATGGGAGTTTTGACCAAGAACCTAACCTAAAAGACCTATCCTAGGGGCCTTGGGGGTTGATCAAAGATAAGCCTTTCCTACATTATACACACAAAGACCACATAGTTCGAATGACTTGACTTATTGAAGATGAATATATGAATAGTTGATGGAATGTCAGTTTATTATGAAGGACTCCTAAAAGAATGACTTAGGGTGTCTCAAGGGTACATCAATGATGGTCTTTCCTACATTCAAGCTCAGAGACCCATAGTTCAACATGGCATTGTTTTTGGATTTTTGATGTTCGATCTTTTTAGGGTTTTTCAATATATTTTGGATGTTTTGAAATTTTCCTTTACAATTTTACGAATGTTTTTGGATTTTAGTTGTATAGGAATTTGGATGTTTTTGGATTTTTGGCTATACAAGAATTTGGATGTTTTTGGATTTTCAACTAAGACTTTATGAATGTTTTTGGGATTTTCTGATAAGACTTTATGAATGTTTTTGGTGTTTTTTGATAACTGTTAAGATATACAAGAACCTGATATGATCCATAACGAATTGCCGCCAACGTGACATGCGATAGACTACCTCGATATAGGTAGGACAAACTGACCTTTGGAATATTCCAAGTAGTACTAAGGGGATATGATACTTTACAATATCAAGCTATGATAGAGATGCGGATGGGTGATGGAATAAATAGGATGAATGATGTGATGGATGGACAATGATGCAAAGAATGGTAAGATAAAGAGCCAAAGAATAGATGGAGGTTCTATATTTACTCAAGGCACCTATTTGCCAGGTTTTTACAAAGGTACTTGCCCAAAGCGCCACTGAAGTGGTTTTCACTAGAGGACGATTGTTTTTCTTTACTTTTTCAATCATTTTTCTCATTTTTTTGGATTTTGATCATTTTTTTAATTATTTTGTATTTTTTAGATTTTACACCCTTCAAGACTACCTAGGCATAAAACTTTTTAAAATGAAATTTGTTCATTGGTTCCTGTAAGGGTCCAACTTCAAGTGTTGATAATTGGTATGCTTCTGATCCATAACTTGTTGTGATGACAAAGGGACCCAACCAGTTAGGCTAAACTTTCCTTTGTAGTCCTGATCTGGCAGATTTTTTTATTCTACTTTAGGACAAGATCCCCTACTTGGAAAGACTAACATTTGATCTTCTTGTTGTAGCTCCATTTCAGATAGTTTTGATATACTTGCAAGTGATCAAGGGCATCAAGATGACACTCATCCAAGAATTCTAGCTCATTCAACCAAAATATTCCATATTCTTCATCTGTAATCAGGTTCTGCAGTGACACTCACAATGATGGGAGCTCAACCTCAATAGGAAGGATAACTTCTAATCCATAGACTAGGGAAAAAGGGGTTGCACCTGTTGGCGTCCAGATACTAGTTCGGTAAGTCCAAAGAGTGGGATTTAGTTGTAGATGCCAGTCACAACCAGCTTCATTGACTATTTGTAGCCTCAGCTTGATCGTTTCCCTAGGGATAATACGGGGTAGAGAATTGGTGTTGGATATTGAATCTTTGACATAACTCTTTCACATCCTAATTCTTAAAGGGGGTTCCATTATCTGAGATGAGGGTTTGTGGAACACCATAATGACAGATTAGGTAGTTGAGGATAAACTTGGCAATTTGCTTCCCTGTTATGTAGGTCATAGGAATGGCTTCAACCCACTTGATAAAGTACTCAGTGGTTGTTATGATGAACTTATGGCCATTGGATGAGGTTGGAGTGATTTTTCCTATGAGGTAAAAAATGTAGCAGTCTACCCTTCTTTTGAGGCAAATTCAACACAAAGTTAATTTCAATTCTAAATTTCTCTAACCAAAAGTCATTTCATGAAAATTTTAAAATACATTTTTTTAGAGTTTGGAGTCTAAAATTTATTTATTTATAATATTTGATTAGTTATATATATATATAATTTATTTCAAATAGGTTCTTATAATCAAATATGAGATTGATTAAATGTAGCGCCCCTCTGAATCGGTCTTTCTGGATTGTTGGCATAAGTGTTATTTGTGATTTTGTTGATATTTATGCCTTGTTCAATTAGGTAATTAAATTAAATTGCGGTGTCGAGAGGAATCCGATCATTCAGTGAAGTTTAGAGCACATAGAATTATATTGGTTTTGTTACATAGAAATGGATTATATGTGCCTTGGAACATAGTTATATAACCTTACATAGATTTATACTTGATGTACTTGCTTAGGGAATGGTTACCAAAGGGTTTATGTTGTGCTTAGAATCTAATTAAAATACGTAGCTCGGGTAAGAATTTATTTTGACAGTTTGTACTTTTGTTTGGCTTTTGAAATATACATACATACATACATACATACATATATATATATATATATATATATATATATATATATATATATATATATATATATATATATATATATATATATATATATATATATTATTAAGTCTTATTTCTTAGAAGTGAGTAAAATGTTATAATAGGAAATATAAGGGATGTGGTTGTTAATAAATAATTAAATTAAATTGCTATGTTAAGGTCGGAGTTTTGTTATATGAAGTATAAGTTTTAACAATTAGTAATATAGTTATAATGTTTTGGAAAATTAGAGGGTGTATGTTTTTCATAACATTGTGAACTTCGACCTCCTCTCATTTAAACCTTGGGATTTGAAGAATTTGATTTTGTAAGTAGATGGAGCTTTATGTAAGTTTAGGTTAGTGATATAATACTTGAAATAGGTCATTTGTATGGTGGGACTCATTTTGAATAAAATTTGTGACAATGATGATTGTTGATTTTCTTTATAACGAGGCAATTCTATTGTAGATACATTTATGAAATTAGAAATACCTTAAAAGAAAAAATCTAAAGCATTGAGTTTGATGCAAATATGACAAAATTCTATAGCTCTTGATTTAAGAATATAATTGCATAAGTCATGGGTTTGATTGACTCATTATTCATCGAACTTCAATCAAGTTACTATCTATTAGTAACACATGCCAAACACATTAATATGATTAAAACATTTATTACGCCGAAGGCGTGTCCCATGTGAGCTTTCCAAGCTCATTTTTCCAGTGAATGGTCCAAAACCAAGGATAAGGCTTGGTTGACATGAAAACAAATCTCAGCCGTCCATCATTTTTCGCATGTTTTTCTACTTTCCTCGTCGCGTTCTGCTTTCCCCGCCGGTTCGCTGAAAATTGCGCAGTCACAGGCAGCCTCTCCATCGCATTTCACAATTTGATTGTTTGCCAGGCATTCCTCACGTCACATGCCTGCAAACGAATTAAATTTTGCATTTACTTTTTCCTATCATTTAATACGGTGGTGATGTAAATCGCATTTCACAATTTGATTGTTTGCCAGACATTCCTTACGTCACACACCTGCAAACAAATTAAATTTTGCATTTAATTTTGCCTACCATTTAATACGGTGGCGATGTAAATATCTGAAATGCATTTTGCTCGCCGAAACCTTCTTTTCATGTAATATTTTTTCTGCAAACTTCTCTTGCAAGCCTTGTCGCCATCATTGAAGAAAAACACCATTTCTGAGGTAAGTCAATTGCCTTTGTTTGAATAAGAGATTTTTCCCATGCACTGTCAACTAATTTTATTCTAATTTTAGAAGTATTGTTATTGTTTTCTGAATTGTACACAACCATTTTCTGTTGTTCTCTATATGCAGCCACTTGTCGTTCTTCCTGCAAAGTCTGCACAGATTCCTTAAGCATCTTCCAGGTAAGTCACTCTTGTTTGTTCAGTTAATGTCTTCAGAAAGCTGCCATGATTATTATAAATGTGTTTGTTGAAAGTATCATCCTGTTTTTATTCTTGTGTGGTAAACTGCAGAAAAATGATGCACTTAGTTTAACATTTGTGAGTTTTTAAAATTATTATATGGAGTTTTTCAAAGGCTTTATTTGAGAGATTTTTCAAAAAATGTTGTCAAGTTAATTTTCCCCTAGTGAGGCTCAGGGCTCAAGCTAACTCATGCGTATGTGCATGATTTCAATGCTTAGTTTCAGATATAATTTATAGCAGTAAAACCTAATAGGTTTACCTCTACATATGGGTGATCCCACAATAGTGGTTTACACTTTTTGGCCTAACTGGACACTGATATTTTTTTTTTTAACACAATCTCCACATTTGAGCACCTATAGCGATTAAACCGTAAAGAATTTGAAGATGATGCAAACTAGAGTCTTGTCATATTTTGTCTGTAGATTCTAAAAATATTTTTTTCATTTTTTTTGGAATAAGATTGCACTTCTTTTTCCATCTCCCACGAAAATTGGTTTTTTTCAAAAACAGCATTTTTAAAAAGTGACGCACACCGTATAACGCATAACTTTTTTTCCTTGAAAGATAAAATTCCAATTCTTTCAAATTTAGATTTGTAGCTCCAATATCTAGTGCTTCCACTTAGTTAGATAGTTTTTTATTGAATATTTTTTCTTTAATCAAGTTTTAAAGTCAAATCAATTACAATTCAGACATAACCGGAGTATAGCATAACTTTCAACGTATGTATCGAAATTCTTTTTTTTGTTGGATCAAGGACTCCAATATCTGGTGCACTCATATTTTTCAAAAATTTTGATAATCTTCTATTTTTCCACTTGTGCAAACAGAGTTTTGTTTTCAGTGAAAAACCTATATTTAATAAAACTTAAAAATAGATAGATAATATAATCAAAACATACTAAAATTATATTCGTTGGATAGCTCGTTTTGAGGGGAACCCGATACTAGTTGGGTTTTTGAGATCTTCTCCATTTTCATTCTGAAATTGAGCTTCGAAACGCAAAATTTTCAACAATTCTGGTGCCTTAGGAACCAAGGATGAAAAAAGAGGGGTTCGCCGAACAAGTGTTCGGTCGAACATCTTGGAAGGGTTCGGTCGAACTTGGGTTCGACCGAACCCATGTTCGGCCGAACCACCAACACATACAATTAAAAAAAGCAATTAAATGAATGTGTTTTTTGTTTTAGCCATACTAAATGGGTTCGGCCGAACCTAGGTTCGGCCGAACCCACTCTAGTATGATTTTTTAATAGGGGATTTAGTTGGTTCGGCCGAACCCTAAGGTTCAACCGAACCAACTAAATGGTTCGGTCGAACCTTAGGGTTCGGCCGAACCCATTTGATATGAGGAATGGGAAAATTTTGAAATTTCCTTCCTCTTCAAAAGTGTAAACCACTTATGTGGCTTCACCCATATCCAAAAGTGGCTTTGACCTGGTACTATTCTCCTTCTACTATATTCAACTCTTCTTGGGTTGGGCCAGCGTATTTTTTAGCACATACACTACAGCTCTTGGGTAAGGCTATTGTCCTTCTATGATTTCTGGTAGGCCAGAAATCAATGTTCACTCAGTCATTCTCTTCAATATAGCCTTCTGCCCAGTCAGACCAAATCTCATCTACTGTCAATAAATTACAGATTTGGTGGAACACGACATGAGAACCCTAAACTTAGCCCCCACTTAGATGACCTTGCTCCTGAATCTTTGCCTCAGGGAAATGTTGTATATGATGGCAAGGCTTGATTTTGTGGCGACTGGGCATATGGGTTCTCTCAGAAATTACACCAAACCCTTTGCCAATCCTTCTCTTCACTGGTATTACCTCAACATCAAGCTGCTATGGCAACAATCAAACCCTAGTGACATGATATTAGTTAATAATTTCATTCTTCTCCTGACGCCATATTACCTATTCCCTCTCTGGGTCGATTTTATCAGCCACTCACTACTTCTTGAACTAGGGTGAAGCCACAATAGTGGTTTACAATTGAAGTGAGGAAGGAAAACTCACAAAAAATGAATGCATGGAAAAAAACTTGATTTTAGGGGTTCGTATGAACCTATTTGTTCGACCGAACCAATTAGGGGTTCAGTAGAACCTAGGTTCAGCCAAACCCTCTTAATACTTTCCTGCCAAAAAATCCATCAAAACCCCTTATAGAAGGGGGGTTCGTTCGAACCCCCTTTATTCCTCACCCCCCCTGAAACACAAAAAAACTTGAATTTTGGCACTTCAGAGCTCAGTTTGATGATGAAAATGGAGGAATATTCACAAACCCAACTGGAATCAGGTAGTCCTCAGAACGAGCTATCCAATGAATATAATTTTAATATGTTTTGGTTTCATTATGTATTTGTTTTTTTAGTTTTATTAAACATAGGTTTTTCATCAAAAATGAAGGTCTTTGTTCTGCACATGTGAAAAAATGGCAGATTATCAAAAAAAAAATTTAAAAATATGAGTGCACCAGATATTGAAGTCCTTGATCCAATAGAAAAAAATAAATTGAATTTTGATATATACAAAAAAGGTTATGCATTATACGATCACGCTATGTCTGAATTGTAATTGGTTTGAATTTGAAACTTTAATAAAGAAAAAATATTCAATAAAAGAATATCTAACCAAGTGGAAGCACTAGATATCAGAGTTACGAATCTAAATTCGAAAGAATTAAAATTTTATCCTTCATGGAAAAAAGTTATGCGTTATCGGTGCGTCACTTTTTAAAATGTTGTTTTTAAAAAATCAGTTTTCATGGGAGATGGAAAAAGAAGTGGAATCTGATTCCAAAATTTTGAAAAAAATATTTTTAGAATCTACAGAAAAAATGTGACGAGACTCTAGTTTGCATCATCTTCAAATTCCTCACGGTTTAGCCGCTATAGGTGCCCAATGTGAAGATTTAGTTTAAAAAAATAATTTCAGTCCAGTTTGGCCAAAAATTGTAAACCACGATTGTGGGATCACCCACCAAAAAATCATTCCTTCCAGCCGCTTATTTTCGCCCTGCACACATAAACAAGAAAAGATTAAAACTTTGCGCATATATATGTTCATAATCATGGACTCTCCAAAAAAACTACAGGTTAGAATCTCCAGACTACAGGTTGCAAATAACTATAGGTTAGACTCTCCAAACTCCTTCAAAGCTTACTATTATGTCTAATGAAAATTGATCACGCAATTCCCTAACCTTTAATATTTGTTCCAAAAAACAAATACAAACAAAACAAGATTTGCCACATACTATATTGTCTTGTTTATTCAAATATAGATTACATTTATTTTTTATCTTTGCTATTTATATAATTGAAACATTTTTTTTATATAATGCTTGTTTCATGTAATATAGTTCTACTAATTTGCTCATTCCACTGACACATATCAGGTCATGGCTACACAATCAAATACTCCTATACAACCAAGCCCCTCCATTCCAGTGCATCCACCACCAGCAGAATCAAATTCATCATCAATAGTTAATAAACCTGACTCTCTGCACACAACCATTCAACACCTTTCTGCAACTGTATCTAATAGTTGCATCGACATCGTCAACAAACTCAAACTTGCATGTCAGATTGCAGATCCTATTGAAGAATTGGATATCGAGAATCTCCATACCTCAGTGTCAGCTTACCAATCCAGTTGCACAAAACTTGAGGGCTTATGCAATTTCCTAAGAGAGCTTAAATATGATCAAATTGGCTCTATAATACTGCTGTTGCACCTGCAATAATCATTGCCTTCCAAATTTACCTTGATATGTATTAGCCTGTTATTAGTTTTTTTGTTGTGCACATACTATGTCGAATATATGTCTGCAATGTAAAGAAATTGGTTACTCTATTTATATTCGTCTTTACTACGTCCTCCCAATATAATCATTGTATATAGTTTCTCCAACAAAACAAATCTGCCAATTTTCCTTGTATTTCCTTTTTCCATAAGACCTTCAATTCTAACAATGTATTTCTTTAATTTGCAAGTAATTGGTGTTCCTCAATTTCCAAACTTTGATATTATACTTTACTAATTACTCAAATGCTTATTTCCTATTTGTAAATCTTAATTAAGTTGTTAAATAAATGCCTTATACTATGTTGCTATTTATATTGTCATTAGCTCACAAAAATAAAGCACTACAACAGCTTCTTGGAAAACAAAATGAAAAACATGTTCTACCATCACTTTATCTATCATCTAAGTGAATTATATTTTACTAGCCTTCTTACAATCTCTTATTTTATTAATGTACTGTGGAAATTGGATTTTGGTTACCTATTTTTTTACTGCCTTCATATTGTACAATGAAGCCAAAGTTGCGAAAGTTGGTATTCAGAGGGTTCTACTACAGATAAATTTAATATTATTGCCTTCATATTGTACAATGAAGCCAAAGTTGCGAAAGTTGGTATTCAGAGGGTTCTACTACAGATAAATTTAATATATATTGTGGAAATCAATGTTAAAACGAACTTGAGTTCTAAGTCTAAATTTGCCTTGTACACGTTCCAAATTTGCTTGCAGTTTTTAAAAAAAATGAAAAAAAAATGATAAGAGTATCCTTTGGCTTGGTATCAAGAAAAAAAAAAAAAACAAAAGAGAAATGAGAAAATGAAAGAGATAAATTAAAACTATATCATTTGTAAATATTATTGCACCTGGTAAAAAAATTTACTCTTACCTTCTGGCTATCTTGTAAGGGTTATTCAATAAGGAAAATCTACATCCTCGTTTATTTCCTTGTTAGATCTACAGATCGAACATTCAAATATGATTTTTAACAATTCATTATAAATCATGACCAAACACACAATCTGCTTAAAACTTGTGCAATCACAAATATTGCGCATTATATAAACAATTAAGCTACTGGATCATCTCCCCTACGTATTAAACTTAATTATAGATTCTTTTTGCTACAAGCATAATCCCAAAATCTCTCCGTATTTCACCATCCACAAACTCTTCGACGTACCTATTGCACACTAGGGTGCCATTGCTAGTTAATGTTAGTCGAGCATTTTTTTTGGGAGTCATGGTTTTGTCTTATGCCCTGTTTTCATTACCTTGAAAACATAAAATATTGCTTTTGTGGTTTGGTAATACTTTTTTACTTCACCCTCTTTGTTTGTGAGACACATCTGTTCCGTCGTCTGACACTTCAAACCTTTGGGCCATGTGCATTTTATCAAGTATTGCCTAGTGTCTCAAGGCATGGCAGCCTTCTCTGCATATGGCATATACCTGTCTTTGGCTGCAGTCCCTGGAGTGGAGTTGATGTTACTTATCCCCTGTCTCATACACAAAAGAGGGGTTTTTCAGATTGTTCGGTTTGCATCACCAATATTCTCCGTAAGATCAAAGTACCGGTTAAAAATGATGGAAAAATGCTTGGGAGCATACCCCAAAATAATCTAATACAAATGGAGGGGCCTTTTGTTCTTTATTTGCATGAAACCATGGACTGAATTCCATTTTAGAGAGCATAATATCTGGTATGTAGGTATTCACCGAATTATGAAGTAGTTTGTTTGACACCTTCCATGGCCTTTGCTGTGACTCTGCATGTCATTGCTGGCTGATCATTTTAACCATTATAGTGTTGCATGTATCTAGTTTCAACGATTTCTTATTTGTTCTATGAATCTATATGTGGGTAGATCAATTTGTGTCGAGTTTTACTTCATTATAAAACAATTTAATTTACATCTCTTGAATGAAACATGTTTAGAAAGCTATCTTATAGCCTATTATCATAGGGTAGACTTCAAGGGATCCCATAAAAGGCTCCACGTAATCCTCCTCTAAAAGTCCTCTTTTATAAATAAAAAGCCTTTTTGTAAATAAGGGCACTTAATTCCATGTCCATTTAACCATTTAAAAAAAAGAGGTGATTCCTACTCCTTTTTGGAAGGGGGAAATACAGTAGCTTAAAATGGATAAAATGAAAAGAAATAAAAGAAAAGATTAAATATTAGTTAATATTAGTATTCCTAAAAGAGAGAGAAGGGAAGCTTATTTCTATTTATTATTTTTAATTCTTCCTTTTAGTGAATAAATTAAATATATATGTAAATGTAGTCATTAATTAAATAGAGTGTATATATATATATAATTTAAAAAAGAGTTAGCAAATAATCAAATAAATATGTTATTTATATATAAGAGATATAAAAAAATAAATAATGATAGTGGTCAAATGAAATATAGTGAAATGGTTTAGGATGTTTATTACATATAATGAATGAAAATGAAAATGTAAGTAGTTATCGGAAAATTAAATTAATATTTGTTTCAAATGAATAAGTTTTAATTAATTAGCTATAGTTTTATTATTATTTTTAATTATTTTATGAATGGGAAGTTTTGAGGTTATTTACTCACAAGCGTAAATGTTATATAATGATATTTATTTTTATTTTGGTAGTGTAAAATTATGGGCATTACAAGTAGACTGAAACAAATGAATATCTTTCTTTATGTAATTCTAATATTTGAGTAAGTACTCATAAAGAAAATTAGTAATTAGGTGAATGAAATTGTTTGTATTTTAAGAAAGAATGAATAAATGAGGTATGTACGATATTATTATTTAGTTAATAGTTTCAATAAGTTAATAAAACAAATAGGATTATCTTTGAGATTGGGGAAATTTTATTATGTTATTTAGTTTAATAAATCTAAATGGGGAAAATATGTCGGGATAAGCATCTTATTGACTTCTGATAGTTATCAGTTGCTTTGAGGATGCACTAGGTGATTAGTATGAGTGTTTATAGAAATGAAATAAGGATCTTAGATAAGAGAGAGTTTCTCTAGTTATAATCAAATATGGATGTTAGATAAGAGATAGTTTCTCTAGTTATAATCAATCGATTAGGAAGATTAGCAAATGACAAAATTATTTAGAAGGAAAGTTGGACTAATCAGATCATAGACAATGGTAAAGTATTGTGAGTTGTCATAAGCTCTATTTGATAGTTTTATAAAGTTGCATAAAAGAAATATATAGTTTCTCTAGTTATAATCAATCGATTAGGAAGATTAGTAAATGACAAAATTATTTAGAAGGAAAGTTAGACTAATCAAATCATAGACAATGGTAAAGTATTGTGAGTTGTCATAAGCTCTATTTGATAGTTTTATAAAGTTGCATAAAAGAAATATACTGTCTTGTGAATAGGGACTTCGTTTTGATCATTTCATAGTTGGATGGATAGTAAGTGTTACCTTTTATGTTGCAATGTTTATTCGTTGTTCACAATAAATATTGTGGTTGCATAATTGATTTAAGTGTATGGCTCATGGGGTACTTATGGAGATGTTCACGATGGCTTGCTTATTGTAAGTTTCTTAAAAATAGTGTATTTCAAGTTTGCAGAGTATGATGTTTTTCCTTATGTGAAATTGTGTGCATGAATTGGAATTTAAGTTTATTAAGTATTGGGGTCGGTGGATATTGAGTTGTGTTCTGGAATATTATTTACAATATATGGCATGATTGAATTAGTTATAATTAAATAATTGAAGATTTGCTATGACTATCTTTTGTTGTATTGGACCTTTTGATTGTAATGTAATGTTGAAAAATAAGTCTATTGGGTAATTAGTCGGTGGGTATCTTGTAAGGAGAATATTGAGGGATCCCTTAGATACCCTATCGGCTAATTTACTATTGACAATTGAGGAATGGTTTTGTATTGAATCATTTTGATATTGCCACTTTTATTCTTCTCTTATCTTTTTGTGAATTATGGAAGTTATAGTCATTTTGTGTTTCCATGATGTGGGTCTTCCTTTTGTGTTAATCCTGATTGAGGAGACTTCATGCAATGACTTTCTGGTGAACATATTTTGAGATGGTTGGGAACCTGATATGCTGAAATACCTTCAATAGGAGTTTGTGGATTTTTTTTGTGTTTTAAGCTTCCAGAGGCAATGGAGAAACTTGGTTTATATTGAATTCTTCCATGATTGGACCTTTGTGATTCATTGATCCTATTTCTAATTTTTACATTCTTGCGGGTGGTACCTTCGTTGTTCTTGATTTCAGTGATATGGAATGGGCTTGCGAGATGGTTCTTGCCTCGTATGCTATGAGATATGTACACTTTGATTTTTATGTGAGTTTAGGTACACCCCTTGCTTGTATTTAGTTTTTTGGTGCTGCAAGGAGAGTGGCTCTTCATGGGGGCCGATGCACAAAGGGGTTGTTAGGGTAACCCATGGAAGAGTTGTTTAATAAGTGATAACCTAATAAAATTAATTAGTGGGTTTGGGTAGTTAAACACTAAACACAATTAATTATGAGCCTCACCCATACCGTTAGTGCTTTCACAGGCTAAGGATGGGATGAGAAGACCTAGTTGGTAAGATCACTATCTTGTCCTCATGAAAGGTAAGTGGTCTCGCATGAGTCACCCTATGGAGCGGTCGCCTTGAGATAGGCAGCCTAGATAACCATAGATGGAGGTAGTACCTTGTGATAGGTTGCTTGGCTAATCCATGTAAGGCCATGTGATGACACTCTCCTACAGTACCCATTTACCTTCCTTTGTTTGGTAGCCTCTGGGAGTGTTGATTGAATTGTTGATGTTGTTGAGGCAATTGGTTCTTGGTGTTTGCTGTTGAAGCCTCCAAGTTCTATCTTTTAGTGTTGCTTACATGCCTCATGGCAACTTGATTGATGTTAATGAAAGATGCCCTTGATATTTATTGTTGATTGATATTGCGACTTCATTTGAAGGCTTTGGATCCTATTGTTGTTAGCACCTCTTCTAGATACTTAATGTTGATCTATAAAATTGGTAATTGGTTTTGTTGGACTTTTCAGTATTTTGTTGTGGCTAGGTGATGGTAATGTGATGGGTTGTTATCTTATGTCGTTGTTATCCTTGTTGTGGAGTTTGGTTTGTTTTTGGTTCATCTGACTGTTTGGTTGATGAATGGGGATCTTTCTTATCAACTCCTAGCATGGGGGGTGGACCTTCGGGTCCACATAGTTAGGTGGAACGTGCTATGCACCCCATTGGGTACCTAGTTTGAGTTCGTGTCGATGTTGTCGACCCAGGACTCTACCTCAGTTCTATTGTACCATGTTCAATTATGTAACATTCTTGTATTTGATGTATCTTTTCCTCTGCATGACAAGGATGCATATGTACTCCTGAAGTGATGTAATGTACTCCTGAAATGGTTATAATGTATTACCTTACCTTTGTAAACCTTATGTGGTAGCTGTTATCTGATAGGTTGTATCTGTGGAAATATACTCCACAATTGTCATATTGAACTATTGATAAAATGTTATATATATCTTTTTCACCTCTTTTGATCATGGATGGTTATATGTTATCTTTATGTAATCTTGATTCGTTTGTTATCGTTATGGTATTAGTTTAGGACTTCGTGATGCTGTCTCGTGTACCGCAGAGGACATAATGGTCATTGTGATTGTATAATTTCCTTATATGCAATATATGTTCATGTTTATCTTATGAATTGTTCTTCTTTCAAAAAGAAAATTGTGCAGTAATTTGTTGTTTTTGTTGTCCTTTGGGGTTTACACGGTAGGGCGTTACATTAAACATGTATTATAAGAGAGAATCCTTTCCAAAATGATATACATATATGTATATATGTATACATATATATTTATACATATATATATATACACATATTTATACATACATATATATATATGTATGTATATGTATATATATATATGTATATATATGTATATGTATATATGTATATATATATATATATGTATATATATATATATATATATGTATATATATATATATATGTATATGTATATATGTATATGTATATATATATATGTATGTATATATGAGGCAAAAATTGACATCCCATAAAGGTATAATATTTTGAATAAATTTAATTTTAAAAATATTAAAAAATAATTGTTTTTCCATGTACTAAATTGTGAGGTTGCTTAAGTGATTTAAAAATAAAAAATAAAAAATTGCTATATATGTCATTGACCTCACTTTAATTTTTTTAACAACTAAAATAATTCTCTTAAATTTATAAAAGAAATTATATGCAATTTATTTTTAAAAAATTATAAATATTATAAATATAAACTCTATTAATAGTCCTACATTTCATTAGTTTCTATCATTTTAAAATTTAAAACATAAATTTTATTTTTAGGTAGTCTAAATTGAAAAATTATAATTGTGTTAGTCATTTCCTTTATAAGTGACACAATTTTGAATTTTTACCCAATAAGACTTTCAAATCAAGTAGAGTTCGTGAAATTTTGATAGTCTCTTTCTATTGTCGACATGTATGTTGAGTTATTAATTTTTTAGTAGATCTTATATGATATCCCTTCACAATAATTTGTGTTTTTTAGCATAATGGTGAGATTTTGTAGCCAAAAAGTCACAAATCTCTTTGATGGATATTGATGCATATTTTAGCTAGCCATACAATTCATCTACTTGTAAGTATTGTTGAAATATTTTTGAATGCATATTATAGGAACATAATATTAGACAAATGATTTGTGTTCATTCACCACAATATTTATCTAAATCTAAAGAAATTTCAAGTTTAAAGCCTTCAAATACTTGTAATCGTAATTATAAATTGTAAGCATTATTTTTTCTCACTTTCAATTGCTAAAATTGATTTCTATATAGATAAAATCAAGCAGCATTGAGGAAGACCAACCACTTGATCTTGACGAGATTGATCTATGTTTTGAGTTGATTGTAGATGATATCCTTAACAATGGTGATGATTATGATCTCTTTAAGGAGTGCAATTAATGATAGTGGCATGGTTAAATGATTCAACAAATACTAACGATGCAAGAGCTTTTTGTTTTTTTTGGTTTTCTTTATTTTTGGTGTTTTTTTTGCAAATTTCACACTGATGCCTGGCACCCAATTTCCCTCCATTGATTGGCCTTTCTATGTGTAAACCAATCCTCAAAATCTACTAAGACAAGGTCATGTTGGGTTTGAGAGGCCACGATAGGTGTTGGAGCATAAACATGTGTGCAAAAAGAAGGTAAAAGATCAGCATTGAAGGTAGTTAAAATCAAGCTTTCATATAGGCATGTTGGGGTAAATAGCCAAGAAACGGTTGCCAATTTAGTTTTGAGAAGTTTCATTGATAGTTAGAGCTTGGGGGAATAAAAAGGACTGTATATTTTTTAGTGAAAAAGGGTGAGGAAGGTTAGCGTGGGAAAAGAAGCTAAGGCTGGCGTGGAAAAAAAAAGGAAGGCAGTTGCTACTTGGGGATTGGAGTAGGAAGTTATTGGTTGTTCGGGGTCGGGGCTTAAATTTGATGGTCGTATGGCCATATTTAGTCATTTTAGCTGTAAAATACAATTAAAATCTTAGGACGATTGTATCACTTGAAAGGCAAAATTTTAGTTAAACTGTCAAAATTTCTATGAAATTATTCCTATATATGTTTTTTCAATCTACATATATTTTTCTTAAAATAGATAACCTTTAATATTTGAAAGGCAACTTCAAATAAATGACCATCACAAAAAATTGCTTGATAGACAGGGGTCAAATTTAAGCCATGTTCGGGGTATGAGAAAAATAAATCTATAGTCAAGGATAGTGTGCGGAGTTTCATACAATGACAGGGGCACCGTGTTTGCTGCAAAAAATATTTGACCACCAGCTGAAAGTTTCTATCCCTATATTGCATCATTTAATTGCTTTGCATTGTTGTCCTTCCGTGACTTGTATGGTGAATAGGGGTTGTGCAACTATGTAAGGAGAATTAATAGATATTTTATTATTTTCTAGTTGAGAGAATTATTGTGCAAACATTTCAATAGAGGAAAAAGTTGATTGTTAAACATTTGTTTTTGTTTCCTATGTATTACTTCAAACTTAACATGGTACTAGCATTGGTAACTTGTAATTTATTTTTTGATTGTGAAATATTGAATTTTTTTAAAAAATTGTCTTTGCAACCTTTGCCAATAGTGGCATGTGAAGATAGTCATTCAACTAGAGAGTGAAAAAATTGATTGTTAGTTTGATCACAACCATCATTTTTTGGTATTAGAGCATTGTGAATTTGTGAATGTGACATTATGAGTCATCATTTTGGTATCAAAGCTTAAAAGATCTGGGAGAGTCTAAAAAGATCTAGAAGGAGAAGTGGGTTATATGATTTTTCATAAGTATGTGGGTGGAAGTTTGATAGGTTAATGAGAAGAACTTGGGTACCAAAAGACTGGGTAGAGGAAAAGGAGAGAAGCAAGTCGGTGCAAGATCATGGGGGTCCAAACTAGGCCCTTAAGTGACAATGAAAATTTAGAAAAACAAAGTTAGGAAACTTGACATAAAAATTTGAATAGGTTATTAACATAATTTGAAAAATATGTAAGAACAAAATTTGTAGAAAATTGAATGTAGTTTCTAAGATACTAGTCCTCTTTTGAAAAAAGTAAATCTATCTAGTGAAATTTTGAGATTTCAATATAGTAGTACTAGATTTTCAGGAAAAAAATATAACACAAATGTATGTTTGATCAACAGAAGTACAAGAATTTTTTTTTTTTTTGAAACTTTCAATATAAGTAGAGGACACATGCCCAGATGTGCCACATTTTTTTATAAGTTTTTTGCAATTAGTTATGATTTTTTTATTAGAAAAAATTTAAAAATATTAAAACTTGTTTGTCTGACTACCATAACTTGGTCAAAAAATTATGAAAAACATTTTTTTACCCTATAGTATGGGAAGCATAGAATGTGTCACATCTTTCATATTCAAAAAATGTGAAATTATTTGAGAATTAAAGATTTTTTTCAATCAGCTTATCAATAAGAACTTTAGTCAGAATGCATGTAGAAAATCAATAATAATTATCTATTTACTTCCAAATAAGTCATATCTTATATTAGTGTAAATCTAACAATTTTATTAGTAAACCCTTTTCATTTGATTAAATTTAGATAAAAAATTGTTGTCAGCCACTTTTGGGACATATCGCCACTTTTTGGACCCCCATGATCCTACACTCACCCAAGCCCTAGGTGAGGTATCAAAAATCCAAGAAGAAAGAAAAAAAAATGTAGTAGTGTGCCATAAAAGAAAGCCTCAAGAAGGAAGCAAAATTTAGAGTGGAATAAAGAAATGGCAAAGTTGAGAAGAGATTTAGAGAAGTGTAAGTAGTAGCTTGAGGAAAGAAGCCAAGAATATGGTTGGTGCTGGCCATTGAAAAAGAAGTTGAAGTGGCATGTGAAGATGATTGTTATGAAAAGAAGAGGGAGGAATATGGCTACTTTGAAAAGAGAAGATGAAAGAGGTTTGGATAGAAGAGAGTTTCCAAGTGAGCAATGTACACCAGAAGAAGGGAAAAAAGTTCTCATTGAGGAAAACATATGCAAGTTGAAAGGTGAGCAAGTTGATTTCGATGATTTAAATAATTATGCTTTTGAATCTTTGAATGAAATTTTTGAATGGAATATTTTAGGAGAAGAAGATGAAAAGGATGTAGAGCCAAATAGGGACAATGATATATATGAATGTGAGATGGAGTTTTGGAGGCTTGTAGATGAAAACAACATAAGAAGGAGAAGATACAAAAAGAAAAAGGAAAACAAATGAAAGCAGATTGAAAAACACAGAGTGAACAAATATAAGTATGGAGTGGATTGAAAGAATGATTTGGCCAAGAGAAATGGAAAGAAAGAGTGGAAAGTGAAAGCAAGGTATGGTGAAGGTTTGAAGAAGGAAGAGAAAAAAGAAGATGCAACTGAAAATGAAGAAGCATTTGTTCCAGAGCGATGTTGGAAGAAGTGAAAGAAAAAGAAAAATGAGGAATAATTCTAATGATGACCTCATGTGCATGAGCACATGCTTTCTTTTTGTCTCTTGGGGATCTTGACGTTGGAGTTATTTTTGTTTTTAGTTTTCTTTATTTTTGGTGTTTGTTTACAAATTTTGGTTTATGTTTTGGAAGAAATTTCACACCAATGCTTGGCACCCAAATGTCATCCATTTATTGGCCTTTCTATGTGCAAACCAATCCTCAAAATATACTAGACAAGGTCATACTAGTTTTGAGAGGTCACGATAGGCGTTGGAGTAGAAACATGTGAGAAAAAGGAAGGTAAAAGATCAACATCGAAGGAAGTTAGAGTTGGGTGCAAGTTAAAATCAAGCTTTCATATGGGCACATGGGGGTAAATAGGCAAGAACTAGTTGCCAATTCAATTTTGAGAAGTTCCATCAATAGTTAGAGCTTGGGGGGAATAAAGGATTGTAGATTTTTTAGTGAAAAAGGACGAGGAAGGTTAGCATGGGAAAGAAGCTAAGGCTAACATGGAAAAAAAGAGAGGAAGGTAGTTGTTGTTTGGGAATTAGCGCAAGAAGTTATTGGCTACTCAAGGTGTGAGAAAAAGAAATCTATAGTCAGGGATAGTGTGTGGAGTTTCATACAATGATAGGGGCACCATGTTTGCTACAACAAATTTGGCCACCAGCTAAAAGATTATATCCTTGTATTGCATCATTTAATTACTTTGCATTGTTGTCCTTTCATGACTTGTATGGTGAATAGTGACTGTGCAACTATGTAAGGAGGATTGATGGAGATTTTATTATTTTCTAGTTGAGCACTTGAATTGTTGTGAAAACATTTCAATAGAGGGAAAAAGCTGATTGTTAAACCTTTTATTTGTTTCCTGTGCATTACTTCAAACTTAACATGGTACTGGCATTGGTAACTTGTAATTTGTTGTTTGATTGTGGAATCTTGAAAATTTTAAAGTTTTTCTCTTTGCAACCCCTGCCAATAATGACATGTGAAGATAGTCATTCAACTAGAGAGAGATAAATTTGATTGTTAGTTTAATCACATCCATTAATTTTTGGTATCAAAGCATTGCAAGTTTGTAAATGTGACATTGTGAGTCATCAACTAATCTAAGAGTGTAATGTCCCCTTTTTTAGGTTATCTTGCTTTACAATTGGCACTAACTTTGTGGGTTTGTGTCAGCATTTTTAGGAGTAAATTGTTGTTACTAGTGAGCTTTTGTGGGTTTTTCTTGGTATTTTCTAGTAGAGTTGCTACTTTTAGTGATGACTATTTTTAGTAAGTTCCAATTGGGCTTTGATTGGGCTAGTTTGGAGATTGTACTCACTTTTCATAAAATTGCAATTTTTAGTACTTGTGTTATTTTCAACACTTGGTTTGGGTTATGATATGAAATTTTTTGGGTTCTGAAAATTGATGTGAGTTCAGAGCTGATTCAAGTCATTTTTTGGGTTCTGATATGAAATTTTTGAGTTTTGGAAATTATTTTTTCTGAGTAGCTTGGAAGCTCAAACGGTTCATATCTTTGTGTGGTGGAAGAATATCATTTTGGTCATTGACTCATTAGCTTCCTCATAGTTGGGTGCCCCTTTTAGAGTACTCATTTGTGGTTTTGGTGAAAATCCAAATTTTAAGGAAAAACTACCCCTCCTAGGGCCATGCCAATTCCCTAAGTTTTTGGTTTTCAGTCTGAGTTGAAATTAGAAGTTGCAGAGGTTTGTAACCTACCTATTTGAGGAATCATTGCAATATAAAATGGTTGTTTAATGAAAGTGAATAGTTTAGAGTGAATGACACTTGCATATGCTTTCTTTGCGAGGAGTTTGGAATGTATGTCTTCCTTTTGAATGATTGAAAATGCACTTTGTGGACTACTAATAGGTCTAAAAATAATCTACTCGATCTGATTTTAGTTAGTAATCATTTCTCTTTGATTGAGTTATTATATGCCTTGGTGTATAATACAATGATAGTCTCTTGCAATGTCCATGATATTGTTTATGCATCCAATCCTAATGTTGAAATGAGCTATAAAAAATACACATTTTGTCATCTCTATCTTATTCCATAAACAAAACAAAAAAATCAGGGGTGGTCATTATAGTGGTATCATAGCTCAAATTAATCCTACCAACCAATGGTAATGAACTTCTATGAGCGTCACTAAGAAAGAAAGAAGGTACCTTGAAAGACTAATGAAATGAGAGGAGGATTTGTGGGAGCATTGGCCTTTAAAGAGGGAAGAACAACACTCTGAAACTGACTCAACAGAATCAGAAATATCAAAAAATATGGGTGATAGGAGTGGAAAGGAAAATAGGGACCATGTAGAACTAGATCCTATGATTCTTCTTTTGGATGTTGTGGTTAGGGGACAAGAAAGGGAAACCTAACATGCTTAGGAAACCAATCAACAACTTGCATAGTTTGTTGAGGGGTTGGCTCACTTAGGAGGCAATAATGGATAGGGGGATGGTTTGGTTCAACATGGAACACCAAATTAGCACCATAGGGTATCCATGGCTAGACCTCTCATGTGGTTTTTTCCACCTAGAGTTGAACCACAACTAGAGCATGAGCTCACATTGAATTAAATGCAAGATCAAATCATACAAGATTGGATTGATGTAGGTCTAGGATTTCAGCATGACATACCTCTTTGAGATTATATGGATGTCAAGATGATGCACATGCCCAACAGGGGCCATGGTGAGCATCAATGAGACTTCAATGAGAGTATGGGTTAAAAAGGTGGACACATACTTTGAAATATAAACCCCATGCTTGAAGAATAATCCATAAAATATATTGATATACACTTTGATGGAATTGCACATGAATGGTGGCATCATGGGATGATCACAAGGGGGCATGTTTAAATTACATCTTATGCAAATTTTACTAAGAGACTCATAGTGAGGTTTGATGAAAAGGATCTATAACTTCATTTTAAGGAGTTGGAAAATTTGGAACCTTACTTGTTCAATGAAGATCAGGTGGTTGAAGAGAAGTTCATAGTAGAAAAATCTGATGTAGTGAAAATAGGATGAACATGAGACAAAGCCTCAAGATGACTCTTTGGTCATGCATGCAAGTACTATGGATAAGGTTGTGAATGAAGGAAAGGAAAAAATGAAGCCTTGGAAACTAGTTGGGATTCATTTGGTGATGACTCTAATTCTAATGACTACCTTGATGTTTCTAGTGGAGCAAATATTGATGATGAGTTCACTAATGTACCTTTAGATGATGGGCATGGAGAAAGAAAAAATTATGATGTCTTCAAATTAGCTTTTGATGATCACTCATCTCATTTGATCAATGATACCTTAGGTGGCTTTGGTTTTGACTTCCAAAACAAGCCTAAGGAGAGAGATGCTTATGATGATTTTAGTCCTAGTGAGTTAGAGAGTGATTATTCAAAAAGGCAACTACTTGTGTAGAGCATAGTGAACACTTGTACTCTAAACAAAGAAATCAATCATTTTTCACATGGGATCCAAGTGTTTCAACACCTAAGTATGATGAGGATCCATATTGGGGTAAATTTCCTTTTGATTCTAATGTTGTTCTAACTTCATTTCAAAAGTCATGCAATGAGGTTGGCATTAATGAAGCTAATTCTGAGATGTTAGTTGATAATATTGAACACTTGAATCTAATTTATTATTGTGTGGTGTTGACTTTGAGCAAAGACATAGTGGCCTTGTTGTTTTGAATCCCCAACCTAATGCTAAAATTTTTCATCAAGATGGTAGAGAGGTTTATGAGATTTGGGACAACCATGGAGACATTGATGACATGTATAGAGGAAGTTCTGATTTTTGTATGCATTATAACACCAATACATTAAACTTGCAAGAACTTGAAATTCATGAGGAAAGTTGGAAGAATCAATTCTTGGTTTCCATTGAAAATGAAGTGCAAGTATTATCTATCTATTGGATAGTACACATAGGCATGTGGAAAACATAATTCAAGCTTAATATTTCCCTTGTTGATTTGTAAACAATGAAGAACACTATGGAAGAAATTAAAACAACCTACTTTCACATGATTTGTGATAGAGATATGGCTACTAAGATTGCAGATGAGGCGTATAATATATACAAAGAAACCAAGGCTAAGGTCAATGAGCTTATAGTGGGGCTTAGTGCAACTAAGGACTCCTTGAAGAATGTCCAAATGTCTCTTCTAGAAGTAGAAAATCATATTTTGGTTATTGAATAGCACAAGGAACAAGAGAATGAGGAAAGCAAAATTGTCATCAAACATGTAGTGGAAGAACTTGATTGCATTCATGAGGATTTTGATTTACTATATTTTCCCAAGAAATAAAAAAATGGGAGTTTGGATTAGTAGGAGGATTGGTTTGAGCTTGATGATAATCTTCAGTTCATTGACAACCCACTTTTTGAGATGAGTGTTGATTTGACATTTGATAATCCACTCTTTGAGTTGGATGATGGTGATCTTTCTAATTTTAGTAAGGAGATTGGAGTTGATCATAGGATTTGGGACCTAGGTACAGTCTCCAACAATGAGGTATGAGTCAAGATTGGAGTTGTGGGCCAAATTTTAGAGTTGTTACTGTTGTCCATTTTACAATCAACTTACACATGATTTTAGTTCTTGAATGGTAGAGATGATCTAGTCATAGGAGATGACTTTTCAGCTACTGCCTTGCTCATGACTCCTATTTTTTTAGAAGGATTTCATATTGATTACTATTACCCTTTCCTTTCCACACTGTTGATAGTGACTTAAGTCTATGGTGCAACCAATTGTGGGAGATCTTTTGAAAGTACAGTTTAGTTAATTTCCACTTCCACTTAGGTGGGTGATAGTTACTGCAGTCTTTTCATGATGTTGATATGCATATCCTCATATGATGCCTTGATGATTGTAGTATTTTGGGTGTGTTGGAGTACTTGGGGTTCCCCCTTTGACACTTAGAGATTAAGTGCCATTGATATTTTCAGTTTGTGGCTACAAAAGTTTTCCCTAGGTGGCTAATTTTTGAGATGGTTTTTCTAACATCTTCTATAGCAGCCCCTTGGTAGTGATTGATTAACTTCATTTTAGGGACATCATGAAGGGATATGCTAAGGTTTATGATTTATGGTTGAGAAAATTTTCTTTTCCATTGTCCAAGATCAAGTTTGGCAGTGGGATTGCTGATATGGAATCCACTTAGATTCCTTGGCAGGATATGTTTTATGTTATAAATTTCAATAGTTGAACAGGTATTCCCGTTTGGATTTTGTTGATGACTAATTTTGTGGGTTCCAAGAGAGGAGAGTGTAGTCTAGACATGATGGTTTTACAGTCATGATCAGAGTGGCACAAAGTTATCATGGTGTTTCTTTCTTGAGATTGACTTGGAACCCTAGGATCACATTAGTTTGCAATCCAATCACTATTGGGAATGATAGAGTTGATGTTGACTTTCTTGAGCTTATTCCTATTTTTCTTGGATTGGTTTCCTCAAAGAGCAATTATTTGAGGAGTTGACTAAAATTTTTGCAATATTTGATTGCTTTTCTTACTGGTAGTTTTCAAGAGGTCTCTTGCATAGGTGTCCAATAGGATAATGTTTTGAGTAGATGGAGCTATAGATCTCCTAGGTTGACTTGGTACTCTAGGATCGTACTTAGTTTAAATTTGGATCGGTTTGATGATTTTGGGGTTATAATGGCATTACTTGAAAGCAAACAACCTTTGGGAAGAGAGGATTGTAATGTCCCCTTTTTTGGGTTCTCTTGCTTTGTAGTTAGCACTAAATTTCTAGGTTTATGTCAACATTTTTAGAGGAGTGAATTTTTGTTACTAGTGAGCTTTTGTGGGTTTTTCTAGGTATTTTCCAACAAAATTTCTATTTTTAGTAAGTTCTAGTTGGGCTCTAATTGGGCCAATTCAAAGATTAGACTCACTATTTTTAGCAAATTGCTATTTTAGTAAGTGTTATTCTTAGCACCTAGTTTGGCCTCTATTCTTTTTTTAGTCAATACAATGCTTTCCAATCATGGCCTTGGTGAGTTCTAATGGTGGATGGATTAATATTTGATTATTATCACTTAAGTTTTATAATGTTTCTTTATAACTTAAGTGAGGGAGGCGTGAGTTCATGAAGTGTACCCCTTGGCCTAGTAAGGTGATGTTTTTAAAAGAGGGTAAGTGTTTCTCCTTATGTGACACCTAAAAGGGAAGTCATTTATCATGTTTTAAGGCTAATGTTATGCCTCATAAGGTAGGATGCCTAGTTGGGACTTAAATGTTAATTTAAAAAAAGTAAAGAAAAGTGAGATTTTGGAGGCAAAATGTTGGACGCCCCTCTTGGGGTAATTTCATGTCATTTCATAAAGTGAAATGAGAGGAAAAAAATATTCAAATTCAAATTCAGGTTGCCCTAATTCTTCCCTCACTTTATAAATCTGAGTATGAGCTCTCATTTGGTCATGCATGTTTTGACAACTTAAGGAGATGTTCTTGGAATGAGCTCAATGAGTTCTTCTTTTGTTGGTTGAGGATGAAAAACCCTCTTCTTGATTGCTAGTTTTGATGGTTAAACATCCACCCTAACTGGTTGGTGTTCTTGGTTTGATGTTGATAGCGATTTTAGCTCGGTTTGGTGATTTGGGTTTGAAGAAGATGAAGCTTTATGAAGTTTCTTAATAAGGGTTTTGAGAGTTTTGGCTTGGTGTGTGGTTTATGCTATTTTGGTGTGAGTTTGGAGCTGATTTAAGTCATTTTTTGAGGTTTGATATAAATTTTTTGAGTTTTGGATTTTTTTTTTTTTTTGAGTGGTTGGGAAGCTCAAACAATTCATATCTCTATGTGGTGGAAGAATGCCATTATGGGCATTGACTCATTGGCTTCCTCATAGCTGGATGCCCCTTTTATAGTACTCACATGTGGTTTCGAGTGAAAATTTAAATTTTAAGGAAAAATCGCCCCTCCTGGGAGTTGTGCCAATTCCCTGAGTTTTTGGTTTTCAATCTGAGTTGAAATAAGAAGTTGTAGAGGTCTATAACCTACCTATTCGAGGCATCATTGCAGTGTAAAATGGTGGTTTAGTGAAAGTGAATAGTTTAGAGTGGATAGCACTTGCATATGCTTTGTTCGCGAGGAGTTTAGAATGTATGGCTGCCTTTTGAATGACTGAAATGCACTTTGTGGACTGTTAACAGGTCTGAAATTAATCTCCTCGATCCGATTTCAGTTAGTAATCATCTCTTTGATTGAGTTATTATATGCCTTAGTGCAATACAATGATAGTCTCTTGCAATGTCCATGGTACTGTTTATGCATGAAATCTTAATATTGAAATGAGCTATGAAATCAAACACATTTTGCCATCTCCGTCTTATTCCATAAACAAAACAAAAAAAAATCAGGGGTGGTCATTACAAGGAGCTTCATTATCAAGATTTGTAGCTCTTTATTATAACTCCATCCTCTTCGCAATAGTAAGAATTATTAAAACTTTGATTGTTTAAAACTTTATATTCACTTTATATATTAATTTTGTATAAAATAAATTGTAGTTGAAAATTTGAAAACTATTGACATCTTCATTATTGTTTAAATTTTAAAAACATCTCCCTTTCTTTTAAAATTCTATTTTTGCCCTTGGAGGGCTGGGAGGGAAAGTATACGAAATATGAATGGAACTTTAGAGAATTTGATGCATATGCATTGTTGATCTAAAACAACCAAACTTTTCAACTTACGTGGGGACCTTGGTCAACTCCTTCCGTAAAAGGGTCACCAACCGTCTGCTTCTTAGATCGTTCCACCACCTTTTTCACAAATTCATAATAAATGCCTCGTTGAACGTAAATCCTGGATGCAGCACAACATGCTTGTCCCTGCCCATAATGATCACTTTTTTTTTGACAAACAAGATAGATAAATTCTGCATCCACTAGGCAATGTCTTAGGAAACATAATTTATGTGTACCATGTTGAAATATATAGACGAGTGGTCAAGATTAACTGCCTCTTCAACATCAGCATCGTTCATAACAATTAGAGGAGACTTTCCACCGAGTTCAAGAGTAACAGGCTTTAAGTTTCTTCTAGCAGCTGCTTCCATTATTTTCCGCCCTGTTTCAGTAGATCCTGTAAATGAAATCTGCGAAAAACAATCAGTGTTAGTAGATACAAAACCTTCTATTTACATATCAAAAGGCTTAGTAGTCATGAAATTCCATAGTTCATAATAGAATTTTGGTAATGTTTTGGAATTTGATTATGTAATTTTTTCTTTATCAACATTTCAGATCATATCTCATCAACGTTTCAGATGATAGTCTATAATTCAGACAACATTGATGAAGAAAATAACTTAGAATCAAATCGAAAAATATTGTCAAATCAAGCTCTTACTAATAATAGTGCTTGATGTTTAAGAATAACTTATAAAATATATTTATGTGACCATTTATAAGAATTCAATTTAATAATATACAATCAATTTTCATCAACTCATATTTAATAAAAAGAATTCACAAAACCCATCTTTTCCTAATCATAATTATTCATAATATATACATAAAATAAAAACATATTTCCATGTTCTTACAAAACAATGCAAGCATATTTCTACACTGAAATAAAGATTTGCAGTTTATGACCTTGTCTATATCCATTTGATAGCTTATTGCAGTGCCAGCAGGATCTCCAAAGCCAGGGAGAACATTAAGAACACCAGGTGGGATTTCTGCCTGCGAGAGTAAATTGCTTAAACTTAAGACCAGAAAACCATTACAGGAAATCTCCTAAAAGCAGTGAGGTAGAAATAATTTTCAGAAATATGTACCTCTATTGCCATATTTGCACAATAAAGTGCAGTTAAAGGAGTTTGTTCAGCAGCCCTTAAAACTACAGTGCACCCCCACAAGCTAAAGCAGGACTGATTTTATTGAAAAACATGATCAACGGAAAGTTCCAAGGAACAATCTGACCCACCACTCCAATGGGCTCATGTAACGTATATCCCTGATATGGCCCTGCCATTTTCAAGGTCCTACCATGAATGTTATCTGCCGCTCCTGCACATATTTATAATCAAAGCTAGTAAGAGCACTTATAATATTGTCAGAAGAAAAATGGAATTAGTAGCTTACCAGAATAGTATCTGAGAACCTTAAAACATGTGGGTACATCCACTACGCGAGATATTGTCAGTGGTTTTCCATTATTTAAGGTATCTAGAACTGCAAGCTCCTCCATATTTTGCTCTACCAAATCTGCATACTTCCTCATTATTCTGCCTCTTTCCTACACCCAAAAAAGAAATAAGAGCATTCCTTACCATTCATACCATTCACCAAAGAAAACTAAATAGATCAATGCAGTGTGGAACACATCACTTAACATAAAAGATTTGAAAGTCATATAATTTATCAATATATTTTTGTATAAGATTTTTTAATCATCAGTGTTTGGGATCATACTTCATAATCAATCATCTCCTCTCTAAATGTTTCATCCTGATGATGGATCATGAAGTATGATCTGAAACAACATACTTTATAATCCATCATCTCCTCTCTAAATATTTCATTATTCTGCTTCTTTTCTACATGCAAAAAAGAAATAAACACATTCCTTACCATTCATACCATTCACCAAAGAAAACTAAATAGATTTTTAAAGTCATGTAATTTCCAGTCTATAATGATATATTCAATATATTTTTGTGTAGGATTTTTCCATCATCAATGTTTCGGATCATAACTCATAATCCATCCTCTCCTCTCTATTTCATCTTAAAGATGGATCATGAAGCATGATATGAAACAACGTACTTCATAATCCATCATCTCCTCTTTAAATATTTCATCCTGATGATGGCTCATAAAGTATGATCTGAAATAACATTTTGGATCATACTTCATGATCCATCATCTCCTCTCTAATATTTCATCCAAATAATGAATCATAAAATATAATCCGAAACATTGATGATAAAAAAAATTCTACACAATTAAATCTAAAAATATTTCAAATCAATGAAAGATGTTATTACATACATAACCGCCCATACAAGGCCAGGGACCATTATCAAAAGCATTCCGAGCAGCCTTGACAGCCAATTCCACATCTTCTTTACCAGACTCAGCTACTCTTGTTATCACATCTCCAGTTCGTGGATCATAAGTTTCAAATGTCTTTCCTGCAATTTTATACTTATAAGACCCAATTCCCATACTTTTCATTCATACAATTTCTAAAGTCACGTAGTATGGTACTTAGATACCTGAAACTGCATCCACGAATTCCCCATTGATGAATAGCTGTGTGTATTTCACAGTTACTGGGTATTCCTTGTGAGTTTGGTTGGACCCATTAGCTGCCATGGCTTCCTTGACTTACTATAACAGAGACCGTATGATAAAATAGGATACAAATAAATGTACGCTTACAGACAGCGCTGTAATGCTCTTTATGAGATACAACACGTATAAGCCGCGCGGCAGGACAATTACTCAGGTGTCCACTTGTAATTATGACGCTATAATCCAAACAGATAATAATGTGATAAGATATTTCTCAGGGTAGTGATTTGCGGTAGGCCTATCGTCTATGCACCAAACAGGATGCCCATTTGCCAGTCAATTAATCAATAATTACTAATTCCAGTCAAATGGGCCACTATGCTGGACAGACGATATGGGGGATTTGGTGTTTGGTTTAATGGCCTTATTTTGGAATAAGAGCTTGTCAATGGATTTATATTGAATACAACTCCCTAGAACATAAGTTGATTCATTTTGTGCTCAAGTCTAATTTATAATGGTTAGTTGGAGGGAGTCAATTTAGGTTCAAGAGAAAAAATTGGATTTGCATGTTTTGGGGTCATTTCTATACTTATGGAATTGTATTGGTCCAACCACATTAACAAATTTAACTTGGGATAATGAATGGATGTAACAAATAATTAAGTCAATACCTAACAATGTGTACAAATAGAGTCATATGAGGTTCTAGTTAGATACAACTTTTTTACTCAAACATGTAACTTTTACAATAGACATTATACTAAAGATAACTAAATCAAAATTAACCCAAAATTAAGAAGTAAAAAAATACATAGTATGCAATTTTTACTATTAGATTTTGCCCCCACTTTGACTTGCATGTGAACTACTACAAATGCTTGTTAAAGTGAAACAAACAATTACCATATAAGCAAATATTCAAACACTCATAAAAAGGACATGGATACCATGAATATCAATTTAGTACATTCTTTTTGAAATGAGTGCCCTATCTTGAAATCTACAAAAAAATATTTTTACTATCATCTAACATTCATTAAAAATAGGCCCATTAAATACAATTTGCTTAAAATGTCAATAATGAAAAAGAAAAGGGATTTTTCCTAGTATGAAAAAAGGATTCTACTTAAAGTAAAATAAATGATGTGATTCCATCTACAAATAAAGTAATCATGAAATAGCCACAATGCAACTATGCTCATCAAAGGGATGCTAATTCAACATTATATGTCCCACCCTTCAATTGCTTGCTTACAAAAGATGAAACTTAGAGGAAAAAATATATATAATCAGGTAAAACCATTAAAGAATATAACTATATAACTATATCATCATTTGATAAGTATGTAACAACATAGTGAAATGAGATTATAAAAGCATGCACGTAAAAGAAAGCACAATATTATCACAGTTCATGAAATCATGCATCCTTTGGAGAAATGCAAAAAATAAAAGATGCTATTGAATCTAGACATGAACAAAGCATGTGGCAAAGTCTCCCAAGCTTTTATGGATGAAGTCTTGAAAATATTTTTTTAATCTCTAGTTTAAAAATTTGATTAATAGTTGTATATCTACTCCTATATTTTTAAGTAATGATTAATGGACCTTTCAAATATTTTTTTTTTAGTGAATAAGGTCTTTAAGACAAGGCGATCCCTTGTCTTATTTTCTTTTTATTATAATTCATAAATATTTGAGGAGATATTTCTCTTCTACAATAAAAAAAAAAAGTTAAATGAATAAAGCTAACTATAAATATTGATTCAATTTCTCACCAACAATTTGTAGATGGCATGCTTATAATGGGTGAAGCTTTATCAAGGAGGTAATGGAAATGAATAAATTATTGAATATTTATGCTATGGTTTCTAGCCAAAAAATTAATTTAGATAAAAAAATTCTACACTCTATCGATGCTTCTATGATAAGACAATAAAATATCTCCAAAATTTTAATTTTTAATAAGGTGTGTGTAGAAATATGGGGGACCAAAAAATGGTCATAACCACTTTTTGGTCCATCCAAGGCATAATGCGAGCATGCTATAATGTGGTCTCATTATAATGCGCTTGCATTATGGCTTGGTAGTGACCAAGCCTAAGTTGGTCACTATTGAACCATAACATGATTTGCATTATAATACAACCGTGTTATAACATGAGCACATTATAATGTAAGCATGTTATAATATAGTTGTGTTATGTCTACCATAAGGAGCACAGTACAAGGAAATTTAAAAAAATTAAAAAAGTTTAAATCACACGATTTTAGACTAAATTTTATGTTTTACAAGAATTTTTTTTAATTCTCTTTGGGGGCGTTTTCCCCAAACCCCTATTAAGGGGGCTCAAAAATATGTTGTCATCCCCTAGACCCCTTGGTGACACAAGTGGGGAGGCAAGCCCCCCCACACCTCCCCATTAAGAACTAGGATCTAGACATGGCTGAAACAAAACTATTGAATCAAGATGATAATCAAGATCCATAACCAATAATAAGGAGATAAAGATAAAGAGAGGGATAGATAGAGATAGGAGAAGAGAGATAGAGAGGAAAATATATATATATATATATATATATATAGAGAGAGAGAGAGAGAGAGTTATAAGAAGAGGGAGAGGGAGAGGGAGAGGGAGAGGGAGAGGGAGAGGGAGAGAGGAAGAAGGAGAGAAATAGAGAGAGATGTAGAGGGAGAGATAAACATAGAGAGAGGGAGGTAGGAATAGAGAGAGTGGGATAGAGAGGAAGAGATAGAGAGATATAGATTAAAAGGGAGAGGGATAGAGAGATATATAGATGGAAAGATAGAGTGATAGTGAGAGAGGGAGAGGGAGAGATAGAGATAGATATTGAAGTCGATATTAGTTATAAAGAGATAGATCTATGAAAGAGAAAGAAGGGGAGAGGGAGAGAGGGAGAGATGGGGAGGGATAGAGAGAGGGAGAGAGAGGAGAGGGGACAAATGGAGAGATAACTTTATATATATATATAGAAGGAGAGATATATATAGAGGGATATAGTGAGATAAAAAGAGATAGGGAGAGAGATAAAGAGGGATAGGGAGATATATAGACATAAGGATATATAGAGTGGGGGAGAGGGAGATAAAATGGGATATAGAAAGTGAGGGAGAGGGGGAGATATAGAGAGATAAAGGTAAAGAAATGGAGAGATATAGGTAGAGAGGAAGAGAGGAGAGGGGATAGGGGTAGATATAGCTCAATATAGAGAGAGAGGGAGAGGGAGAGGGAGAGGGATAAATATAGATAGAGGGAGATAGAGAGGGAGAGAGGGAGGGAGGGGGGAGAAAAAGAGAGAGGAGAGAGAGAGGGGGTGAGATAGAGAGAGGAGGGAGATAGAGAAATAGAGGTATATATATGTATCCCTGCCTCTCTAAATCCACCTCCCTACCTCCCTCTCTCCCTCTCCTCCTCTCTCTCTCTCTCTCTCTCTCTATATATATATATATATATATATATATATATGGAGAGAGGGAGGTAGGGGGGCCCAAAACCTTGAAAGGATCTAGGGGAGAAAAGGAATATGAAAGAGATAGCTATCATTATGTGTTAACACACAATTCCAACCCTTTGGGTTGGATGCCCAAGGAAATTTTAAACCTAAGGTTTGGTAGTTTGTTGCTCCCCTTGAATCCTTGGTAAGAAAAAGTGAGGACAAGCCCCCCACACCCTACCAAGTTGGACACTAACAACACCTCTCCCTCTTCCTCTCACCTTACATCTCTCTCTCTCTCTCTCTCTCTCTCTCTCTCTCTCTCTCTCTCTCTCTCTCTCTCTCTCTCTCTCTCTCTCTCTCTCTCTCTCTCTCTCTCTCCCTCTCCCTCTCCCTCTCCCTCTCCCTCTCCACCTTCATCTCCATCTCCATCTCCATCTCTATCTTCCTATCCCCCTCTTTATATCTAGATGCACATCCCTTTTTCTCCCTCTCCCTCTATATTTATATCTCTATTTACCTTTGTATCTCTCTCCCCTATCTCCATCTCTCTGTATTTGACCTTCTATCTCTCCCTCTCTTTATCTATATCTCCTTACCTCTCTCTATCTTCCTCTTTCCCTCTTTACCCATCCATCTCTCTACCTCTTCCTACACCTCTAAATCTATATCTCTATTTTCCTCTATATCTATCTCCTCTATATCTATCTCCTCTATTTCTATCTCTCCATATTTCTCCTTTTATCTATCCATCTCTTTATCTTTATCTCCTTATATCTTCATGTCTCTACCCCTATACCTCTCCCTCAGCTCTCCACCTCTCTATATTTCACAATTTTCTATCTCTACTTTTATATTTCTATCTCTCCCTCTCTTTGTCTCTCCCTCTTTCTATCTCTATTTCTCCCTCTCCCTCTTCCTCTCTCCTTTCATAAATCCCCCTCTCTCTTGTATATATTTATCTCTCCATCTCTCTCTTTCCCTCTTTCCCTGTATATAATAGTTCTTTTTCAAAGTCAAGTAAATCTGATCATGTAGAGAAAGGAGGTGTTATTCCTAAGGGTGCAAACTCTTTGGAGATGAAGCTCCCAGTAGAGAAAAAAATGTTGTGGCATTAAAGACTCGGTCACATTAGTGAAAAATGCTTAAAATCCTTGAAAAATAAAAGCCTACTTGAAGGGTTTGATGATTGTAATCTTGAGTTCGATTTTTGCGAACATTGCATATATGGAAAGCAACACCATGTTTCATTTTATTCTATTCCTCATAAATCTTCTAGAATTTTGGATTATATTTATGCTGATGTGTTTGGTCCAATTAATGTTCCTTCGTTATCGAAATCTGTGTATTTTGTTTCATTCATAGATGATTATTCGAGAAGGACATTTGTTTATTTTCTCAAAAGTAAAACTGAAGTTTTCAATTGATTTAAGGAATTCAAAACCTTGGTTGAAAATCAGACTGGTAGAAATATTAAGTGTTTGAGGACGGATAATGGTGGTGAGTTTTGTTTAGCATATTTCGATAAGTTTTGTAAGGACCATGGATTAAAAGGCATAAAACAAATCCTTACACTCCATAGTGAAATGGAGTTGCAAAAAGGATGAATAGAACATTGATGGAAAGGGCAAGAAGTATGTTGAGTAGTGTTGGTTTGGAATAGAAGTTCTAGGTTGAGGGTGTAACTATAGCATGTTATTTGATTAACAGTGAAGCATAAGAAATTGGTGGATGCTTTATAACCTAGGTCATAGAACACCACTATTGTCTAATAGTCATTCAATAATTTCCTAGGAACCCTAATTGGATTGACTATCAACCCCAAAGGGTGAGTCAATTCTCAACAAGGAAGACCTAGGAGGGGGTTCTTTAAGCTTTGAGGGGTTCACCACCAAGCAAAATCTTGGAAACGACACTTTAAAATTCAACTCACAAAACCTAATAATGCAAGCTAAATGAAGGATGCAAATGATGAAATAATGCAATAGGAAATTATGATGTGTGTACATGGGAAGTTTGAAAATGTGACAAGGATTCTGGAAATAGAAATTTGTCAAAATGTGCTATGGAGGACTAAGACGCCCTTACTATCTTATTAGTCTTGTTGCTATTTTTTGAGGTAGATGCAGAATCTTCATATGCTAGAACAAGATCCAAAATAATCTCTACAAAATTCCACTTGGAGGACTAAGATGCCCTTGCTATTGTCTTAGTCTTGATCTGACTTTCTAAAATCTCTAAATGTGATCTTGAGGCTTAAGTTCTACACTTCCTTCTTCTATGACCTCAAATTTTGAATATTTTGGATTAGGCCTGTAGGTTAGTTTTTGTGAAGATGAAAACTTTGTAATGCAACTTTGCGACTGTTCACTTCAAATGATCTTCAAGTCTTCAACCTAAATTTACAATCACAAACACACAAGAGATGAAGAACTTGTTGATTGTTAGAAAATGGGGGTTTTCCTTGGTCAAACCCCTTGTTGGTAATTAAACCTTGAAATGAAGTGAAATAATGAAGGGAAATGATGAATGAACAACATGAAATGTTACAACTCACCAAACCCTTGTAATAAGGTGTTGCAAATATGCTTGAAATGACTGCAATGGATGTGGTTCTTGACTCTTGCTTAAAGGATGTTGATCTTGAATGAAACACTTGCTTGAATAATAAACCCTACATCACAAATGTTAGCACAAAAACACACATGATGCAAGAATATCTTTGATATGATACTTGAATCTTGATGATGGCTCCAAATTCTTGATGAATTGCTCTTGAATGTTGGAATACTTGAATGATTGGATGCTTAGATTGCTTGTTATGAAAATATGAGAGAAGGGACCTTGTATTTATACTTATCCATGCTTAATATCTTGAAATTACACCACAACAAGCTGACATATGAAATCATTAATTAAAGGAGGCTAAATCCCACCAAGATTTAAAATTAAATTCCAAAAAATAACTTAAGGGGGACTAAGACACCCTAGGTGGTGTCTTAGTCCTGAGGCGTGAAACTCGAGGCACAGACTCCAAAAAGGGGCCACTTTAAGGTACACTTGAAATCAAGGTACCAATACCTTTGGGGGACAAAGACACCATAGGTAGTGTCTTAGTCCTGACCCAAAAATTAGGGACACCCATCCAGAATCATTAAATTATCATTTATCCTTTGATTTTTGTCAAGATTAGCCAAAAAAAGATATAGTTTATTAGGCTTGTGGATGCAAAATAGGACCAGTTAAGACATAAATAGAGATAAACAAAGCAAGACAGGCCTAAACAAGTGTGAAAATGCAAGGTTATGCATTTTCCTACATTACATTTAGCCCCCACTTTAGTGAGAGGGTGAACTTTCATTAAACTCACACTAAAGTAGCCAACCATGCAATCAAGAGGGGTTCAAATGTAGAAATGCTAGTAAGATAGGATGACAATAACCAAGAGGGTGGCCAAGCCCCCAGGATCAAGATCCTATGGAAAAATAGCATAGGCACAAAGGAACATGCATGCAGATGATATATGAATCCATAACCAGATCGCAAATATACACCATCAAAGATAGAAAAAGGAAAAATAAAAATGCTACGGATCAAACTTTGACTGGTCCTCCAATGCGCTATGGACTGGGTCTAGGCTATTTTTCCAAGAGAGGTTTACAAGTGGAACACATTGTCCACTATGCAAAAAAATGCATGCTCACAATGGCTAGTGAAGCTAGTTGTTCACTAGGTGAGCCCCAAGAGGTCCATATCAAATTCATACCTGCATGACTTTAACGAGGAAAAAAGAGAAAACACACGCTCACAAGGGCTAGTGAAGCTAGTTGTTCACTAGGTGAGCCCTAGGGGACCATATCAAAGCCATACCTCCATGAATTTAATAAGGCACAAAAATGCATGCTCATGAGGGCTAGTGAAGCTAGGTGTCCACTAGGTGATCCTCAAGGAACCATATCAAAGCCATACCTCCATGACTTTAATAAGGCACAAAAAGGAAAAAATACAACAAGAAAGAGGGATAGTTGAAGGGATTTTTCCTAGTTCATGTGAGGTTTTAATCTTAGGGAACATCGTGCTTAATGTCTCCAAGAGAGGATAAATACAAGGTATCATCCTGGGGAACATTGTACTTAATGTTTCCAAGAGAGGACAAGTGCAAGGTCTCATCCTAGGGAACATTGTACTTAATGTTTCCAAGAGAGGACAAGGAAATATCACGCTCTCAGAGGAAATCAAACCTAATGACACCACCAAGAAAACAATGCATCACAAGAAGAAAGTAAATCACACAAGGAACATGAAAACAAATGAAATTATGCCAAAATAATTCCAATGTATGCCCCCACTTTAAAGAAATTTCTAAACACCATGCTGTGAGCAATTACTTTAAAGTAGACAAACATGGAAAAGAAAAGGAAAAGAGAGAGTTGCCCCCTAGAAACACATAAGGTATCTATGGATTTGAGGTTAGTATGTTCTTACTACCATGATATTAGAGAGCTCAAAACTATCATTATTCCCCAAATACACATAGAACTAGAAGAATAACACAAAGAGAGTGAAAACAAAGAAAAACCTTTTGGGTCAACATGGAAGAGACATAGGGTGTCTCGATGCCTTGAATCATCCCCAAAAGGAAAAAATTAGAAAAAAATGAATCAAAAATAAAAGATAATGAAAAATCTTTTGGGTCAACATGGAAGAGACATAGGGTGTCTTGATGCCTTGTTTCATCCCCAAAATGAAAACACAAGAAAAAAATGAAACGAAAAGAAAAGATAATGAAAAAGATTTTGGGTCAATATGGAAGAGACATAGGGTGTCTCAAAACCTTGTGTCATCCACAAAAGATAAAAATGAAACAAAAAGAAAAGATATGAAAAAGCTTTTGGGTCAACATGGAAGAGACATAGGGTGTCTCAACGCCTTGCGCCATCCCCAAAAGGAAAACACAAGAAAAAAATGAAACAAAAAGAAAAGATAATTAAAAATATTTTGGGTCAACATGGAAGAGACATAGGGTGTCTCGATGCCTTGCGTCATCCACAAAAGGAAAACACAAGACAAAAATGAAAATGAAAGGCAAAGATCAATGAAAAGATAAAATTTGATGACATATAGAAGAATTAAGGTACAAATAGAGGAATGCATATAGAGAGGGAAACATCAAATAGAACATCATGGGGGATCACATTACACACATGCAATCAACCAAAATTAAAGCAAAAAGGAAAGCTAAAAGACTAGTAAAGAACATGTGAGTCAACCATCCAGCAGGTCATCTGCATCCCAGTCTTGTTCAGTATATGTGGAATGTAGATCACTAGCGAGAGGTACAACATCAAGTGTTGTACTAGGAGAATCACCAGGTTGAACACGTGATACATCACTCAGTTTAGGAGGATCATCACGGTTGTTATCATCTAAGCTCATAAAAGAGGCAAATAACAAATTCAACTCATTATGCACTTGCTCATCAATTTTAGTTGTTTCTTCATTGTCATCCAAGTTAACCACAACAGGAGGATGAATGATGATATCCATAGAAGGTGTTGGTCCTTGTTGTGTTGGAGACATAGGATCTGTTTGTTCTGGTAAGAGAGGAGGGTGATCATTTATTGCTTCTATCAAGTTTAGGTTTTGATTTTCATTGTTGTTTTCTTCATTCATCTTCCGAGCAATAGCACGATGTCTAGGCCTACGCTCTCTAGCATTTTGGTTCCTTTTTATTATGGTTTTCAAGTTATGTTTTGGTAGGAGTAGGTTTGTCAACTATAGGTCCCTTTTCTTCTTCTGAGGGAAGAATGGAAGAAACCATAGAAGGTTGCTCAACCACTTTCTCTTTGGCTTTATAAATTTTCTTAGAGGGTGGATTAAGACTTGTTTGGTTTTCTCTTGGATTTTTATAGGAAGTAGGCAAGGGAGTTTTGATGGATGGGTCTTGGTTAGTTGGGATGGTTTTAGGCTCAACATTGTTTTCTTCAAGGGGTGGAGGTTTAATCATAGGTGGAGGAAAATTTTCAAGGGATAACTTGGCTATGCATTTTTCTTTGACCTTTTGTTAGGATAGGAAAAGGAAGTCCTCATGGGGTCTTATAGGTTTCATGGGCTTAGGCCAGAAATAGTCTAAGGAAAAATTTCCACGGGAAGACGGAGGACTAGAGCCACTATGGTTCACAGTGAACATTTCATTTCTGACTAGAAACTTTAAGTATTTATGGACAACGGATGGGACCACATTCATGGAGTGAAGCCATTTGTAGCCTAACTTCACACGAAATTGATCCGAATTAGAGATGATAGAGAATGATAAATTTAATTTCTTCGGTCCTACTTGTGAAAGGAGTGTGATTGATCCCATCGTAGCACGAGCAAAACCATCATGTATTTTAATCCATGCTTTCGGTTTTTCATATCTATCTTGAGTAAGTTCATGCACATATAAGAGTTCTTTTGTGATCACATTCTCTCCACAAACGAGATCAATTAAAATCCCAAGAGTGGGCCTATTATTTATTCTGTCAACTATGGAAAGAGGACCATCAGGTGCATGGCTAATTGTTTCTTTTGAAGAGAAAGTAATGTTAGTGGCCATTATGGTTTGCTATTTACGAGGCTCAATGTCAATCACTCCTATCATTGTACTAATAGGACTTTGGTCATTAGTATCCTTAGGATTTTTTCCATCATCACCCATATGATTTCTTTTGTTATTGCTCATGTTTTCATCCTCCATGTCAACACTTCATCATATTGGGCTTAGTTTCACTAGCCTTAACAAATGAAATATTGTGGTTAGGCATGGGATTGGTAAAAATTTGTAAGTTTTGGTTGGGAGGAGCTATAGAATTATTACCTTTGTCATTCACATCTCCAATTTGGATATGATTAGAATCAATGAGGTCTTGCACAAGACATTTAAGATGCTTACAATGTTCTATAGCATTTCCTTTTTGTTGGTGATAAGCATAATAGGCATTGTGTCTAAATCTCGGAGGTAATGGCTTGCTAGGGTCAAGGGGTCGAACGGGAGGTAAGGTAAGCATGTTCTTGTTTAATAGCTGAGTCATGATGTTGTGAATTGTGTTGGGTAAGGGAGTAAATTGTCTTTCCAAATCCCCAAAAATGTAAGGATTACTCTTCTTTATAGCAGCTACTTGGGTGTCAACTAGTTGGGTAGGTTGGGAGGTGGAATTTAGTTGAAGGAAAATTTTATTTTGTCTTCTGAAAGGCTGGTAGGTGTTTTGGTTTGAAGATTCAGAATTTTTAGGATGGGTAGAGGTGGTTTTCGATTCACTACTACCTACAAAATTTTGATAATCTCAAACGGAAGTGCACAAGTGCATGAAGGGAATTTTATCATTATGAGCTTATCTCTAATCTTACTATGTAAATTTTCTATGAACATATTTTGAAGGTGAGAATCAAGAATCTTCACACTGCTTTGGGAATAAAGCAATTGGTAACGTGAAATAAAGTCAATGACTTTTTTCACTCTCATTTTGCTTACATCTCATCAAATTAGCTAATGTCATTTCAGGAACCATATGCACTTGGAAATGGTTAATAAAGGATTCAACAAGTTCATTAAATGATCAAATTAAGTTATTTGGTAATGCAAAAAGCCAATCCAAGGCAATGTCTTTCAAGGATTAGGGAAAAAGCTCTATGGTGTGAGATAAGACCAAAGGTTGCTTGCACTATCTTGTAGAAGACTTTCCACTGTCTCCTGCCTGGAACCTGCTACCAAGGGTTCTTGTTGAGCTTAGAAGAAGATCCTAGTCCTGCTCCAACTCTTCTCAGAGAGTTCTCCACTAGTGCTTTACCTCTGGAAGACCCACACCTTCTTGCAACTGACTATTCTTCCTTGGACTTAGAAGGGTCTAAGTGCCAACTTCTCCATCTGACTTGAACTCTTTGCAGGGGAGATAGATGATCTGTTTCCATGCATTTCACCTCCATTGGAATCCATCTTGGAGGTTCTACTGTCCTCAGACTACCCGATCTCTAGATTTTACCTTGAGAGGGCCTAGTTTCTACTAGCCCTTACCAGTCACTCTTTTGCTTTTTTTGCCCAAATTCTCCATTGTACCTAGCAAAAAAATCACATTTCCTGACACCCTTTTCAGGCTTTTAAATCTTCCACAAGGTTCCTGGTCTTTGTCAGTACCGTACAGGTGATTCCTATGATCTTGGAGAGGAGGCCTAATTGTGCTATCTTCTAGGGTTTCACTGTTTTCTCCTTCAAAGCTGTTGTCAATGGATTGATTAAAGCTCCAATCCTTTTTCTATGTGGAGAAATTGTCTAGCCCTGTCTAGAACCGTACGGATTCTGTACAGTAGCACCTTTCCCCTGCCTAAGTTCTCAATTTTCTCTACCAAACTCCTAACCGGGTTACAATAGCTCGCCTAGGGTTTGGCTTTCAAAATGCTTGACTGCTTTTCCATGCTTCCTATTGCTAAATACATACAAATGACTGGCTTCCCTAACATTTCAATCCACTCTCAGGGTGATCCCGTGGTTGGATTTCATGGGGAAGCCATGGACAAAGCGGACTGTTCAAAAGGAGACAACAAACACCTAAATTCTGCTTTATTTACACAAAAACACCTAATCTAACCCGAATGAAACTATTTACAAAAGAAAGAATACTAGTATTTGTTGTGTAAACACAATACCAATGCCAAATCAATGCATTTAACACATTAGATATCATTGTTCTGAAAACACACGGGGTTTGCAGGAAAATACAGAAAATACAGAAATTTCTTATTCACACAAGCCAAAATCTAATTACAACTTCTCTATCTCTATCTACGAGCCACACCAATACTTTTTTTGATGCCTTCTCCATCATTCAAGGGCAGTTGATTGAGCCTTTCCCTGATTTCAAGGGATTCCCAATGCCAAGTAAGTTACATGCAACTTCTAAACTGCGGTCATGCAACTTTTACCAGCATCTTGTAACTGATCAATATGTTATGATCCTAAAGTTTAGGACCTCAACCTCCTTACTTCGAACTATGCACTCCTCAACAGTCCTTTGGCATCTCTAAACAACGAGGATATGGCTTTGACATATTTAATGCTTTATGTTCTAACATAAACTGTCCCAAACTAAGTAAAGCCAAAATTTAATACCAATGCAATCTAAGATGACATTAATCCTAATGATTAACTCATCACACACCATCAAGACCTTCTAAGGTCCAAGACAAACTCATCAACATCCCTGACTTGGCTAAGGTTAGTACAAGCCAAAATTGAAGACAAACAAAGTGGAGGTCAGCCTAGGTGCTCCTGCACCACTCTAGCCAAAAGTTTGTCCTCAAGGATAAATTCACTACACAAAGCAATAAAGGTATTAACATGATTTTTCAGGATCTCCCTTTCCTCCATATTTCTCAAATCTAGGGATTTCTATACCTTGAGGCATCGACGTTCTTAATATCTCCAAAGATAGTGGGTTGATTTTGACATAGTATGAAGGTGGACCATTTTGATTTTGATATATGGTGGAAACTTGATTTTGAATGGATGGAAGGATTTGTAAAATGTGGTTAATGATAGGGTCGTTGTGTGTGTTTTGAGATGGAGGTGAATGCGGTGGTGGTGTGTATGTGTTGGAAGGACCAGTGAATGGATTGCTAACAGGAGGAGATATAAGATTATATGCCACATAGGTATAAGGAGTACTAGTGGAAATGTTTGAGGTAGGAAAGACATTGCTAGTTGGTTGCATCGTTGTGGGCACACAACTTCTAGTCCTTCATCACTTTCTATCATGTGGTGAATACTATCTATAGCAGGTATAACAGTGTTGGAAATGTTTTCAGTACTCACGATATCTTGTAAATTAGCTAGGTATTCATGCATTTTCATTATTTTTTCTTGAGGGATATGATCAACCATTGTTTGAAAACTTGGCATAGCACTTGTAGGTAAGGTAGGCATAACAAAAGAGGTATCAAAGGTATGGTCCATACCTAGTGAACTAATACCAACACTAGGAGTAAGAGAGCTTGATAACCCAAGATCCACAATGAGTGTTTTATCGCAAGATTCCATGAGTCTCACACTTCGTCTAACCACAATATTAGCAATAGTACACCAAGTATTACAGCTCATGCAAGGGATAAACCAAAGGAAGTGCAATGAACACAATATCCTATGCTTACAATTACACTTGAAATGAAAGAACTTGTAATAACATAAATTTGGCAAACTATAACAGAAAACTAAAAGTAGGCAACAAAAGCACATAAAAGCAATTTCAAGTCCTGAAAACTGGAAAGTCAAAGTCAACAAGAACTAAGATTCCAATAAGGGAATTTTAGTCCTATTGGTGAAATTTTGAAGTTCTAGAAAGTGAAATAGAAAGCAAATAATAGAGACAAGATTCTGAGCTAGAAACCTTGAGAGGGACTAAGATGCCAGGAAGGGTGCTCTAGTCCTAGTAGAGGTTTTTATCAGAGAAATAGGAGAATCTGGATTGATAATAGTGTTCACAGGTTGCTTATTCAGGGAACTAATATTTAGAAATAGAAAGTGTGCAAATGAATGCAAGAAAAAGTAACTAATGACAAGCAATTGAATGCAAAGTTGAATGCAACTTTTTCAATTTTGGATGCAATAACAATGTTCATAAATGTAATTAGGAAGATTAATGATGCACTTTTTAATTTTTCAATGAGATTGTTGTCACCTAGAAACGCACCCTACGCACAGTGATGGAGATTGAGCTTTCTAGTGAAACATGGGATCATTTCAAGGCTGTGGGTCACTTGAAGTTGAAATGAACCTTTGGAGAAGGCCGGCTTCCTTTGGGTATCACCTAAACTAACGATCCTGTAAAGGGAAAAGGGAGGAGTACATGAATGAAACTAAACTATGGTGATACACCGAGTTTGATGAGATCAATGGAATATTTAGTGTGCTCTTGAAATTTGTCAATGATTAGAAGGATACACATCAATTTCTATGAGCTACACATTAATATGCCACAAACAGGTTTGATACACACACTTTTTCAATAAAGGAAAAGACTTTCACAGAATAGAATCTATGTGTGATTATGTAAACACAGTTTTGTGATTCATATAATGGCGCTTTTTACAAAGGAGGGGATGAAACACCAGATAAATTTATAAAGGAATAAAAAGAATTCACAAGATAACTTTATCATTAACCTGAAATGCACAATGCTTTGCAAGAATAGTGATGGGAGTCTGAAGCATCAACAGAGGCCAAGGTAACTTTGCACTTTATATTCCAAAATAAAAGTGAGCTACAAAACATACACCAGCTGAGAGAGGATTGCTAAAAATAACTAACTCTTTTTAATGCATTATCTGAACTCCTTACAAAAAGGAAAAAATGCCTTATATATCAAAAGTGTGTCGGCCCCTTAGGGCTTTTCAAATATATCAGTCCTCAGAAAAATCTATCCTTAGATATTTTTATTGAAATTAATGCCGCACTCTTGCCTGTCCCTGTTGTCCATGTCGGTGAACGAGTCACTTCCATGAATGGTCCTCTTCAGATCTTTTGTAGCTACCGCATTCATTTCCTGGTCTCGTGTCTGCTTCTAACCTCCTTGTCGAGCACTTTGAATGCTCCTGAGCTCAGAACAGATACACGTTGCTTTTCATTCTGTTGATCTTCTTCATCCTGGTCAGACTGCCACAGCTCGCTTTTAGCTTTCTCTGATTAGTTGAGCATACTCCACGTAGATTTTTCGGGAGGTCAAAAGCTCCTCCTACAGAATTGCATGTTGGTGAGACACTCATCGTGTCTCACCAATGCGATCAGGCTCTTATAGTAGTCTTCGGCGTAGCTTACAACCATCGCTGAGAGTTCTTATTGAGCTTCAAAAGTCATACCGATACCCCTGAAACCATCGGAAAGACAATTCTTTCATTGAGACATCATGTCAAAATCTCCACTCTTTGGCGAATTCCTTCATTTCAGGGAGACATGGATCGATCGCTGGGACATCACAACGATGACACCTCTTTTCCCCCTGTTGACATCTTTCTTCGCCAAGACCCTCCTGGGTCAACAAGACTTCATAGCGAAGCCTCCAATCTCTTGGCGAGCTCCTTTTCTACTTCAGCAAGAGCTTATTGATGTCACCCTGAACGTATTCCACTCTACCGAGCTCTACACTTCTTTCAGCAAGACTCTGGCAATTCGGGAAGACTTCATAGCGAGGTCCAATAGTCATACCGATATCGCCTCCTCCATCGCTAAGACCACACCATGTCGGCAAGACATTACTCCAACGGCTGGAAGCTACACCGATGTCATATATGTCAGGGAGACCCTTTGCATTCGGCAAGACCTTATTCTTTCTCTTCAGTCGGGGAGACATCATCGGGTCAGGGAGACCCTCCTCAACTTGGAATGTCACACCAAAATCCCCCTTTATCGGCAGGACCCTCTGCATTGCTAAGACCTTATGCCGAAGGAAAAAATCCTTTGGCGAGCTCTTTCTATTGTCAGCGAGACTCCTGGCAAAGGAAAAACACATATCGAGACCCCCCTTATCTTTCAGCGAGACCACCTCTGTTCACCAAGACATCACGGCGACCCTTCATCCTTCACCGAAGCCATCATCTCCTGCCGAAGCTCTCCGATCTATTGGTGAGACATTGCTCATTGGTGAGACCTCTTGCCGACATCCTCCCCTCTCGGCAAGACCTTTGCTATCGAGGAGACACTCACCGAACTACTTGCTGTCATCGAGACCTTGGCCCGTCGGTCAGATATTTTCCTAAGATGTCATCCCCCGCCGAGAGCACTTTGTTTCGGTGTGACCCTGCTTGATCGGCCAGACCTCATGGCGATGATGCCCCCATTTCAGCGAGGCCCCTTCTAGTCGGTGAGACCTCTGGAAAGTCCTAGCGACTTTCTCCTTAGAGGATTTTCATGCCGAACTTGAACAAGACAGGCTTCCCAACTGAGTTCCCTATGACCTAGCATCAGATACATGACTTTTTCTGTTGTGCGAATTTTCCATTTGGCCTTCTTGAACATCTGTCACATGATTTATTCTGCCTAATTGAGCCCATAGGTGAAAATTGGGCAACATTTCTGGCGACCTTTGCTGGATGTTTGCCTGTTGAACATGAAAACTAGTAGCCTAGGCCTATCCATTGGGGATGGAGTCATTAGGAGGCTCAGAAAAACAAATTAAAACATTAGCTTTACACATAGCTCAAAAATGTATGTAACTTATAGATCATAACAGGTTGCCAAAACGACAAAATAGGAGAAATTGAAAAGAAAATTATTTACTGTACTAAAGCAACACTTAGGAAATGGAAAAAACATTTAAACTAAAGTGCAGAAGCACTTATTGAAAACATAAACATAACCTAATATGTACAATAGAAGAACTCCATCAGACTTGAAAACAGGGTTTGAGATATATCCCATTGACTAGGATAGGAAGCACATCACCCTCAGTTGTGGCCAGTTGATAAGCATTGTGTTCCTTACAGTCTTTGATAATAAATGGACCTATCCACATATTGTCAAACTTGGTGTGATGGACTGGCCTGCTTTTCAGAACATCCCATTTGAGAACAATATCACCTTCTTTAAATATTTTGGCTGTAGCTTTCTTGTCAAATGTCCTCTTTGTTTGGAGTTGATGATATTCCAAAGCTTTCATTGCTTTGTCTCTTGATTCTTCGAGCTCCATGAGCTCTGCATATCTCACGGACATTGGGTCCTGTTCCTCAAACATCCCCAAGTGGTGAACAATTTCCAGAGCTAGAAGCTCTACAGACAGAGGTAACCTAGCCTCTTTGCCATAAACTAACATGTATGGTGAATTACCAATGGACCTCTTAGGAGTCACTCTGTCTTCCCAAAGTGCATACTTTAAATTAATGTACCAGGTCCTTTGATTATCCTCCATTGTTCTTTTAATAATTTTGATGAGATTCTTATTTGTGCTTTCAGCTAAACCGTTACCCTGAGGGTAATAATTTGAGGATGTACTCAAATGAATGCCATGTTTAACAGCCCAATTAGTTACTTTTAAACCTATGAATGCAAGAGCATTATCTAAAATGATGGAGTTAGGAACTCCGAACCTGGTGACTATGTCTTCATAAAAACTCAGAACTGAGGACTCATTTGCTTCCTTTAACGCTACTACCTCTATCCATTGTGTAAAATAATCAGTGGCTATAAGTACCCACTTGTGACCAGCATTGGAAGGTGGATTTATTGCCCCAATGAAATCAATGCCCCATCTCATGAAGGGCTGCTCCACTTGAATTGGATGTAGAGGCATAGTAGGCAACCTTTCTTTTCCTGCAAAAAGAGCACTTCACACATTTCTTTGACCATCCATATGTATGTTTAAATAAGTTGGGCCAGTAGTAACCAGCTCTCATTATCTTCCATGCAATAGTTCTTGGAGCAAAGTGACCTCCTGCAGCTCCATCATGAAACTCATGAAGTACCTTCTCAATCTGATCACTGTGAATACATCTTAATAGAACACCATTTAGATCTCTTTTGAAAAGAACATTGTTCACCAATACATATGGTATGGACTGCAGTCTGAAGTATCTTCATTTAGGTCTATCTAAACCTGGTGGACACTCGCTAGTTTGTAAAAAATGGGTCATGTCTTGAACCCAATTAATTGTCCTCACATGCACGCCCTCTTGGGAATCTTGAGACTCATTTGTATTAGCAAAAATAGTATCCTTTTCTAACTCATTTTCACTATTTGACCCTGTAGCAAGCTGTTCACAGAGACCTTTACCTCTAATTAGTTTGGTAATCTTGATATCCACATCATATTCCATAACCTTAGTGATCCAGCCTGCCCTTTTTTCATTCAGATCTTTACTCAACAAAAATTCCTTGACACTTGAGTGTGCAACCAGAATATGAATTTTATTGTTTGACACTAGAGGCTTAAACTTTTTTAGGCTTCTAATCACGATGAGAACATGCTTCTCAACAAGTATACCTCTCTTCATAATCAACAAGTATTTGACTAAAGAAAGCTATGGGCTATTCTAAGTTATCACTATTTTTCTGTACCAACATAGCAGAGATTGAACCAGCGCTGCCAAAAGCATACAAAAATAAATCTTCAGAGAAATATGGATTTACCAGTGTTTGGGTTGATGTTAAAGCTTGCTTGATTTCTTCAAAACTATATTTTTCTTTTCCAGTCCAACTGAAAACTGCATTTTTTTTAAGCATGGCGGTCAAAGGTTGTAACAGATTTGCGACATTAGGGATGAACCTTCTCAGGAAGTTGATTTGGCCCAAAAAGCTCTACAGACCCTTCTTGTGATTGGGTAATGGCAACTCAAGTATGGCTTTGACTCGTTAAGGGTCAATGGTAACCCCATTTTTTGACACTATGTGACCTAACAACCTACCTTCATGAACTGCAAAAATACTCTGTCAGATTGAGAGATACTCCATACTCTCTACATTTTTCAAAAACTTGCTTAAGGTGTGACAAATGTTCATCAACGTTCTTAGAATAAACTGTAATGTCATCTAGATAAATCAGCATAATCTTATTAATCAAACTTTGAAACGCCATATCTATGGCCCTCTGAGACGTGGCACCAGCATTAGACAAACCAAAAGGCATCCTTTTGTATGCCATGGTGCCCCACTTAGTTGTAAAAGCAGTTTTGAACTGATCCTCCTCTTTGACCAGCACCTGATTATAGCCCGAAAAACCATCTAATAAGGAAAATCTTTCAGAACCAACAACTACTTGTAAGATTTGTTCCATGGAGGGCAGTGGGTAGTGATCTTTCAAAGATGCTCAGTTAAGATCTCTAAAGTCTACACATAGTCTTATTTCACCATTTTTCTTCCTAACCGGCACAAGGTTAGAAACCCATGAAGTGTGTTTAATAGGAAAGATGATACCCCCCTCAACTAATCTAGTTAGCTCTTTAATCATTAAGGGCTCAAGCTTAGGATTCAAGGGCCTTTGTTTCTGCCTTATTGGCTTAGCATTAGGTTCTAACTCAATTGTGTGCTAAGCAATATGGGGATCAAACCCCTTCAAATCTAAATATTCCCAAGCAAACAAATCATAAAATTCTTGGCATAAGGTAACAGAAGATTGTCTATCTTTATGTGAACAAATTTTGCCTATCTTAACGAGTTTACCTTTGAAAATCTCCAGTTCTTCATAATGTTCTTCTTTGATTTGCAAGCCAGCTTTACCCTTCTTAAGTTGATCGTCAGTACTGAAAATCGACTCTAAGGTAACAAGACCTTTGGGTAACTTATTTGTCCTTGATTGTATGACTTGATCATTATACTGTTGCTTAAGTTTTTCTTGATTCACCATGGAGAACTGATCTTCTTCGAGCAAAAAGGAAAGGATCTGTTCATCACTGTCAAAAAACTGCCAGTGAATGTTATTATCAGGAATTGATGGCCTGGCCACAACTTTCACATACTGCTATACTTTCTCTTTTCTAATGTCACGTGGAATATCAAACTGCGCTCCAATGGCTGCAAGCCTATCAACATGTTTGTTCTGGTTCCTTGGAATAGATAGTAAGTTAAAGGCATCAAATTCCTCAATCATATTCCATACTCTGTTTCTATAAGACTTTAGTGTGTCATTTTTAGCAACATTCAGGCCTCTTATTTGATTGACAATTAACTCACTTTCCCCATAAACTTTCAAGCAGGTTATTCCTCTCTTCCTTGCCCACTCAAGACCTTAAACAAGGCCCTCATACTTAGCAGTGTTATTAGAGCACGCAAAAGCAAAACGGAAGCAAAATAATACTTATCACCCTGCGGAGATACAAGCATTGCACCTCCTCCAGCCCCATTTTTGCTTCTGGAACCATCAAAGAACATCTCCCAGAGTCCACTCTATTGCTGCAATAATTGATCTGAATCCTTTTCAAGGTTTTGAATCTCTGCATCAGGCTTGAGCATCACATAGTTACCAATACCAACATCTCGGATGAGGTCTTCAGAACTATCCAACACATTTTCAATTGCCCATTCATGTAGAAGCACATCAGGAACAACTTCTGCTTGAATTTCTTGAGCAACAACTAGCTCACTATCAGTGAAAGCGACACAATTTGTGTATGCAATAATAGGAACAACATTGATGGGACTTGGATCATACAGCTCAATATGATCTTTAGCCAACCTTTCAGATTTAATGGTAACCTTAGTTCCATATCTCGTTCTAAACAACATATGTGACCAATCAGCTGATACATAGCCACGTATCTTGGTTGTAAAGTCTTTTGAGAGGCACAAGGAAAAGAAAGGTGGAAGGTCTATGACACATATGTATTGGGGAACTAAAAAATTAGGACAAGCATGAAGGGTAAGACTCAAATCCTTAATGATGCCCAGTGTATTCACGGAGGTACCGTCCTATTGGATTACTCCTTTCTCTAAAGGTTGATACTTTAGCCCAAGCTTATCAGCAATCTGCTTTGGCATCACATAGCTACTAGCTCCACTGTCTACCATACAGTTATGAACTAACTTATCACCAATGATCACTGACATGTAAAAGGGAGGTGGTTTGACTTCTTTTCCTGCCTCTTTGCTGGGTTGTTTATCATTTTCTTGAGGATTATTTGTCAAAACAGTCCTAACTTGACCTATTGGAGACTCAGATTCATCAGACATTTTCAAACTTGTCAAGGCTGACTGTAACATATCCTTTTGACCTGGGATGACTAATGAATCCCACATAGACATCGTTACATTTTTCCATTTCATACTATCAAGAATGTTAAAGGGTACTGTTGGGTTTACCTTATGATGTACCTTTATGCCAGCATGATTAGCTTGCAAGCGTGGCTACTCCTTTAGTGGGCGTTGTTGATTTCCTTGCAAACCATTAGTCACTTTAGATGTAGATGGTTCAACAGTTGATGCCTTCCCTTTGTCGGCTACTTGATCAAGCTCAAAAGCTCTTTTCTTTGCCCTAGTGTTAGTTGCGATTGAGGAATTATCTACATTCAATCCACAGAATTCTTCACCTTGCCAATTGAGTAGGGTAGCATCATTTGCAGACTGATCTTGGTGTTGTGGAGATGACTCATTAAGTGCATGCGGTTGTGAGCTTGATGCATTTTGTACCATCAGTGCTTGATTTATGAGTCCATTTTTGCAATTAGATTGATTGTGAGGTTGGTTACATGGGTAACACCACTCATAATCTGCTGCTAAGTTATTTTGAATTAGGACAAGATCCTTAATTGTACTAACAGGTGCTGGAGCATAAGCCTAAAAAGGTCTTGTGTTCACATTCTACCTTGGGCCCTGGTAATTGCCTTGGTAAGCTTGTCTATTACCTTGATATGGTTGTTGCTGACTTGAACCCTACTGTTGATAAGGCTTGCTATATGATTGCTGCTTCTCTAAGTTTACAAGCTTATTACCAAAAGCCTGCAATAGACTTTTGATTTCCTGCAACTCATTTGAAGAACTTGGAACAACATTTTCTTGTGTTGTAGTAGTTGGAACAGGTGGCAAGGGTGCAAAAGGTGGTATCTGCAAAGGGATATTTGCATGAATCTCTGGAAATATAGGCATTGGTGGCCTAGGAGCAAGTATTAGGTTGTTTTCAGCTCTGATTGCTACTTCAAATGCGTCTGGTAGAGAAAGGCCCCCCATTGATTGTATCATAACTGAAATATCATTGTTTATAGCTCTAAAATAATACAGGAAGGCATACTCAAGTGAAGGTCTCACCATTGCAGGGATTCTATTCTAGGTCCTTTGAAATCTAAAGTTGAAATCATTCATCTGATCTTGTGGAGCGCTCTTAATTGTAGTTAATTGTTCCAATAAAGACAAATTATCAGACCTATCTTGAAATTGTTTATGTAACTTGTCTCCAAATTCGTCCCAAGTTGCAATTGAGCTGATTGGTAGGCTCCTATACCATTGCACAACTCTTCCTTTCAGTGAAGCAGCTAACAATCTCACAACAACATCCTCTTGAGTTATGTGATGGACTCCGCATAACAAAGCCACATCTCGCATGTGTTCAATCGGGGTAGTTTGATCTTCCCTCGTGAAAGTTGGCAGACTCTTCAAGGCTGCCATTGGAATGTCATTGTGTTGTGCCAAATTCAAGGGGCTCCCTCCATTAAAAGTAACAAAGGGTTGATTCCTTGGAGCAGCCATTGGAGGTGGCTGAGGTGGATTTACTGGCACTCTAGATGAAATCAAAGACATGACAGCAATGTGAGATCCCACAGATGGAGGAGTGGACTTGGCTCTTCTAGTATAAGAAAATGTTGTCCCTTGCCTCTCTATTGCTCTGCCTTTTCTTCTTGGAGGTGATAGCTGTAAATACTCGAAAGGAACTAAGCTGCTCCCTATCTGAACTCTTCTCATAAACTATAGAAGGCACTGATTCTAAAGTTATTTCTCTCTACGAAGTCGCCAAGTATGCACAAATGACTTCTGTAAAGTCTGGAACTCGCTGGTTGCATACTAAACCAACAGCATAATGTGGAACTGGTCCCACTGGGTGTGCCAAAAACTGTTGTCACCTAGAAATGCACCCTACGCACAGTGATGGAGACTAAAATTTTTAGTGAAACATGGGATCATTTCAAGGCTGTGGGTCACCTGAAGTTGAAATACACCTCTGGAGAAGGCCGACTTCCTTTGGGTATCACCTAAACTAACGATTCTGTAAAGGGAAAAGGGAGAAGGAGTACATGAATGAAACTAAACTATGGTGATACACCGAGTTTGATGAGATCAATGGAATACTTAGAGTGCTCTTGAAATTTTTCAATGATTAGAAGGATACACATCAATTTATATGAGCTACGCATTAATATGTCACAAACAGGTTTGATGCACACACTTTTTCAATAAAGGAAAAGACTTTCACATAATGGAATCTATGTGTGATTATGTAAACATAGTTTTGTGATTCATATAATGGTGCTTTTTACAAAGGAGGGGATGAAACACCAGATAAATTTATAAAGGAATAAAAAGAATTCACAAGATAACTTTATCATTAACCGGAAATGCACAATACTTTGCAAGAATAGTGACGGGAGTCTGAAGCATCAACAGAGGCCAAGGTAACTCTGCACTTTATATTCCAAAATCAAAGTGAGCTACAAAACATACACCAGCTGAGAGAGGATTGCTAAAAATCACTAACTCTTTTTAATGCATTATCCGAACTCCTAACAAAAAGGCAAAAATGCCTTATATATCAAAAGTGTGTCGGCCCCTTAGGGCTTTTCAAAAATATCGGTCCTCAAAAAAAGCTATCCTTAGATCTTTTTATTGACATTAATGCCGCACTCCTACGTCTCCCTGTTGTCCATGTCAGTGAAGGAGTCGCTTCAATGAATGGTCCTCTTCAGATCTTTCGTAGCTACCGCATTCATTTCCTAGTCTCATGTCCACTTCTAACCTCCCTATCAAGTGCTTTGAATGCTCCTGAGCTCATAACAAATACATGTTGCTTTTCATTCTGTTGATCTTCTTCATCCTGGTCAGACTGCCATGGCTCGCTTTTAGCTTTCTCTGATTAGTTGAGCATACTCCACGTAGATTCTTCGGGTGGTCAAAAGCTCCTCCTACAGAATCACATGTCGGTGAGACACTCATCATGTCTCACTGATGCGATCAGGCTCTTATAGCATTCTTCGGCGTAGCTTACAACCATCGCTAAGAGTTCTTATTGAGCTTCAAAAGTCATACCGATACCTCTGAAACCATCGGAAAGACAATTCTTTCGTTGAGACATCATGTCAAAATCTCCACTCTTTGGAAAATTCGTTCATTTCGGGGAGACATGGATCGGTCGCTGGGACATCACAACAGTGACACCTCTTTTCCCCCTGTTGACATCTTTCTTCGCCAAGACCCTCCTGGGTTGACAAGACTTCATAGCGAAGCCTCCAATCTCTTGGCGAGCTCCTTTTCTACTTCGGCAAGAGCTTATTGATGTCACCCTGAACGTATTCCACTCTACCAAGCTCTACACTTCTTTCGGCAAGACTCTAGGAAGTAGGGAATACTTCATAGCAAGGTCTAATAGTCATACCGATATCGCGTCCTCCATCTATAAGACCACACCATGTCGGCAAGACATTACTTTGACGGCTGGAAGCTACACCAATGTCATATATGTCGGGAAGACCCTCTGCATTTGGCAAGACCTTATTCTTTCTCTTCAGTTGGGGAGACCCTCCCTGACTTGGAATGTCACACCGAAAGCCCCCTTTATCGGCAGGACCCTCCGCATCGTTGAGACCTTATGCCGAAGGAAAAATCCTTCGGCGAGCTCTTTCTGTTGTCGGCGAGACTCTTGCCAAAGGAAAAATAGATATTGAGACCCTCCTTATCTTTTGGCGAGACCACCTCCGTTCACCAAGACATCACGGCGACCCTTCATCCTTCGCCGAAACCATCATCTCCTGCCGAAGCTCTCTTGTCTATCGGCGAGACATTTTCTCGTCAGTGAGACCTCTTTCCGACATCCTCCCCTCTCGGTGAGACCTTTGCTATCAGGGAGACACTCACCGAACTACTTGCTATCATCGAGACCTTGGACCATCAACTGGATATTTGCCTGAGATGTCATCCCCCGCCGAGAGCACTTTGTTTCGATGTGACCCTACTTGATCGGCCAGACCTCATGGCGATGATGCCCCCATTTCAGCGAGGCCCCTTCTAGTCGATGAGACCTCTGGAAAGTCCTGGCAACTTTCTCCTTAGAGGATTTTCATGCCAAACTTGAACAAGGCAGGCTTCCCAGCTGAGTTCCCTGTGACCTAGCATCAGATACATGACTTTTTCCCTTGTGCGAATTTTCCATTTGGCCTTCTTGAACATCTGTCACATGATTTATTCTACTTGATTGAGCCCATAGGTGAAAATTGGGCAACAGAGATAAGATGATGCAAGAAAGAAAAAATCCAACCTATATGCACTTTCCCTAATGAAAATGTGAGAAAACATAGATGCACTTTCACGAATCCAAGATGCAATGCAAGAATGAAGGCAACCTAGATCTAGGACTTTAATGAACTCCAAATTAGAAAATGAATGTTCTAAAATGTCGGGCTCACCAAAATGAACCATAAGAAAATGGTGGATGCTTTATAATCTAGGTCATAAAACACCACTATTCTCTAATGGTCATTCAATAATTTCCTAGGAACCCTAATTGGATTGACTATCAACCCCATAGGGTGAGTCAATTCTTAACAAGGAAGACCTAGGAGGGGGTTCTTTAAGCTTTGAGGGGTTCACCACCAAGCAAAAGCTTGGAAATGACACTTTAACATTCAACTCACAAAACCTAATAATGCAAGCTAAATGAAGGATACAAATGATGAAATAATGCAACAAGAAGTTATGATTTGTGTACCTAGGAAGTTTGGAAATGTGACAAGGATTCTAGAAATGCAAAGAAGCTGTCAAAATGTGTTATGTCGAAGGACTAAGTCACCCTTACTGTCTTATTAGTCCCCTTGTTGTTTTCTGAGGTAGATGCAAAATCTTCAAATGTCGGAATAGGATCTGAAAGAATCTCTACAAAATTCCACTTGGAGGACTAAGACGCCCTTGCTATTTTCTTAGTCCTAATCTGAATTTTTAAAATCTCTGAATTTGATCTTGATGCTTAAGGTTTGTACTTCCTTCTTCTTTGACCTCAAATTCTGAAACTTTCAAATTTGGCCTGTAGGTAAGTTTTCGTGAAGATGACAACTTTGTAATGCAACTTTGCAACTTTTCACTTCAAATGATCTTCAAGTCTTCAACCTAAATCTACAATCACAAACACACAAGAGAGGAAAAACTTTTTGATTGTTAGCAAATGGGGCTTTGCCTTGGCCAAAACCCTTGTTGGTAATTAAACCCTGAAATGAAATGAAATAATGAAGGGAAATGATGAATGGATAACATGCAATGTTACAACTCACCAAACCCTTGTAATAAGGTGCTACAAATATGCTTGAAATGGTTGCAATGGATGTGGTTTTTTACTCTTGCTTGAAGGATGTTGATCTTGAATGAAACACTTGCTTGAATAATAAACCCTACATCACAAATGTTAGCACAAAAACACACATGATGCAAGAATATATTTGATATGATACTTGAATCTTGATGATGGCTCCAAATGCTTGATGATTTCTCTTGAATGTTGGAATACTTGAATGATTGGATGCTTAGATTGCTTGTTATAAAAATATGAGACAAGGGACCTTGTATTTATACCTATCCATGCTTAATATCTTGAAATTACACCACAACAAGCTGACATATGAAATCATTAATTAAAGGAGGCTAAATCCCACCAAGATTTGAAATTAAATCCCAAAAAATAACTTAAGGGGGACTAAGACACCCTAGGTGGTGTCTTAGTCCTAAGGCATGAAACTCGGGGCAGAGACTCCAAAAAGGGGCCACTTTAAGGCACACTTGAAATTAGGATCCCAAGACCTTTGGGGGACAAAGACGCCCTAGGTGGTATCTTAGTATCAACATAAAAATATGGGACACATGGCTAGAATCATTAAATTATCATGTAATCCTTTGATGTTTGTTGGGATTAGCGAAAAAACGATATAGTTTATTAGGCTTGTGGATGCACATTAGGACCAATTTATACATAAATAGGGATAAACAAAGCAAGTCAGGCCCAAACAAGTGTGAAAATGCAAGGGTATACATTTTCCTACACTACAAACAGATCTCCCACTTTGGAGCTCATGGACAAGACACCTATGGAAGCATGGTCTTGCAAGAACCCCTCGTTGAGACACATTAGAGTCTTTGGTTGTGAGGCGTATGCATATGTGCCTAGTGAAAAAAGATCTAAACTGGAGAACAAGGCAATGAAGTGTATCTTTATCGATTATGGCATCGGTGTGAAAGGATACAAGCTTTGAAACCAAGTTACAGAGAAGGTGTTGTATAGCAAAATTGTGATCTTCTATGAGCTAAAACCTTCTATATTTGATTTGCAGCCAGAGGTGAAAGAAGCGAAAAAGGAGGTAGTTAAAGTTCCTCTTACACCTATTGGACACTAGGAACACTGAGAGGGGGGGTGGATCAATGTTCAATAATATTTTATTTTCAAATCAGATCTAAAACTATCAACAACAACAATTGAACTTAAAACAACATTCACAGCATATAAACAAAGGGAAACAAGCAATCACATTATTGAATACCATAACACCATAAATTTTTACATGTTAACCTTGCTAGGGGAAAAACCACGGTGGAGATTAATCCACAATGTATACTCTATTAAAAGTGTGATAAAAGAGAGGAATGCACTTGCATTCAGGTGCACTTCCTAGAGCTCACTGCTCAAGAGAGAAAGGTTCACTACCTTACAAAGTATAATTGACGTTACAAAAATAATTTGAATTGAGAATACAACATCTACAAATTCCTGGATTTAGTTCCAATGAATCTCATAATCAGATTCCAAATCTTTTGACCAATTTGCACTTCTGCTCTACTCTGCTTAGCATGCAAAAAAAATTCTGCCCTCAAATAACTCATCTGTCCTTTTTCGCTCTCTTCTTGATACACATACACTTCAATCTCTACCACAACTACTTCACACTCAAAATGATTTTCCGATCTTCTTTATAGACCCGCTAATAGGAATTCATTGTATGTCAACTTCACAAGAAAATATAATATTCTTGCTTATGTGGGCTCAAATAATTAATTAGAGTTGATGCGTACCCACACAAGTCAGCTAGACTATAGTAGGGACCCAAAACAAAGTTCCAAACATAAGGAATAACTAAATACATACTCCACATACATCCGTGATACACCATATAAAACATGTTGGCCAAAATGAGAGAATAAACCATGAACCATATTACCAAACCTCTTAACTCAAACTCTGACTAATGAGACACCACAAAACTCACTAGTAGGATAGTATACATGCTAGGAAGGCCTCCCTGGAGATCCACATCACAAAATAGTGATCTCGTGAAGTGATCATATCACCTTATCAACCGAATGTTCTACTCTTCATTCTTTCTACCGGTAGGAGCAATACTAACACTGCGGACCATAATGTTGATTCCAGTTGCCATCAATGACAACACAAGTAGCCAAAAACAATCTCTCAAATCCATATGCCAAAAATCTCCCCCTTTGGTGTTGATGACAACACTTAGTGAAAAATTGACGAAGTGTCAAAACCAAAAACTCAACAAAACCAAGACTACTGCTCCCCCTCTGATGTCAAGGAATTTTTTACTGCATTCTCTCCCCCTTTGACATCAATGAAAAAGATTCTATTTCTTTCCCTCTCCTTGTAATGTTTTACTATACTTCTCTTCTTATTCTTTCCCCTTTGCAAAATAGAGAGTTGGATCAAAATTTGAGAAACTGCTGCAAAAATCAAAAGATTATTTTATACTTAGCTTTAATTTCTGGAAGGAATTTCTTCCAAGAGTCCACCACAATCCCAATAGCTATAATCAAGTTGTTAGTCTCTAATGTCTTATTGATAATCTGGACAAGGGATTCAAGAATGGTGATTGCTTCTTCCAACTTTTCTCCTATCTTTAGCACTTCAATCATTTGCTCTAGTTTGCCTTTAATCAGGTCTTTTACTCTCCAGAAGGTGTCCATGAGAGTATTTCTAACAAAGTGAACTTTTGCATGCTTAGCCTATAGATCATAAACCTTTTTCTTAACCTTTCCATCCTTATCCAAAAACATACTATAGTCCTGTCCAATTTTGACAAGCTCTTTTTCAATTTCCTCTAACTTATCCTTGTACTTGCCGACCACATGAGGCCACCATAGACAGTAATTGAATACTTTATTGGATGAATCAATGCATTGTCTTAGCACATTCATTTTCTTCTTTAGTTTAGCAAGAGATAGCCTAAACTGTATCTTCAAATGGGAAATTATTTCCTCCTCTTTCTTATCCAAAGGCACAAATTCCATAGCCTCCTTAACACACTCAATCAGTTCTTCTGGGAGAACATCCTACAGACTCTCCAATTCAATATTGTTATCAAAAAAGTATCTTCCTAAAGTGTTCTCAATGAAATCCTGCTCATAAGATGGTCCATTCAACCATATGTCAGATATCTTTTGCATCTCATCTTCATCCTGAATAATTTTCATTATCTTTGATTTGAACAGAGCACCTTCTTCATCACTATCTTCAACTATTATTTTTTCTAGTTCACTTGGTTTTGGTTGATCTCTAGGAGTATATTCATCAGAGTCTTCATCCACTACATCCACAACCAACTGTCCTTTCCCTTTTTCTTCAACTTTTACTGACTTGGGTGCCAAAGGAGTGACACCAGACAAATCTCTTTCTCTCTTCTGCTTTTTCTCTGTCTTTCTAGAGGATGATCCAACTTCAGTTATTTTTACCAGAAGGGGAATAACACTTACACCAAAATTTTCTAACACCTTTCTAAAGAAATTTTCATAAACTCATTCCCCATATTCAAAAGAGTTGTAATGCTCAAAGATTTTCTTGCAAATCGGTATATTTTCTTTCCACACCACATTGTCATTCAGAGGCAAGCAATTTAGCAAATACATCATAATTCATATTGCAAGGGTGCCAAACCTAAAGGAGTAGTCAATATCCTTTGTTAATTGTACATTCTCCATCAGTTGATCCTTTGTCAAACTACATAGGTCAAATTCTTCATTTTCTATTATCATTTTATGAGCAATATATACAACACCTATTGAGGTTGATCCTTCTCTATTTCTGAAGATCTTATATGAGATTCCATGTGCAACATACCTTATTAACAGATCTTTAATCAATGTAATTATCAGATCCCTCTAATCTCCCCTTATTCCAGTTAGGGCTTCGACCTCAATATTTTGAATCAATTTCTTCTTTGGAATATTACCAAAATTGCACAGACCTGTTAGATTCTTGATTACATCCTCAGAGATTCGATAGGGTTTATCCAGAGTAAGGATATCACCATCCAATCTGTTCAAGATAAATCGAATCACTTTCGCATTGATGAAATGAGGGAATTCATTCCATATATCCAAATTCTTATGCTTTGATCCTCCAAGCTTCCTTAATTTGGTGAGAGATGATAGATTTCTTTCATCCCTAACTTTTTGACTGATATACTCATCTAGAGTTACTGTTCCTTTGATTTATTTCATTTTTTGTGTTGAACAGGGTTCTACTGATCACTAAATAGATATGAAATTAATAAGCAACATAAATACTTGAAGAATTTTCTGCTAGATTGACCTTTCACACCTTTGGAATTTTGCTGAAAGGGCTCTCCAACTATTCTCTTTCAATGCACGATGATGAATTAGGGCTCCAAATTCCCTTTTATAACTTTACATACTTAACTTCCTGCTGCACTAAATGTGTTGCCCTAGAAGTTCCAGTTACTCTGCAAACTTAGACAACAAGCAAAGAATCCAACTACAAATCTAAACCATTTCTTCCAACTCAACAAATGATTACTAATACTTTCAACAATGAATAACACAACAACTGATGACATCCTGCAATTTGGTGCCAACTATATCATAGGGGGACAAGATATTTGCATGAAAAACTCCCCCTAGGCCATTGGCCTGAAGTCAATTGTCAGAAGAGTTATCGAAGGGAGCTTCCAGTACAGTGTTGTTTCCTTCATCAAATTCACTTTTCTTTACCCATGTTTTCTTCATTTGATCTCTTATCTCTTCCACAAATGCTTTTTCTTTTCCTTTGTTGTCTTTTTGTGAATTTCTTCCTTGATAAACTAAACCTCTTTTATTCATGTTTTTGTTCCTGCAAAATCTTGCAATGTGCCCAAAATTGTTACAATTGTAGCATACCAAAATTTTCAGTCTATACCATCCATTCCACTAATTTCCTCCTAACCTGCATTGATTAGCAACATGTCCAAATCTTCCATAGGTATAGCATTTAATGTTACTTACATTGACAGACATACTTCTACATTCTAATTCCTTATGACCAAACTTTTTGCATTTAAAAAACTGACCAGAAAATGATGGAGTACTAGGGTTTATCTTTCTTCTACACTGAGAAGCCATATGTCCAAATTTATTGCAAGCAAAGCAATATCCAGTAATTTTTTGAGCATTGGGTTGCCTTATCGGATGTCTTATGCCTTTGTTCTTCTTTTCAAGGTTCTTCTATTCAAATCCAAAACTTTCACCCTTTTCATAACCAAGACCTCGCTTGTCATTTGTATCCTTTTGTCCTTTGGTTATCTCATCAAGCCTAGCTGAGCTTATCCTGAATTTCTCCTTGAATTCATTTGCAATAGCAAGTTCATTTATGAGGATAACTACCTGTCTCTCAAGCTCTTGTTCATTATTCCCGGATTGTTGCAGTTCAATTTCCAACTGAATGAATCCACTATTAATTTTGTTGCATTCTTTAGATTTTTCTTTCAGCGACTAGGCTAGATTCTCCCCATTCTTCTTTCTCTCTTCAATCTCTTTGGTAAACTTCATCACCACATATTCCATTTCAAGCTTTAGAGTTGCATTGTCCTTAGCAAGCTTTTCACATTCTTTTGTTATTTCCCTTAGGGTTTGATTCAGATGGACATCATTTGGACCTTTGCTTTCTTTCTACTTCAATTGATCACATAGTTCCTTCCTCTTTTCCCTTAACTCATTTATCTTATCCTTCAGTGATTGAATGAATTTTTTGGTAGCCACAAGATTTTCTTTTAGTTCCATGACCTTTGCTTTGGACTGATCAAGATCATCAAGTGCCACCATAAGTTGTTGTTGAAGACCACCAGCGTCCATTATAATTCAAGATCCACCTCAAGCTGTTAAACTTTAGAAGAGGAACCTGCTCTGATACCAATTGTTGGACACTAGGAACATTGAGAGGGGGGGCGAATCAGTGTTCAATAATATTTTATTTTTAAATTAGATCTAAAACTATCAATAATAATAATTGAACTTAAAACAACATTCATAGCATATAAACAGAGGGAAACAAGATATCACATTAATGAACACCATAACACCATAAATTTTTACGTGGAAACCTTGTTAGGGAAAAACCACAGTGGAGATTAATACACAATGTACACTCTATTAAAATTATGATAAAAGAGGGGAATGCACTTGCATTCAGGCACACTACCTAGAGCTCACTGCTCAAGAGAGAAAGGCTCACTTCCTTACAAAGTATAATTAAAGTTACAACAAAATTTTGAACTTAGAATACAACATCTACAAATTCTTGGATTCAGTTCCAATGAAGCTCATAATCAAATTTTGGATCTTTTGACTAGTCTGCACTTCTGCTCTACTCTGCTTAGCATACAAAACTTTTTCTACCCTCAAATAACTGATCTATCCTTTTTCACTCTCTTCTTGATACTCATACACTTCTATCTCTACCATAGCTACTTCACACTCAAAATGATTTTTCGATCTCGTTTATATACCCGCTAATTAGGAATTCATTGTATGTCGGCTTCACAACAAAATATAATATTCTTGCTTATGTGGGCTCAAATCATTAATTAGAGTTGATGCGTAACCACACAAGTCAATTGGACTATAGTAAGGACCCAAAAAAAAGTTCCAAACATAAGAAATAACTAAATACATATTCCACATACATATATGATACGCCATATAAAACATGTTGGCCAAAATGAGAGAATAAACATGAACCATATTATCAAACCTCTTAACTTGAAATTTGACTAATGTGACACCACAAAACTCACCAGTAGGATAGTATACATGCTAGGAAGGCTTCCCTGGAGATCCACATCACAAAATAGTGATCCGGTGGAGTGATCAGATCAACTTATCAACTGTATGTTCTTCTCTTCATTCTTTCTGCCGGTAGATTACAAAATCTTACTTCCCTTGCCGATAGGAGCAATACTAACACTGCAGACCATACTGCTGACTCTAGTTGCCATCAATGACAACACAAGTAGCCAAAAATGATCTCTCAAATCCATATGCCAACAACACCTAGTAAGGATGAACTATGTACTCCTAGTCAACCTGTTAGTGAGGAAAGCTCAAGCAACTTTGCAAATTATGATCAAGAAGAAGAACCTCAACCTTAGTTTTTGAGGAGGTCTACATATGCTAAGCAGAAACCTGAAAGGTTTGGATATTTTATGTTAGATTCCAGTTGTGCCTGTTCTTTGATTTCTAACACTGATGAGCCTAGAACTGTTAGAGAGGCCCTAATTGGAAGCCATGAATGAAAAAGTGGCATCATTGAAGAAGAATGAAATATGGGATCTACTACCTTTGCCTGAAGGATGAAAGCCTATTGGATATAAATGGGTGTTCAAGAAGAATATTGGTTTGGATGACAGTGTTGAGAGGCATAAAGCAGGGTTGGTCGTGAAAGGATATTCCTAGGTGGAGGGGATTGATTATGGAGAAATATTTTCTCCTGTAGCTAAACTAACATCTATTAAATTTTTTTGTCACTTGTAGCTACATATGACTTGGAGATTGAGCTGACGGATGTGAAGACAACATTTCTTCATGGTCATTTGAAGGAAGATATTTACAGTCCTAGTCAGAGCACTTCATTGAAAAAGGTAAGGAAAACCTAGTTTGCAAATTAAAGAAATCTTTGTATGGTTTGAAGCAGTCACCTACAATGTGGTACCAGAAGTTTGATACCTATGTGTTGTCTTTGGGGTTTGTGAGATCAAAGCCTAATCATTGTGTTTACTTTAAATCTGAGAATGGTCATCTTCTTATTATTTCCTTGTATGTGGATGAAATGTTGTTCATTAGGAATAGTAAGGGTATGATTTCTGAATTAAAATCTCAATTGTCAACATAGTTTGAGATGAAAGATCTAGGTTCAGCTAGGTATATTATGGGGATGGAAATCAAAAGGGATAGGAGAAATATAAAAAATTTGCTCAACTAGAGCATGTATATAAATTCTATCATAAAGAGGTTTAATATGATAGATTGCAAGTAGTTAGTTGTTCCATTGTTGCAGGGAATGAAACTTTATGTTGAAGATTGTCTAAAATCTCCTACTGAGATGGAGGACATGACCAGGGTGCCTTATGCAAGTGTAATTGGTAGTTTAATGTATGAAATGGTTTGTACGAAGCCAAAAATTTCCCAAGCAATGTGAGTGCTTAGTTGGTTTATGGCTAATCTAGGAAGGCCACATTGGGATGTTGTGAAGAGAGTTTTTAGGTATTTGAAGGGTACTTCTAAGTACACCTTATGTTATCATAGTTACTCTACTGGATCTCAGAGTTCAATTAACATTTGTGGATATGTGGATTCTGATTGGGTAGGGGACATTGATAGCAAAATATCCACCAGTGGATGTATTCATGTTGTTTGGTGGTGCAGTTAGTTGGATGAGAAAGCAACAGGTTGTAGTCACTTTATCCACTATTGAGGTTGAGTACATGGAAGAAACTGACGCCTATAAGGAATCCATTTGGCTTAGAATATTGTGTTCTAATGTTGGTTTAGATGCAGGGAAAATTTTTATTTGTTTTGACAGTTAGAGTGCCATTTGTTTGGCAAAAATTCCAACCTTCTATGCTAAGACAAAACATATTGATGTGTAGTACCACTTTATTTGTGATATGGTGGAGGATGGAAAGGTTACTATGGAAAAATTTGATACTTTGGCAAATTTTTTTGATGTAATGACAAAGCCTATGATCACAGATAAGTTCAAATGGTGTGCCAATTCGATGGGCCTTGGGGGCTAGAATATTCAATGACTTCAAGAGTTGATTGGGAGCCAGTAAGTTCTTCGCCAAGTGGGATAATGTTGAGAAAAATGTCTCAAACTTACTAGTGTAAAGGACTTAGCTAAATTTGTGCCAAGTTTGTAGGTTTCAAAGTTCGGGCTTTGGGGTTATTGCTTATTGAATACAGTTGAAAGGACTTCAAAAATTTGAATGGTTTTGGAAGTCAAACTTTGGACTTCCCATATACATATTATCTTTGTGTTCAAAGGAATGGGTATGGAAGTTCTCTGAACCCTTAAGATGACTTTTTTTGGCATTGGCCAAAAGTTCATCGGATTGATAGTCGAGTTTTGGCAGGACGAAGTTTCCAGTCTTCTCAACATCCCGATAAGCGCTTGGATTATCACTAGGTGTTTTTGGAATATGCATCGAATGAAGCTTCATCATAGAGGCAAGTGAATGTTAGTGAGGCTAAATGAGCAGTCTCTTCGACATGCCAATAAGTGCTTCATTAGCGATACTTCACGATGTCGGAGGGAGTCACTTGGTAGTCTCTTCGATATGTCGATAGGTGCTTCATCAACTAGACTTCACCATGTCGAAGGGAGTCACTTAGAAGTCCCTTCGACATTTCGATGATACTTTGTCAGCATGACTTCACCATATCGAAAGGATTTTCCACAACGTCCATTCGACATCCTGATAGGATGGAGTGATAGGTGTATCAGGGTGACAATGAGAATTCAGAGAGACATGGTTTCAAGTCTCTTTGACATTCCAATAGAAATTCATAAAAGTGATGATAATTGTTCGGTTTGGTATGGAAATTGGAACGTTAGTTTTCTGGTGACTCTTGAGAAGTTTGCATTGAATGTCATACTGCATTGGATTGGAAATTACGAATGTATGAAGATCAAAATGAATGTAATAAATTGTTGTTGAATTCATTATGTGAATAGACACCTGAAAGAGCATGGCTCTAAACTTGTATGTAATTTACGTTTTACAATAATACATGAGATCATCTGCTTTGGTGTGTAGGTTTTTTCCCATAAGGGTTTTCCCATGTAAAATCTGGTATTTATTCTTTATTGTCTATTTTTTAATCCATGTATGTGCATCTTAAATGAACTGCAATTGCAAAGTTTTGAAATTTTTATGTATCTCTCTCCTGAAGATTAGCATTAGGAAGGTGTATTCTGCACTCTACTTTCCTTTCAATTTTCTTCCTTTGATCCTTTTAAGATTTTGGGTCTCGAATGAAATTTTGGACCAAAACCTAAAAGTTCATTTTCCTCCCAAGTTTCTTTTTCCCTTTTACTTCTTGTTCCCATCAGGACTTTGGATCACAAATGAACATTTGGACTTAGATCCAAATTCCCAAAGTGCATTCCTGACTTCTATCCCCATTTCTTCTTTAGCTCTTTTCAAACTTTTGGGTCCTAATCAGACTTTTTGACTTAAACTCCAAATGTCCAAGGTTTTCTTTCTATTTTTGAACCCAATTTCTTCCTTCTTTTGTATTTTAAACCCTTCTTGAATTTTTGGATTTTTTGTCCAAATGTCCAAATCCAATTTATTTTCCCATTCCCATTGTACAAATTCTTTTGTATTTTATGGTTTCTACAACTCTACACATAATATTTTATTGAAGAAAATTGAAAGCATGAAACCGTAGAAAGGGTGACATCTATCATCTTCTCATTGGCTTTGCATTTCCACGAGACTGATTTCACTAGAGATAAAATTCAAGAACAAAAGCACAAAGAGGTTTCCACTTGGTAGCTTTTGGTTCATTTTGTGAGCCTATAAGCCATTCAAAGATGGCCTAATTCCTAGTTGTGAAAGGGTGACATGTGACACATTCTTATTTTTTTCTGAGCCCGCAAGCTCCTCATGGTGGGTCCCTCTTCAAACTGTGAAAACACAAAAGGGTGACACATATCCTCTAATGATGTCATCAACCTTTTCAAAGATATTCTCCCAATGGGCCCACTTTGATGATGTGTAAAGTAAATATGATGGTGTGTTCTTATTGGTCGAGACCTTTCAAAGAAATTCAAACTTGGTCAATGCATGCAATTCATTGATTATTGTCTCCTCTTGACAAATCTATGGCTTGAATTCAAATAGGGTAATAGTTAGTTAATTCTCATGTTTGTGGGAAGGTCTACAAAAGAATTTCAATGACATCGAACTACTACATCAAATATTTCAAGCTATAGGGGTGACTTTTAATGAATTTCTTACATGTTGCATTGATGATGGAAATGACACCCATGCTTCCTTCCATGCTGTAGACACCATTTATTCCTAAATTCCATTCATGATCAGATTTTGTGGTGGATTTCATGGGGGTTTTCATTTCTGTAGTTATAGACTCATCAATGAGGCAACATGACATATACATTATGGCCATTTTTATAGAATTTCAACTCAAAATTTGAGGAGCCAAACATCTATATCTGATTTAATTGGATTTTCTTCTAGCTACAAACCCTAGTTGAGTTAGCGTTTGGTGATAGAGCATCTAAGTTATGCATAAACTATAAATGGTGCAGGAGCACCTGCCAAAGTGCAAGTAGATTTTGAAGTTTTGTTTTAAAATATCTTTTATTTTTGTTTGGTAAGCTCTTAAATTCCTTTTAGATTGTGTTTGGGGACCTTTTGGTTCATTAGGTAAAAGTTGAATAAATTGGGAAATCCTTTGGTGGTCATTTCCTAAGCTTTTGTAAAAGATTGGAAAACACTTTATGTTTTCCAACAGTTAGTTTTTGGCCGTTCTTAGGCTCAATGTGAAAACCTAACTATTTTCTAGGAGTGGAAAAAGCTCATCCTCGACCTGTATTGTGGGTTAGAAGTTTTGTATGTTGGCAGTTCAAGAGAAAAATAAAAGAAAAAAGTGATAACAGTGATTTTTGTTGGAAAAAGATTGATTTTTCTGTTCTTGCGTGTGACAGCTGCAAGGAATGGATTAAATAAAGTTTTTGTTGAGTTGTATAGCATTTTGTGAAGCCTTTTAAAACATTTATTGTGGCATTTGTGTTAGTTTTTCCATCGTTTCCTTCTTTTGTGTAAATACTATTTTTTTTGTTTTGCTGTTTTGGACTGGTAAAGTCCAGAAATATGGAGTTCTAGCTGGTTTCCTGACCGTACCAAGAAGGATGAGCTCAGTGGAAACAAGGCTAGACTCCCTCTTTGTAAATAATGTAAATATAAGTGTCTTTGTGAGTACTGGAAGCAAGGTAATCATCTTTTCCTAGGCGAGCTTGTGATGCCCGGTTTGGAAAAGGTGTTTGGAAATCAATCCTAATGTTGCAGGGGTGCTGTATTTTCATGAAAAAAATGTGTGCAGTGGTTGCAGGGGTCCTCACAATGGTGGTCAAGAAGGTAGAGCCTTGGATTGGTCTTTGGAAGGTTGGAACAAGTTGAACAGTCCAAGAAAGAAGCAAAGAAAACCCTAGTTCTTGCAAGAACAGGGTACACCATATGTACGGACAGAAAACAGCCCAAGACCTTGAAAATCTGTTAGTGCTCCAAATTTGAGCAAGGGTGACAGAAGCAAGTTTGGCTTGATAAGGTGAAGGAGAGGAGTGATGAACATTTTTCTTGTGTGAAGAGACCTAATCCTAGTAGCCCTCCTAAAACCCTAACCTAGGGTTTAATGAAAGCGATAGAAGAAAGGAGTTTTGTTCTTGGGCAAGAATCATTCCTTGACTGTTTTAAAGCTTTGAAAACCTATGCACACCCCTGAATGCAGGTTAGGAAACATTTAGAGATTAACTAGTCTTTAAGCTGATTAAGGAATAGTTGGTGAAGTGAGGAAAAGCACCAAGAAATGCTTGGTTAAGGCATTGAGATTGGTCTTGAAACTTGATAGCAGCAAATTAGAGATGATAGCAGGGTTGGCAATGAACTAGGGGTATCTAAACTAGTAGATGACCTACAGGTTGAATGGTGGATGAAGTGACACCTTAGGAGTTCTCAAGGCAAGGACTCAGAGCATTGAGATTGTGATTTTCTCAATCCAACCCTATCCCTATCAGATTGGTATCAGAGCACAGCTAAAGATTTGGGAAAGTAGCTTATATGTCAGAGGTTGAATCTAGTGAAACCCCAGCCATGGTGAAAAATGCACAGTTAGCCAAGAAGGTTGAAGAACAAGAAGAGGACAACAAGTCCCTGAAAGAAAGAATTGAGCAATTGGAGAAGGCATTGAACAATGCAAGGCTGGAAGGAACAGTGCCAAAGGAAGAAGAGGTTGCAGAGGAGGAAAATGTCCCTGAACCTGATCCTGTTTTGGAGGAAGAGCCTTTCTTGAAGGCATTGAAAGCCCTGAGTGGAAAAGGACTTGAGGGCATACCGTTGTTCTATGGAAAGATGGATCCCGATCTGGTCATGGATTGGATAGATGGAATGGAGAACCACTTTGAGTGTGATGGAGTCACTGAAGCACAGAAAGTGAAGGTTGTAAAATCAAGGTTGAGAGGATCAGCTTTGACTTGGTGGAAATTTGTCCAGACTGAAAGGGAGAAAGAAGGCAAGCAGCCCATATCAACCTAGAAAGGAATGGTTGCTAAAGTGAAAGAAGCATATATGCCAGATGATTATGAGATCCAACTTCACAAGAAGAGGCAGAGTTTAAGACAAAAAGATCAAGATGTCAACACCTACACTGAAGAGTTTCAGAAGCTTTGCTTGAGATCAAATGTTGCAGAAGATGAGAGCCTAAAAGTGGCTAGGTACCTCAATGGTTTGAAGTGGAACATACAGGAAGAGATGGCTTTACTCAGCCCCAAGACAGTCCACCAATGTTATCAGCTGGCTATAAAGATTGAAGAAAGGAATAAAAGGAAGCATGATCAGTCCTCTAAAGGCAGAGGTAAAGGCAGAGATCAAAGAGGACAGCGAGGAGGTTACCAAGGAAGAGGTAATGATCAAAGAACCCAAGGAGAATCTAAGCTTACTGAGCATGGAGGTGAAACATCATCAAGAGGGGGATTTAATAGAGGAAGGGGACCTCAAGGGGGTTCAAACAGAGGAAGAGGAGCAGGAAGAAGTAACTCCTACTTTGCCACCATGAAATGTTATCACTGTAATCAGCTAGGTCATCTAGCTTATAGATGCCCGGAGAAAGCTTCTTCATCTAGCAATGAGAAAAGAGTAGCTTATGCATAAGAGGACACCATGAGTGTCAAATCACCTGAGGTCAGTCATATAGAATCTGAAATTGGAGAGAGTCTGATGTTTAATAGAGTGCTGATCAGACAACCGGTCAAAGAAGAACCCAAGCAAAGGAGAGCTTTGTTTAGAGCAAGGTGCAAGATATTGGGAAAGGTATGCAAGGTCATTGTAGATTTTGGTTCTATAGACAATATCATCTCTGAGGAGGCAGTAACTAAGTTAAAATTGCAGAAGGTACCTCATACCAACCCTTACAAAGTTACATGGTTGAACAAGGGGCAGAGTGTTTTGGTGAATGAGCAGGTCACAGTAGAATTTTCAATTGGAGGCTACAAAGACAAGCTGATTTGTGATGTACTACCCATGGATGCATGCCATCTTCTTCTTGGCAGGCCATGGCAATATGACAGAGGTGCTATATATCATGGGAAGGAGAACACCATTGAATTCAAGAAGGATGGAAGAATCTTCAAGCTGCAATCATTGATTGAGGATGATGAAGGACAGTCCAAGGTTCCTAACATTATGTTGAGTAGTGGCAAGGAGTTCATCAAGGATCTACACCAAGGGAATGAAGGTTATGTGGTCCTAATGCAGTCCAAAGAGGAAGGAAAGGCTGAAAGGACAGTCTTACCAGAAGCAGTCCAAAAGTTGCTTGACAAATACAAGAGCATAGTGAGTGATGGAACACCTGCAACTCTACCTCCAAAGAGAGCTATAAGCCATCAAATTGATTTCATACCTGGAGCCTCATTGCCTAACAAAGCAGCATACAAGCTTACACCTGAGCAGAACCAAGAGGTGGCTAGGCAAGTGGAAGAATTGTTGAATCAAGGTCTAATTCAAAAGAGCATCAGCCCTTGTGCAGTCCCAGTTGTTTTAGCAACAAAGAAAGGAGGTAAGTGGAGGTTATGCACTGATTCTAGAGCAATTAATAGGATCACCATTAGGTATAGATTCCCAATACCTAGAATTGAAGATTTAATGGATTGCCTTGGAGGAGCATAGTATTACACCAAGTTAGATCTTAAGAGCGGGTATCACCAAATCAGAATTAAGGAGGGTGATGAGTGGAAGACAACTTTTAAGACAAATGACAGTTTGTATGAGTGGAAAGTGATGCCATTTGGCCTCTCAAATGCCCTAGCACGTTCATGAGACTAATGAATGAGGTGCTTAAGGATTTCACAGGGATTTTTGTCCTAGTCTACTTGGATGACATACTGATTTTTAGTAAGACAACAGAAGAACATTTGAAACATGTGGAGATCGTACTTAAAAGGCTGCAAGAAGAACAATTGGCAATCAACCTTGAGAAGTGTGAGTTATTCAAGAAAGAACTTGTGTATCTAGGCTTTGTAGTATCCCAAGGAACCCTGAAGATGGATCCAAGTAAGGTGGAAGCCATCCTAAACTGGCCCACACCAACCACAGCAACAGAGGTAAGGAGTTTTCATGGTTTAGCTCAGTTTTATAGAAAATTCATTAGGAATTTTAGTGGTATATGTGCACTAGTGCTAGATACTATTAAAGCTGGTCTAAAAGAAAAGTTTAAATGGACACAAGAAGCTGATAAAGGGTTTGAAAAACTGAAACAAGAGGTAGCAACCCAACCTATACTTTTGTTACCTAGTTTTGATAAATTATTCACAGTTGAGTGTGATGCAAGTGGAGTAGCAGTAGGAGGAGTCCTTAGTCAAGAAGGTGGGCCTGTAGCCTTCTTTAGTGAAAAACTCAATGAAGCCAAGCAAAAATAATCCACCTATGATCTAGAACTTTATGCTTTAGTGCAGTCCCTCAGAAAATGGAGGCATTATTTATTACCCAAAGAGTTTGTAGTCTTCAAAGATAACCAGGCACTCAGTTACATCAACACCCAAGAGAAGTTAAGCAATAGACATTTGAAATGGATGGATTACATCCAAGCCTTTACATTTACCATTAAGCACAAGAAGGGACAACAAAACAAAGTAGCAGATGCATTAAGCAGGAGAATGTTGACAGTCCAAGAGATACAGCTGAAAAGCATTGGATTAGAGAGTTTCAGAGATCTCTATGCTGAGGATGAAGATTTCTTAGAGGCCTACAAGGTATGTTCAAATTTTGAAAATCACTTTCATAGTCAATATGTTGAGTATACACTACAAAATGGTTTGCTATTCAAGGGAAATCTGTTATGTGTCCCAAGAGGATCAATGAGGGAAAATTTGATCCAAGAGAAACACAATGGCAGTCTTAGTGGGCATTTTGGAATAAATAAAACTTTAGAGATGGTACAAAGATTTTATTACTGGCCCAAGTTGGCAAGAGATGTTAGGAAGTATGTAGAACAGTGTGTTGTTTGCATGAAAGCCAAAGGGGGAGCTAGCAATGCAGGGTTGTATCAACCTTTACCCATTCCAAATAGACCATGGGAGTGTGTGAGCATGGATTTTGTGGTAGGTCTCCCCAAGACTAAGGCAGGATTTGACAGTATCTATGTAGTTGTGGATAGATTCAGCAAGATGAGTCACTTTATCCCTTGCAAGACTACACATGATGCAAGTTACATAGCCCATCTTTTCTTCAGGGAAATAGTAAGAATCCATGGATTGCCATTGAGTATTGTTTCTGACAGGGATGTGAAATTCATGAGCCATTTTTGGAAAACACTATGGAGCAGATTGGGAACAAATTTGTCATTTGGATCAGCTTACCATCCTCAGACCGATGGTCAAACAGAGGTGGTTAACAGAGTGTTAGGTAATATCTTGAGGTGCTTGAGAAAGGAATATGGATAGACATGGGATATGGTAATTTCTCAAGCTGAATATGCATACAATGATAGTGTTAATAGAACCACAAGGAAAAGTCCATTTGAGGTTGTGTATGGAATGCACCCAAGGGGAATTTGTGAGCTCAGAGACCTTAGATCTCAGGAGAATAGGAGTGGACATGTAGAAGACTTCAGTCAGACCATGAAGGAGATTCATGAGCAGGTTAAGAGGACAATTACAGCAACAACACAAAAATTGAAAGATAAAGTTGATGAGTCAAGGAGAGATGTGTAGTTTCAAGTAGGTGACTATGTTATGGTTCATCTTAACAAATCAAGGATGCAGAAGGGAATGTCAACCAAAATGCAGATGAAAAGAATAGGGCCATGCAAGGTGTTAGCTAAGTATGGGAAGAATGCATACAAGGTAGAGCTTCCATCAGATTTGGGTATATCTCATGTCTTCAATGTTGTTGATTTGATTAGGTACAAGGGAACAATCAATGATGAATTTCAGAACAGTCAAGAAATCTTTAAGGATATCAGTAATATACCCCTTCCAAGTCAAGAGAAAGCTCAGGTAGAGAAGGTCTTGGAGTCCAGGGTGAAGAAAGCAACAAGACACAAGGCATACATGGAACACCTTGTCAAGTGGAAGGGAAAACCTAAATCTGAGGCTACCTGGGTTGAAGAAGAAGATTTCAAGAAGCAAGGAATTGATTTATCACTGATATCTCCTCAATTTCATTGATCTTTATGCTGAGAGGGGGAGAATAGTGCAGGAGCACCTGCCAAAGTGCAAGTAGATTTTGAAGTTTTGTTTTAAAATCTCTTTTATTTTTGTTTGGTAAGCTCTTAAATACCTTTTAGATTGTGTTTGGGGACCTTTTGGTTCATTAGGTAAAAGTTGAATAAATTGGGAAATCCTTTGGTGGTCATTTCCTAAGCTTTTGTAAAAGATTGGAAAACACACTGTGTTTTCCAACAGTTAGTTTTTGGCCATTCTTAGGCTCAATGTGAAAACCTAACTATTTTCTAGGCATGGAAAAATCTCATCCTCGACCTGTATTGCGGGTTAGAAGTTTTGTATGTTGGCAGTTCAGGAGAAAAATAAAAGAAAACAGTGATAACAGTGATTTTTGTTGGAAAAAGACTAATTTTTCTATTCTTGCGTGTGACAGCTGCAAGGAATGGATTAAATAAAGTTTTTGTTGAGTTGTATAGCATGTTGTGAAGCCTTTTAAAACATTTCTTGTGGAATTTGTGTTAGTTTTTCCATCGTTTCCTTCTTTTGTGTAAATACTATTTTTTTTGTTTTGCTGTTTTGGACTGGTAAAGTCCAGAAATATGGAGTTCTAGCTGGTTTCCTGACCGTACCAAGAAGCATGAGCTCAGTGGAAACAAGGCTAGACTCCCTCTTTGTAAATAATGTAAATATAAGTGTCTTTGTGAGTACTGGAAGCAAGGTAATCATCTTTTCCTAGGCGAGCTTGTGATGCCCAGTTTGGAAAAGGTGTTTGGAAATCAGTCCTAATGTTGTAGGGGTGCTGTATTTTCATGAAACAAATGTGTGCAGTGGTTGCAGGGGTCCTCACAATGGTGTTCAAGAAGGTAGAGCCTTGGATTGGTCTTTGGAAGGTTGGAACAAGCTGAACAGTCCAAGAAAGAAGCAAAGAAAACCCTAGTTCTTGCAAGAACAGGGTACACCATATGTACGGATAGAAAACAGCCCAAGACCTCAAAAATATGTTAGTGCTCCAAATTTGAGCAAGGGTGACAGAAGCAAGTTTGGCTTGATAAGGTGAAGGAGAGGAGTGATGAACATTTTTCTTGTGTGAAGAGACCTAATCCTAGTAGCCCTCCTAAAACCCTAACCTAGGGTTTAATGAAAGCGATAGAAGAAAGGAGTTTTGTGCTTGGGAAAGAATCATTCCTTGACTGTTTAAAAGCTTTGAAAACCTATGCACACCCCTGAATGCAGGTTAGGAAAAAATTAGAGATTAACTGGTCTTTAAGCTGATTAAGGACTAGTTGGTGAAGTGAGGAAAAGCACCAAGAAATGCTTGGTTAAGGCATTGAGATTGGTCTTGAAACTTGATAGCGGCAAATTAGAGATGATAGCAGGGTTGGTAATGAACCAGGGGTATCTAAACTAGTAGATGACCTACAGGTTGAATGGTGGATGAAGTGACACCTTAGGAGTTCTCAAGGCAAGGACTCAGAGCATTGAGATTGTGATTTTCTCAATCCAACCCTGTCCCTATATAAAGGCATGTATTGTACTCATTTTAAGCATTCTTCTTTGGGATTTTTCCTAAATTTTCCTTGGTAGACATTGCAATTATTGCATTCTACAACTATAAAATAGGCTTTGATGCCTCTATACTAATGAAATTGACTATTTTTACCTCTTCTTTCTTTGCATATGTTGTGTAAACCTTCATTACCGTCATATCTGAGTGCTATTTGATACTTTCCATATATATATATATATTGTTATTTAAGTTTGTAGTTATTGTTTTATGATTTTTTCTTTCCTTTCAACATTTGATCAAACCCTTAACCTTCATGGAATACTACCTCTAGAATTTGATAGAATAAATAATTGTGTAATTCTTTTGGCCGCTTTAATTGATATACTGTGTTGTCTGAAGTAGGAAGAAACATTTCTAATCTTGGTGTATCACATCCTCTTTCCCTTTTTATGTGTTTCTTCTCTCCCTTTTCCCATGTGAGTTGATTAGAGTAGGGAAGTGGTAAGGTTCTATGTGTTGAGTGAACCCACAATAGTGGGTTACAATTTTTTGCATGAAGAAAAATTAGAAACACCCATCAAAATATTTAAAATGGCTTCGAACGCAGGTACCCCTTCAAATGAAGGGCTTCGCTTGAACATGCATGGAATCCAAATCCTTCAAATGAACTCCCCTTCTAATGAACCCTCCCTTCGAATGAACCCCCACTTGTGCCATATAAGGGGTGTTCATTTGAACCCCCCTTCATTAGAAGGGGGTTTGAATGAACACCCTCTTTTCTTACTTTGCTCCTTTAATTCTTTTGAAGCTTGATTTGGAGGTGCAAATGGATTCAAATAGATGAACCAACTTGGAGAGCCATAGTCCTTGAAACGAGCTTCCCAACAACTATAAATTTGATATATTTTATTTTCATTCTTTTTTTTTAGTTTTACTAAACATAGGTTTTTCATATAACATCAAGTTTGGTGAAAAGCCATTGTGGAAAAATAGTAAATTAGTGGATTTTTTTTTTTGAAAAATATATATGTACTAGGTATTAATGTCTTTGTTCCAACAAAAAAAATTTATTTTCAATACATACAAAAAAAGTTATGTGATTTGAAGTGCACCTATTTCTAAATTGTAATTGGTTTGAATTCAAAACTTAATTAAAAGAAAAATATTCAACAAAACATTATGAAACAAAATGCAATCACTATATATCACTATTACCAACCTGAATTCAAAAGAATTGGAATTATTTCCTTTCTAAAAAAAAGGTTATGCGATTCAAAGTACACATCACTTTTTAAAAATGTTGCTTACTATTAAAAACTAGTTATCAAAGGAAACAAAAAAAAATTAATTTCAATTTTTTTTTTAAAATAACATTTAAAATCTATAGACAAAATCTCACAAATAATTAGTTGCATCATCTTCAAATTCCTAATAGTTTAATACCTACTATAGGAATTGGAAAGTGAAGATTTTGCTCAAAATGTTGATTTCAATGCCAAGTTTGGCCAAAAAGTGTAACCTGTTATTATGGGATGACCTTGTTGGGTTGCGTCTACACATCTACACTTGGATCAGAAGAGAAAGTTGTCCTTCTTCAGAGACTTGACCTCATCTTGCAAGGTTACACACCTTGAGGTCATTTCCATTGTGTCATGGGAATGGTGAGCCTATGTTTAGCAGGGTGCAATTTCATGTGACAACAAAAACTTCTATTCAGATTGATGTGGCATAATGACAAGACAAATGAGTATGTAAAGACCCTTATCTATGTATCATGCATGCATTGTCAAAGTCAACCCATAAAAGGAATGGGGGCTCCAATGTTCATCATGGGAATTTGTAGTGTGAAAGTGAAATGACTTCTCATCATTTTACTTTTGATTACCTTTTTACATTAAAAGAATACCTTCAAATGAAGGTGCACTTTCATTCAAAGGTGTTCATGATGGAACCTTCAAACAAAGGCACCTTCATTTGAAGGTTTTGGCAATTTTGAGCCTACCGCAAAATAAAAAAGGTTATGTCCCAAGTTCAAGACTCAATATTGTGGGACAACCTTTGGTTATCTTTCTTTGGTTTGGCTTTCCTTGTTTGATCTTTTTTTCCCATTTGTAAGTGTTTCAATTATTTTTTACTTTCATTTGGTTGATTGCTCAAATTTTTGGGAAAGGATTTTGATTTCTTGATATATTTTAAGTGAAAATATAATAAATGAATGCTTTAATGTAAATGTAGGAAATAAGAAACTACTTTATTTAATTTATATTTTTCCAAATTAAAATATGAACAAATTAACTAATGCAATAAATTGGTATTCTAAATGATTCTAAGTACAATTTGAGTAAATATTTTAGTTTAGTTTTGATTTTGTCGATTACTTATGTATCTTAATAAGGACTTTACCATTTGTCACCACCTTGTGCTATTAGCAAGGGATTTTGAAATTATTTGGAATGACTATATAAAATTAAAAGTAAATCTACAATCTAAAATGAATTAATACAATGCAATTAAATTAAATAAATTCTAACTAATTCTAATCTATAATATAGTGACAAAATTTCATTGATGTATGAAAGTTGGAAGATGATTAATGCATTTGCAATTCTAATTTAACCACTTTCAAAGTTAATTAATCTAACAATTTAAAAATAAATAAACTAAATTCTCTTACTAAGAGATTAATATCCAAGATGTTTAGGGAAGATGCCCATGGTAGATAAGTCCTCAATGCCTTAGCTTATGTATTATTTTCTCTCATCTTTAGACGAGGGTGCTCCATTTGATGAAACAAGGATAAGAAAAATGGGAACTATGAAAGAGAAAATAATAAAGTAATAGACTAAGAGAAAAGTGAGCGATGGTTCTAAAGGTTGAGAAAGTGCTTATATCAAGGTTAGAAAGGCCAAGAGAGTTTTATTCACATCATATTAGTCATGAGCTAAACCAATAGATTATCATTAGACTATCATGTATGCTTATACAATTTTGGGCACTTACAATATTAGGGACCATACTCAAAGATGGCCTTAGAAAATTGACTTTCAGGAAGTGAAATAAACAAAAACCCTTTGTAGATTTTGGTTTGTCTCCATCTGGATCCCATGAGGGATCCGAGTGGAGTTGACCCAATTCTTTGGCATTCTTTCCAAGGGGGTTCCACCTGCAAAGTACATAACAAGGATAAAAATTTCCAACCATTTACAAGCATTATCACAATCCTAAATAGGTAAAACAACATCAAGAGACAATTTTTTAATTGTAAACAACTTTCAAAATAAATTTGTCAAGGTATTTTGGTGTCATTATCTTGAGATTCCACATCAATGACCATAGTCTCAACTATTGGGCCACCATGGCTAAAGGCCATTTATATATATAAAAAAATTGATCAAAAGTGAAGGAAAACTTAAAAGTATGTAATAAATGTGAGATACTCATGGACATAAAAGGTGTGGTTTAAAACAAGGAGAATAATGACAATAAAAAAATGCTAACAAAAACATCCAAACCAAGCCAAGTCAAAACCCTATTAGAACCAACAACCTACATTCATTTATTTCCATCCATTTGAAATTTGAGTTTTAAAAGTTCAAGTTTTGAATCTTTGTCATATAATTGACATAATCAATTTTGTACCTACAAATATCAACCTGATGAAAAAGAGGTCTATGAATCAAAACAAACTCTCAAAAATAAATGATGATAGAAACAAGTTGAAATCAAATAATGAGCCAAATTTAATAAAAAATATCACTTATAAATTTATTATTACATAAAGAACAATCTAATGAACCCAAAATATAAGAGTAAATATCATGGATTTAGAAATTTTTATCATTATATTAGATCTAAGACATTAATTATTATTTTGATAAATGTGTTCTCATAAATCTTTTAAAATTGTATGGTTAGAAATGCAAGCCAGTTTCCAGACATGGAAGGTGCAGATTCAATCCAAAGAGCTTGGACTGCATTCCATAGAGCTCGGAGTGCATGTTCACCATCCCTTACTATCTGACAGGAAATTTGCTCAACTTGAAGCAATTCTAATAATATCACCATCTATTTTATTAATATGGATGTGACTTGTCTTGTATATCAGTTGCCCTGGCCACGACGCTATTGAGATTGATAGTAGAGTTTGTCTGATACAACTACAACTGTCCAATACTTTTTTATTCAATTTTTCTGTCTTTTTGTAGACCCATTTTGAAAGAATTTTAAGCCTAAGTTTGGCGTTCTTGATATTATTGTCAACTATCTTCCAATTATTTATTCACAGCATGAAACCTTCTCATTTCTTATGAGATTTGCATTCAATTTTTTCGTCATTCTTAGCTGTGTTGTCGCCCTCAATCTGTAAGTTGATGCCTTGCACAGAGATTTTGTCATTCTTAGCTACCCATTCTCCTTAAATATTATTGAGTTTAATGTTTAAGATCAAGTAGTCAATGGTAGCTTTGTATCTTATTTATATAAAAATATTTTCAATGTTTGTTCTATTTTTATTGGTCAAATTTGATTTTAATTGTTGAGTTGCATGTTGTTTAAAAATAGTCTTCACTACATGACAATTGCAAATGTTAGAATTATGGTGCAAATGAGAGTGACATATTTTAAGGTTGAGTACTCTAATGAAACAAAGAGAATCATTTTCTAATTATTTAAGGTTAATTTATTAATTGAAGTAATAAAATACACAATCAATTTAGATAAAGTAATTTAGTTACAAAACATGTAGTTACTTGGAAATGAAAACTTGATAAGATATCTAAGACAAAACTTTACCTTGAAGTTGGAAAGGAGATCTATTTAACTATGAGAGAGGATTGGTAGCTAAAATCTAGATGATAAATAGATTGAGATGATTATGTTTTAGTTAGTCTAGAACTGTGTGTGAATTTGAATCAATCTCACATTTGTGACCCTAATCCTCACATTTGCAACTTTGTCCCAGAAGTTGTAGCTTTGAACTTCATGTATGACCTTAAACCTAGAGCCTTCATAACCTTGGTACCCACAATAAATGTTTTCTTGTACCTTCACTTGCAAATGGAAGAATTGGTAGAGCACAAAAACACTATTGAAACTTGTTATACTAGGAATAGGAACTTGATTAGTGTGACAACCCAACACTAATCATCATCATTATAGGGATTCTTGGCTTCTTCTTATTTGTTGGTATCTCAATAACACAATTCTAGTAGGCTACTTTATGAATCGTAATTAGGTCTTTAGATTTTGAATGAAATAGTCTCTAACTTTTGTCAAGCTCACAAGTTAGGTGGCTATGTCTACTTCGTATAAGAAAATCTATATTAAACATGTGGCATCATATAACATTATTACCTCATTTGATTGAATTTTGGTGCTTACTCAACACATCCCATTTTATGCATAAACTCTATCTTCAAATCTCTAAGGTATTTGGTAGGACCACCTTGAGACACATAACACCAGATCACATTGACTTCAGTGAAAGCACATCAATGGCACATGCAAATTTGGGACTCACACCACTAAGATGTAATATTCTCAGGCGTATCCCAAACCCTAGCAACTATGTGGTAGGAAATCACATGACTTTGATGCCACAAATTTATTAACATCACAAGATTGAAGTTTAATCTTATGCATATTGTTTAGGTTGTTAGGATTTAATTATGTAAACAGTAAATAGTGTACTCTTGAAACATCATAGAATGGGTTAAGATGGATGCATGTGTATGAGTCAGTGAGTGAGAGAGAGAGAACTTTATTTTTTATTCTTCAATATATCTTGATTATTGTGTAAACAGACATTAAATAGGAGGGTTACATAAAATTGATCAAAATTGGGAGTTGTAAGAACATCATCCATATTTGTTGCTATGGCAAGGTAATCAATGCCCTAATAGATTGCCTAGGATTGAGATCTCATGGTCAATTATACTATTATGGAATAATATACATGATGTGTAAGAAGGTTTCAAGATGTGTGAGATGTATAAGGGGAGTTACTATTTTAGGTATCTTGACTATGGTTATGGGGCCATTAGATTTCTACTATGGAGCATGGCTTTGGGTCTTAGTTTAGGCAAAAAATTATGGAACTTCTTGTTTCCTAATTTCCTATATATTAGAGGAATGAGAGAGTAGATCCATATGGTATTTTGTAGGTACACTTATCCTATCAAATTATTGTCTAGCTAGATGGATAAACATATTGTATTGATGTACTTTCTTTGAGGATATTAATGTTGGATGAAATCTATTGAAAAATTGATGAATTCTTTGATCTTTCTATTGAGTTAGATAAAGCTGATAAAATATGAATACAATAAAGATTATGCTAAGATCAAGAGATGTAGCAGATTGCCAATATGACAATCTAATTGTGTTAAGACCTCAAAGGAAAACTATAGAATAATGACTACATGCATCAATGTACATGTATGCCAAAGTATGCAACAATGAATATGCAAGAGTGTGCAAATACAAGCTAGGTAGTGAGTTTATATAAAACTAAGAAGATGATGGAGTTGGAAAATCAAACCAATATGAATTGACCACCAATATCCATCAAAAGTGGTAAATGCTCCACCCTTTAAGGATGGAGACAACTCATCACCTTATCTCCTAGTTATTAAATAATAAACTCACTTTATTATCCTAAGAAAGCTTAATAAAAGTGTAGAAAAAGCATAGGACTAAGGGAAAATAAATTAACCCACTACGAAAATAGAAACCTACACCAACACCCTCCCTTAAGTGCAACTTAGGAGGATGTAAAAGATGATGAGTATTGAAAAATGAAGCCATGTAAGGTACCATGCACATATAAAATCACTCCCATAGAATAAGAAGCCTTCACCCACAAAAAGGAAGTATGCTCCCCCATAATAGAGAGATAAATGATGTGGAAGGACAAAGAATGTTAGAATATGATGTCAATTTTATTGTGGATAGTCGACAAAGAATGTTAGAATATGATGTCGATTTTATTGTAATTCCAATAGTGACGGATAGTCGACATTGATATCTAGTATTCATGGTATGCACCCGGCGTGACAACTGAAGGTCTACTATACAACCAAAGGTTGTAGTGATGGGGGGTCCTAGGGGGTTGTTGTAGCCCCCTACACATTGAAGGCATTTTTTGAAGGAAACCACGTCAAAGGCATTTTCGAAAATGTTAGAATTTTTTTGGAACTCTCTATTTTTGGTAGTTTGACAAATGTTCGACATGTAGTTGTATGAGTCACACTTTCTATTTAAATTGAAAGTTTTCTTCGACAAGGACTCTACAACTCATATTTATAATACTTTGTTGAAGTCACATTTTTTGTAACTTTTCAAAAGATTGTTGTAATTGCTAATTTATTGAGAAATAAAATACGAAATATCTTTTCCTATGGTTTTTTCCCAGTATAATTTTACCAAGTTTTTCAAGTAAATACTATGTTAAATTTGTTCTTATTGTTTTTTTCTATTTTTTGCACTATAAATTTTCTTACAATTGGTATCAGAGCAAGGTTGTTTGTGTAGAAGTTGTGTTTTTTGAGAAGTAAACAATGATAGGAAGCACGGTCACCAAATTTTAGGTGCAAAAGTTTGATGGTTCTAATTTTTCTCTATGGAAGCTAAAGGTTCAAGATTTATTGGTGAAGGATGGATGTGCCCTAGATCTCAAAGGGGTAGCATCAAAACTTGCAGCCATGAGTGATGTATATTGGAATGAAAAGGATAGCATGGACAAAGCAACAATCCAATTATCTCTAGCAGATTTAGTACTATTCAATTTTGTAGAGGAGAAAACTACACATGACTTGTGGACTAAGCTCAAAAATTTGTATGAGATGAAGTCATTGGAAAATAAAATTTTATTATGTAGGTAGCTGTATAATTTGAGAATGTGTAAAAATTCATCTATCATAGATCATCTGAATGATTTCAACACACTGACAAGAAAGTTGGCTTTAGTGAGGGTGAAAATTGAAGAAGAGGATAAGGTGGCAATTTTATTATGCTCATTGCCTGAAACTTGGGATAAACTGGTTATGGCTCTTAGTAACTCAACTTTGAGTGGGAAATTGGTCTTTGAAGATGTGTGGCTCTTGTAATTTCTGAAGATTCTAGGTGGAAGACATCTCAAGGATCTTCTTCTAATGAAGCCCTAATTGCAAGAGGCGGAACTCAAGAAAGAGGAAATACTGAGCGTGGACAAACTAGGTATGAATCCAAGGGGCGAAAAAGAGTAAAATGTTGGAACTGTGGAAAAAAATCATGGACATGTTAAAAAGGATTGCATGCTACCTTAGAAAGAAAGCAAAGAAAATTCTACTTCACAGGCATTTGAGGCAAACACAACAAAAGTTCAAATATAATTGGAAGATGGAGAGGTATTAACTGCTAACTTGAGAGGCTCTTTACTTCATGTTTGGATTCTTGATTTTGATGCCTCCTTTCACATGACTCCACATAGAGATTGGTTTTCTTCTTATCGATCATGTGATGGAGCTATGGTTTACATGGGAAATGAAAAACCTTGTGAAGCTATTGGTGAAGGTGACATAAGAATCAAGATGTTTGATGGAATGGTAAGGGCTATTCAGCATGTCAAACATGTACCAAGATTAAATAAAAATTTGTTGTCTCTTGGAGTTTTTGATGAACAAGGTTATTGATTCAGTGGTGAAAATAGTTGTCTCAAGGTAACAAAGGGTGTTTTGGTTGTGATAAAGGGAGAAAAGTTAGGAAATCTCTACAGGCTAGTTGGGGAAACTAGCAATGGAGAAGCTGCAGTGGCATCTGATGAACAAACGAACTCAGTATCAACCTACCATCAATGGCTAGGCCATATGAGTGAATGTGGTCTCAAGGTACTACTAGATAGAAATCTTCTCCCATGTGCCAAATGTAAAGATTTAAATTTTTGTGAACATTGTTTGTTTGGAAAAAAAATAGACAGAGTTTTTCTAGAAGTACTACCAGAGGTAAGGATGTGTTAGAATTAATTCATTCAGATACTTGGGGTGCTCTTGTTACATCTATTATAGGTTCGTTATATTTTGTTTCATTTATAGATGATTATTCTTGTAAGGTGTGGATTTATCTTCTTAAGACGTTTGAATTGTTTTATTATTTTAAGAAGTTTAAAGCTCTAGTAGAGAATCAAAAGGGTAAGACTATAAAATGTCTAAGAATAAATAATGGAGGAGAATTTTATTCAGAAGAGTTTAACCAATTTTGTATTGAGTTTGGTATTGCAAGGAAATTAACAATTTCTAGGACACCACAAAAGAATGGTGTTGTTGAATGCACAAACTGTACAATTATGGAGCGAGCCAAATGTATGTTGAGCAATGTTGGTTTAGAGAAAAAAATTTGGGCAGATGATATTTCTATAATCTATTTCTTGATGAATAGATCAGCCATTATAGCTCTTGATAATAAAATCCCTGAACAAGTATGGACAAGTAAACCTTTTGATTATTCCTTTCTTCATTTATTTGGTTTTGATGCTTATGCTCATATTCCTAAAGAGAATAGGAATAAGTTGGACATGAAGTCCACAAAGTGTATTTGTCTTGGCTATGTAGAAGGTACAAAGGGGCACAAGTTGTGGGATATTGCTTCCCACAAGATTATATTTAGCCAAGATGTTTATTTTAATGAAAAAACAATGCAAAGAGGTAAAGAACAACAAAGTACATAAGTTATTCCAATTGAGGTGGAAAGTTATGATGATAATTTGTCGATACCAGATGAAAATTAGCAAGGTGAACATAAACCAAATATGCCATAGGGTGATATATTACCCCTTATAAGGAGATCCATTAGAGTATCCAGAGCACCTAAAAGGTACTCTCCTACTTGTGATTCTGCTTATGCATTACTAACTGATGTTGGTGAACCTAGTTCATATCAGGAAGCTTGTGAATCTGAATGTGCAAACAAGTGGAGATATTCCATAGAAGAGATGGAAGCTCTTCATAAAAACAAGACATGGCAGCTTGCACCATTATCCAAGGGGTGAAAATCTATTGGGAACAAGTGGGTCTTCAAATTGAAATGATACATAAATGATAATTTAGAGAGGTATAAAGCTCAATTGGTGGCCAATGGTTATGCACAAAATTCTAGTATTTATTTTGATGAAATTTTTCACCTATTGTATAGTTAAGTACTATTAGAGTTGTTTTAGCTCTAGTTGCTAGTCTTGATTTAGAGTTAGAAAAATTAGATGTAAAAATGGCCTTCTTCTAATGTGGTGATCTCTCAGAGGAGATTTATATGCAGCAACCAAAAGGTTTTGAGGAAAGAGACAAGGAAAATTTTGTTTGTAGGTTGAGAAAATCAATACATATGGTTTAAAACAGGCACCAAGGTGTTGGTACAAGCAGTTTGATTCCTTCATGATGAGTTTGGGTTCTAGTCTAGATGTGAGGTTGATCATTGTGCCTATTTTCATAGGTATGATGATGACAATTTTATTATTTTTCTTCTTTATGTTGATTATATGTTAGTAACAAGTCCCAACATGAATAAAATCCATTTGAAAACTCAGCTTGCTAGGGAGTTCAAGATGAAGGACTTAGGAAGAGCAAATTAGATTCTTGGTATGAGGATACACAGAGATAGAAATAATAGTAAAATATGGTTGTCACAAAAAACTTATGTGGAGAAGGTTTTGGAACGCTTCAATATGTAAAATGCATATACCAGTTAGTACTTCATTTCCTATTCATATTAAATTGTCTTCAAAATTGTTCCCTAGCACAGAAGCTGAGAAGACACAGATGTCTCATGTACCATATTTTGCTGGTAATATGCTGTCATTGATTCCAAAAGGAAATTGGTTTGATGTCAAAGGGGAGATCATTGGAATTCTAGATGTCAATGGTGACATAGGATTTTCCTCAAGTTGAATAAGTGAAGTATGAAGGAGAGTAGAGCATGTTTTGCAATAGTTACAAAGTTGCTCAAAATGTTGCAATGTTGTTATGCAATTTTGGCATGTTATTGCAAAGACTATTTTAGAGGTATTTTCCACATGTTCAGAGGTTGTAGATGGAGCTTAGAATCAAATTATATCTACTCTCGGCCATTGTTAGGCTTTCTTAGTTAAACCCTAATGGTTTTAGTCATGCCATCCTCACATATTTTCTATTTTGATGTTGACTAGATATTGACCATTATTGATAGCTTAAGTTGTGACTCAATCCTTCATTGTTGATGTGCAACCGACCCCTTCACCCTAGTGATTAACAGCTTGGCGAGATGTTGAGGACTTTATATTTCCTAAGTCTGACACTTAAATATTTTCTCAATATAGATCAATGTTGCACATCAAAGCTTAAATATTGGATGACTATCATAGACATTCTTCGTATCACATTTCCACTTTCATCGGTGCTCAACTAATTTGTGACATGCGATAGGAGTTCAAAAGAATATCAATGGTTGAGGTTGGTGATTAATGATCGGGTGGCTCTTGCACACCCACACCACTTAGAAGTTGATGTCAATAGTTTTCTGCAAAAGCATAGAAAGTTGACATCTATCCTAGTCAGACCAAGCTTAAGGTCCTCTACTCAGGAAGATCAACAATCAAAATTGCATCTAAGTGAAATCAACGGTAGTCATGGTATCACAGTTTTGGATGGCTCTAACAGGGCTGTTGATGCAATATGTGAAAAGGTGACAAGTGGTAGAATGTGATTGCATCTCCATGGTTCTTCACATCACAGATATTATTTGGTAAGCACTAAGTAAACTATGATAGGTATATATCGTGTGATGGAAATTAGACGGTGAATAATGAAGATTGAAGATCAGATGGTGTCTGTTATTTCATGGAAGACATGGTGGGTCCAAGTTTAAGAACAGTGATGAAGCAAAATGATGACGTGTGTCTAAAGTGATAGGTGGAAAATGATGATTGCATCATAGAGGTTATATGCATCACATTTTCCATTCTTCCAAGTGCAAAGAAATTTGCGCTAAGCAAAAGCAATGTGATGGTAATTGGCAGTACATGTGTAAAGAGAATCTAATCTTACAACCAAGCTTTAAAGTTGAGATTTTAAACGATAACCATCAGATCATGGCGTGAAGTTTGAGATTCATGGCTTGAATTTAAAATTAAATTCTTCCAATGGCTAGGTAGTGAAACATAGTGCAAATGGTGGAAACAACTACAAACCGACACAGGGAATGGAGTTAATTGTTGTAACTGCTCCATCTATAATTTTAATTAGTGATTGAAGGGTATTATCGGTGACATCAAAGCATAGTCGACTACAAAATTAGATTCAATTTAATCATACAAGGAAGGCCATTTAATGTGTATCTAATTTATGGTTTACTAGTTGTTGAATATAGCAAATATAGACAATCAAGTCAGTGGTGCATGGGTCGAGGCAAGGATGCTTGTCGGTGAAGAAAAGAAGAGATAAATATATCATAAGTGTGTGTAGTGTTGTTGAGAATTTTGAGTAAGTAAATGTTGGTGAAAAATAGAGTTAGATTGTAACACTAAAAAACCATATAGGGTATACATTCAACATAGAAGAAGTGTGAAACAGAGCAGAGCATAGATATGAGTTGTTGAGATAGCAACAATAGAGAGAATGCTTGTAGAGAAGCAATAGCAGAGTATGAGCAGTTATAGATCAAGTCTGTAATAGTGAACTAGATTCAATTGAATAAATTGTAATCAGGATTTGTTGCTCCATAATTTCAATGTAAATCTAATTGGTTGGTTCCATCAAAAAGATGAGTGGGTGCTCAGTTAGGGAGTAGGTGCTTCCTTAGAGTCGGTACTCTTAAATCAGGGGATTGGTGACTCCTTAGGGTTGGTGACCTTAACCTTTGGAACTAGTGAGGTTCTATTGTGAGGTTGGATTAGGACAATATATCCTAGCAGTATTTTTCCCATTGGTTTTTCTCATATTCGGTTTTCCATGTTTATCTGGTGTTATGAGTATTTGTGTAATATATGCATGTTTGTTTAATCTATTTGAAAGGGTTAAAAGAAAAGTTTTTATTTGATCTATTGATTCACCCCCCTCTCAATAGATATTTGTGTTCCAACAATTAGTACCATATCCTTGGTTCCTTTGGAGAAGCTTAATCAACTTGATTAGATCTTGGATAATGAACACAAATGGCTAGTCAAGAAGGTCCATCCTTAAACAAAGCACCTCTCTTTGATGGATCAAACTATGCATTTTGGAGCATTAGAATGGAAGCATATTTATCCTCATTAGGGTTTGATGTATAGATGTCTATTATAAATGGATATACAGTTCCTACTATAGCTCCTATTGATCAAGCTGGAAAAAGAGCATACGAGAATAATGCTAAGGCAAAGAATGTTATTCTTTGTGGGTTATATAACTCAAAGTTTATCAAAGTAATGCATTGGAAAACTGAAAATGATGTACGGGACAAGTTGAAGAACATCTATGAATGAGGTGAGAAGGTAAAACAAGCCAAGATACAAACATATAAAGGAAAATTTCAAAGCCTTAAGATGAGTGAAGAAGATAAAACTTCAGACTACCTACTTAGGGTAGATGAAATTGTTAATGCAATCAAAGGCCTAGGAGAAGAATTAAAACAGTGATTTATTTTCAAAAAGGTTTTAAGATCCTTACCATCTAGATATGACTCAAAAAAATTTGTAATAGAGGAACCAGGAGATTTGAATAAACTCACTATTGATGAGTTGCATGGCACCTTCATTGCCTATGAGATGAGAATGGGAGATGCAGACACCTTTGAGAATTAAGCAACATTCAAATCAACTAGGAAAGAAAATATATAAGCATCTACATCTAGATCTAAGGAGACTGATGAAGAAGAGGCAAATTTTTTTAGAAGATTGAGAAGAGGCTCTAAAAAATACAGAGGTATGTTAGCCTTTAAATGCTTTAACTATGGTAAAATAGGACATTTTTCTGCTAAATGCCCCTATAATGAAAACCTGATAACTCTAAGCAAGAAGAGGATAGTAAAAAGAAGAAACCCTATTTCTCCAAGAAAGAGAACTTATTTAAGAATAATGAGAATCTACATACACAAGAATAAAGTGGTTCATATGATGTTAGTGATAGCTTAGATGATGAACATGATTGTTCTTGTGTGGTTGAGGGAGATGAATCCCTATTCATGGCACTAGGATCTACTTCTGAGGATCAAGAAGAAGAAGAAGTTGAAGAATCAAAAGATGAAGAAGGAGAAGTTGATCTAGAGGGTGAACTCATTTGTTCTTTAGATAAGATTGATAGCTTGAGAAAGGAGAACAAAAAATAGAAAAATATTGCACAAAAGGAGATTGGAAAGATGTCTAAAATCTTGAATAATCCAACCAGATGATGGTGAGCTTTAAGACTCAAGTTGAAGAGGCCAAAAGAATAGAAGATGTAGTCAAATTTGAACTACAGTCTAAATTTGATGAATGCATGAAGTTGGAAGTAGAAATAGTTATTTTAAGAAATGAATTAGAAAAGGATAAAGAGAAAATTGACAAAGGGTTGAAGCTGAAGGGAGGCTCAGAGATTCTTCAAGAGTTGATTAACTCACAAAATCCTTCAAAAAAAAAATTGGCCTGGGTTTTGAAAAAGTAAAGTGTTTCACTATTAGTGCATTTGAAAATCTATATGATAAATTTAGAGAAGAAGAAAATCATGGAACAAAGAATGAGAAAGATTGCAAGAAGAATGCTTCTGAAGATGGAAAATCAAATAAAAACATTGTTGAGATGAAGAAAGCAGAAGAAGAAAAGATGCCTGCAAAAGAGAAGAAGAACAAAAATTCAGTCACAAACAACTTGAAGAAGTAGAACACAAAGGAAGCTGATGCAAATGGTTTCATAAGGGTGAGAGATTTGAAGAAGCCAAAGAAAAGACCTCCCCATCTTGTGCAAAGAAATGCTATGACTAGGTATTCCTCATATTTCTATGGTTACTTCTATACTTGTAATAAATTTGGTCATAGGACCAATGAATGTAGAGTTGTACCTACAAGGAGAATAAATTTTGTGAGTAGAAATCCATTTGATGCTTTGGTAGATATGAATGTCATATTCTACAATTGCAATAATTTTGGTCACATAGCTAAGCATTGTAGAACAAAATTTGTAAGACCAAAAGTACAAAATAAAAAGAGCATGCGCCCTAGTGTGAAAAAAGGTTCACAAGTCCCTAAAAAGAAGGAAGATAAGACATAAAATAAACCCAAGAAGGTGTGGAAAGAGAAATATGAAAAAGGTGCACAATCCATGATTGCAAAAACTACAATCCATGCCAAAAAGCTGAATTTGTGGGTAATAGATAGTGTTTTCTCTAAGCACATGACTGGTGATAAGAGCAAGTTTATCAATCTCAAAAAATGTAAGGACCGGTGAGTTTGGGAGATAACATTGTTGTAAAGATCTATGGTAAAGGAACTCTAAGCATAGATGGAAAATTTCCTACCTATGATGTTCTTTATGTTGAAGGATTAAAGCATATTCTGCTAAGTGTTAGTCAAATGTGTGACAATGGATACAAAGTTTCATTTAATGCAGAAGGATGCAAGATAAGGAAATTAGGAAGATTAGTTACAAAACAAAGATTGAAGCAATATTTACAATCTTAGTGAATTGAATGGTCAAATATGCATGATGGGACATATAGATGAAGGGGTTCAAACATGGAGAAGAGATGCAAAGAACAAAGAGAAAGTAAAGTTTTCTCTCATGTCTCAAAAAGAAAAATTTGAGTACTTGAGGAAGAGATTGCGAGTGGTTGATGTTGGATGTTGTGGTTGTGTGGTTGATATGTGGTTGTCATTGATGTCAACACTATTAGCATTTGATGTATTGAAAGTTGTATATGTTGAGGATATTGAGAAAATTGTAAAAGAAAGTGTTGCAGGTTCCCAGTGGAACTGTGAAGGTCATGAAGGTGTCTTGTTCTGTACGTTGGAGATAAATAGTTGTGAACTAAAGGGTTTATGGTTGACTGTATCTAGTCCATCCTCTGGAAGTTTTAAAGGTCCACGTGAAGAATTGATCGTGTTGCGAATAGTTGTGTTCTGATAGTATTTATGTGGGTTATGTCAGTATTTCTGAGTAAATTTTATGTAATAGTTGTTGTGGATGTTTCTTTGTTGTTTCTTGACATTCTTGGATTTTTCTAGATCATCCTCTATCTTTTTGGTGCGTCCACATTGATTGATGTGCTCGTGGTCGAAGATTTTTTTTGTATGTTCGGTTTTTCATGTTCTTGGTCGACATGATGGGTGTAACGTGTAGTGGATCTTCAAGGTGAAATTAATTGAATTCTTTTTGTGTTGGAGTTGTTAATTTGGGTCTCCACTATGTTGTGGCTGACCTTGGTGGATACACATTGAAAATTTATTTGTAAATTTGGGCCGACATTGAAAATATGTTTTATATCTCTGGCCAACTAAATTGTTGATGTAATCTCATGTTGCAAATATATAAGAGTGATTGTTTCATTGGTGTAAATTGTGCTTTGTGTGCTCTCATGTGTATATGTGCAATTATGATTTAATTGCAGAGCAGAGTGAAGAAGATTGAGTGAAGTGTGAAGAAGTTTGAGAAAAGAGTGAAGAAGCTTTTTTTTTGCCTAACTGGAACTGTAATTAGGCTTGTGTAGAAGCTATTTTCTCAGCTCACAATTTGGATGGTTTTAATCCAAAATTTTCTTTGGATAGTGATTCCTCTTTTGTATTTGAGCAGTGAGCTCTAGGCAGTGTGCCTGAATGCATGTGCATTCCCATTATTTCTCATTATACTTTTAACAAGGTATAATATTGTGGACTAACCTCCACCGTGGTTTTTCCCCTAACAGGGATTCCACGTAAAAAGTCTTGGTGTTCTCTGTGTTTCTGATGTGTTGAATGTTTATGGTTTATTGTTTATTCATCAGATCTAAGATTGAGTTAAATAAGGTTTGAAAATATTTAAGTATTCTGTGACAACTGATTCACCCCCCCCTCCCCTCCTCTCAGTTGTATGTCCTTGTTTTGCCAATAGTTGATCCTACCTCACATCACTAGATCTTAGTGATAGGGCATGAGTCCAAGGGGAGCTTCACAAGAACATTTTTACAACCCTTGAAGAAATGAGAAAAGTTAAGTCAGGTATGATTGGTTTTACAAGTTTCTAATGACTTAATGATTGTAGATATCATGGACACACTTCTTTATCTAATAAAAGGGGGGACAATTGAAGTAACTAAAAAATTGGTACACAATTGGTATTCAATTAGTATCAGTAGAAGCATGGTGTCCTAAAATGTCCCTTTTCCATTGATGTCAAATGGGGAGATGAAGTTCAAATGCTCTGATAGTTAAACCTTGACTGCTAAGGGGAGAGAGTTACAAAATTCTCTACATGATCAAGGAAAAAGGAGATATTCCTAAGAAGGAGAATGGTCGCTATGAAATTTTTTTAATATCAATGAATGTGCAGAGCATTCTATCGGTGCAAAGTATTTAGTTTTTCCATCAATGAAAAAGGGGGAGATTATTAGCAATATGTTGTCATTGATGCCAAAAGGAAATTGGTTTTATGTCAAAGGGGAGATCATTAGAAGTTCGAATGTCATTGGTGACACACAATCTGTCACAAGTTGAATAGGTGAAGTATGATGGAGAGATAAGCATGTTTTGCAATAGTTACAAAGTTGCTCAAAATGTTGCAATGTTAACATCTTATTGTAGATACTATTTCTAGAAGCCTGCGAAGAAAAATAATGGCAGATCTGATGTGGATTTTTCGTGCTAATTTCATAGGTATTGTTTGCATGTTTAGAGGTTATAAATGGAGCTCAGAATCAAATTATATTTTCTCTCAACCATTGTTAGGGTTTCTCAATTAAACCCTAAGGGTTTTATTCATGGTGTCCTCATAGATTTTATGTTTTGATATTGATTGTATATCGGTTGTTATCGATAGCTTAATTTATGACTTAAGCCTTCGTTATCGTTGTGCAACCGACCCCTTCACCCTAGTGATTACTAGCTTGGTAGGATGTTGAAGAATTTATATTTCCTAAGTCTGATGCAATATTTTCTCAAGCCAGATCAACAATGTGCATCAAAGCTTATAGATCGGATGACTGTCATAGATGTTCTTCATATCACATTTCCACTTTCATCAATGCTCAGCTATTTTTTGATATGCGATAAGAGCTCAGAGGAAGATCAATGGTTGAGGTTGGTGATTAGTAATCAGGCAGCTATTGTGTGCCCGGATTACTTAGAAGGTGATTCCATTAGTTGTTCACAGAAGTGAAAAGTTGACACTTGTCCCAATGGGACCAAGCTTAAGGTCCTCTGCTCAGGAAGATTGACGGTCAACGCTGCATTTAAGAAAAATAAACGGTAGTCATGGTATCGTAGTTTTGGATGGCTCTGATAGGGTTGTTGACATGATATGCAAAAAGGTGACAAGTGGTAGAATGTGATTGCATTACCATGGTTCATCACATAGCGGATATTATTTGGTAAGTGCTGAGTAAAATGATAGGTATATATCATGCGATGGAGATCAGATGGTGAATAATGAAGGTTGAAGATTGAATGGTGTCCACTATTTCACGAAAGACATGGTGGATATGAGTTCAAGAAAAATGATGAAGCAGAATGATGATGTGTTTCTAAGGAAATAGGTGGAAAAATATGATTGCATCACAGAGGTATGCATCACAGAGGTATTCATCACATATTCCATTCTTCAATCACAAATGAATTTGCACTAAGAAAAAGAAATGCGATGGTAATCAACGACATAGGTTTAAAGAGAATCTGATCTTATGGCCAAGTGTTAAAGTTCAGAGTTTAAATGATAATTATCAAATCATGGCTTGAAGTTAGAGTTCGATGGCCATAATTTAAAATTGAATTCTTCCAATGGCTAGGTGGTGAAAACATAGTGCAAATGGTGGAAACAACTACAAACTAACATAGAGAGTGGAATTAATTGTTATAACCACTCCAACTATAATTTTCATTAGTGATTGAAAGGTATTGTCAGTGACATAAAATCATAGTTAGCTACAAAATCAGATTCAGTTCAATCATGCAAGTAATGTCATTTAATGTGTATCTGATTTAGGGTTTACTAGTTGCTAAATATAGCAAATACAGTTAATCAGGTCGATGTTGCATGGGTCGAGGAAAGGATGCTTGTCGGTGAAGAAAAGAAGAGATGAAGGTATTAGAAGTGTGTGTAGTGTTGTCAAGAATGTTGAGTAAGTGAATGTTGTGAAAATAAACCTAGATTGTAACCTTGAAAACACCATCTAAGGTATGCATTCAACATTGAAGAAGTGTGAAACAAAGAAGAGAAAGGGGAGAAGAGAAGAGAAGAGATATGAGTTGTTGAGATAGAAGTAGTAGAGAGAATGCTTGTAGATAAGAAATAGTCGATTATGAGCAGTTGCAGATCAAGTCTATAACACTAAACTAGATTTAATTGAATCAATTGTAATCAGGAGTTGTTTCTCCAAAATTTCATTGTAAATTTGATTGGTTGGTGCCATCAGAAAGGTGAGTAGGTGCTTCCTTAGAGTCGATGCTCTTAAATCATGGGATTGGTATCTCCTTAGGGTTGGTTTCATTAAACTTTGTAACCAGTGAGGTTTTATTGTGAGGTTGGATTAGGACAGTAGATCCTAGTAGCATTTCTCACAGTGGTTTTTCCCATATTGGGTTTTCCACATATATCTAGTGTTATGAGTATTTATGTGTGACCTCTGCATGTTTATTTAATCTGCTTGAAAGGGTTAAAAGAAAAGGTTTTAATTGATCTAATGATTCATCCCCCCTCTTAGTAGATATTTATGTTCCAACATATTCATCAACAACTTGTAGTCTTATGTTTTCCATGGTGTGCACCAAACCAGACATTGCACAAGCAATGCGAGTAGTCAATCGTTACATGGAAAATATAGGTCCTAAGCATTGAACAGTTGTAAAGTGATGAAAATCAAGGTGGCATCCAACTCAAACAACACAAATCCAACCCTATTCAACAAGTATTGAAACTTCAAACCCTCACTAGGGCACTTCTTCACACAATGCACTCTCCTTCTCTACTAGGTTTGTAGACCTAAAAACTTGAACCGAACTCACTAAAAATCCTCTCAATCATCCAACTCCTTATAGTTTCAAAGACCCATTGAGGAAAACTATAAGATACCTCAACCCTTCATGCAACTCTTTTAGAACCTCAACTTGAAACTATGCCTTCTATGTTGTCCTAGGCCATGAATTAGGCCAATTTTACAAAGGGTCACCACTTTTTACTCATTTCCTACCCAAAAAATCTATGGGGAAGCAGTAAAAAGACATCAACACACCCAATTTCACAATTTTTTTGTACATACACATTTCACAAAGTACTCTACCATGAAACCCTCTTTTCTTGCATTTTACATAAGGGTTTATTGAAAAACTATGTCACAAACCTCTCCAGACCTTGGAACCAGTTCAAAAACTTTTCTTTGTCCCTTAATATGCTTAAAAGTTTAAGAAATCTTGGTGCCTCTAAATATTTCATCAAACCCTAGTGTAAAACCTCATTTTTCGAGCAAAATTGACACAAAACCACATAGGGCAGCAACCTAAAAGGTCTCCAATCTTCTTCCTAGCACCATAAAACCCTACACACATATAAACCAGCCCCAAATATGTCATTCCATTGATATACAGTAAATGACAATGGGTGGAATGGCTTAAAAAGTCATTGTTTCCCTCAAACCCTTAAAATAGGGGTGTTCAGGCATTTTTATAGAGATTTGCTTCAAAGAGGCTTTAGAATAAATGGAAGTTCTTCAAAATGGAATAAAAAAAAAAGATAACTCCACCCTCCAATAGTTATAACAATAATTTTCACCAAGTTTGACCTGTATAGGTCGTACATAGGCTACAAACAGTGAAGAAATACAGAAAATACAGAAAACTAGAAAGATTGCTTTATTTTTCCTTCCAAAAATATTCAAGAAGACATTACAATGCATTGTCTCACCTTTAAAAAAAAAATTCCCTCCTAATTTAACTACCACAACTATACAAAACCAAAATTTGAAACTTATGACCGTTAGCTTTGAAGACTTTACATGTGTTTGTCTTTTTTGCAACTTTATTGTTGACAACTTTCTTGCATATTTGCAATTTTTTCAATTTGACTCTTCTAGACACCTAATAAACTCAATACATCATAGAAATGGACTCAATGAACTTATTTGATAGAAAAAATGACTCAAACCCTTCTAGACTCATCCACTCATAAAAAAAACTAAAACAAATTCATTGGAAAGGGGTTGATGCTCCTGCACCATGAAGTGGATTCTTAGATATTTGAGAGGCACTTTCGTTGCTGCTATTTGTTACAATGGGAGTAGTCTTAAGGTTAATGGGTATGTGGATGGAGATTTTGGTGGAGATAAAGATAAGAGAAATTCCACTACAAGTTACATTTTCTCCTTAGTTGGAGGTGTTATTAGCTAGGTATCAAAGTTATAGATAATGGTGGCATTGTCTACTACTAAAGCTGGATATATGGAAACAACATAGGCTAGCAAGGAGGCAATATGGCTTCATATATTTTTGGTGAATTTTAGGTAAAGTGGGACAACATGGTGTTGCATTGTGATAACCAAAGATCTTTACACTTAGCATGAAACTCAACATATCATGCCAAAAAAAATCATATTGATATTCAATATCACTTTGTACGTGAGGTGGTGGAAGGAGGACAAATATTTTTGGCCAAAATACACACTAATGTAAACCCAATAGATATTTTGACGAAGCCCATTGGTAGAGAGAATTTCATCTGGTGTAGAACTTCTCTAGGCTTGTATGTTACTTGATGATTGGCAGCATTGGAATTAGTCTTTTAGTATGGGGATTTATTCGTAAGAGAGGAATTTGACTTCAAGTGGGAGATTGTTGGAATATGAAGTTAATTTTATTGTTATTCCAGTAGTGATGGATAGTCGACATTGATATCTAGCATTCATGGTATGCACTTGATGTGGCTGAAGGCCTATGATAAAATTGAAGGTTGTAGTGATGGGGATCCCAAGGGGGTGTCATAGCTCCCCTGCACGTCAAAGGCAACCATGTTGAAGGTGTTTCTAGCTATGGAATGTTTTTTTGGGGGGGACTCTCTATTTTTGGTAGTTTTGACAAATGTTTGACATGTAGTTGTATGAGTTACATTTTCTATTTTTGGAAAGTTTTGTTTGACAAGGAGTCTACAACACGAATTTATAATACTCTGTTGAAGTCACATTTTTTGTAACTTTTTAGGAGATTGTTGTAATTACAAATTTATTGAGAAATAAAATATGAAAGATCTTTGCCTGTGGTTTTTTCCTAATATAATTTTACTAGGTTTTCTATGTAAATACTATGTCAAAGTTGTGGTTATTATTATTCCTTTTTTTTGTATTGTAAAATTTCTTACAAAGAATCCCCCCTCCAAAACAGATCCAATGGTAGATGCTCAAAATTGGATGTAGAAAATAGTCCACAATAGTTGAACAACATTCCTCCCCTTAGGAATAAATAAAACCAAAGGTGTGTGCAATTTATCTCCCCACTCTTGAAAAGAATATGTAGGAAGAAAAATCAAGATGTATGAATTCTTTGAACTTGACTCCAGTGTCTCCATTTCAATGTTGAAGGCTATCACAATCAAAATAGGCATTCGAGGCCACACTGCTGAAAAAGACAAATCAAAATCTCCTAGAGACTAATGTAGAACATAATCTAAAGACTCGAGTATCTTCTTTGAAGATGTCTCTTCCAAATTTTGATCCAAAGTATTCACACTCATGTCAAACTGTGATGAATGATCATGTAGAGAATGAACAAGAGGGTTAGAGTGTTCCCTCATAAAAACTGAAGAAGAATCAACTGCATCAAAGAGAAGATGAATGCAATCAATAGTGTCTCCCAAATATGCAATATGTGTCTCTATAAACAAGTCTGAAATACTCGTTAAGAGATCATCCCATAAAGTTGAATTTGAAAGACAATATATGTCATGTTACAAAGAATCACTAGAAAATTTCAAAGAAGCAACACTGGAATCTAAAGTAGCAATAATATATGGAGGAGATGGATTCAAGGACATTCAAGAACTTGATCACTTGTGAGGATACTGAACTTCAAGGAACCAAAATTATACTCAAAATCATTGTCCACACTTCAAGTGTGATCATCATCTAAAGGATCAAATCCATCATCAGGAAAAAAAGGCCCTTAAGTGGTGAAAAATTCAGAAAAATCAGAGTTAGGCAACTTGATGTAAAAATTTGAATAAGTTATCTATATTATTTCAAAATAATGTAAGAATAGAATCTGTAGCAAATTGAATGTAGTTTCTAAACTACTAGGTTTTTTTTTTTTTAAAATCTATTTGGTGAAAATTTGAAATTTCAATGCAAGAGCACTTAAATTTTAGGGAAAAAAATAAGTAGGTGTCTATCTAACCACCCTAACCACAATAAAATGATAATATTTTTTTATAATATTTTAGATATAAGTAGAGGACTCATGTCATGATGTGATGCATATTTTTTTGTAATTTTTTCCAAGTAAATAATTAATTATGATTTTTTTATTACAACTTTTAAAATATAAAACTCATATGTCCACCACCTTAACTTGGTCAAAACTTCATGAAATTAAAAAAATAAATTATCTTATAGTATGGAAGCATAAAATGTGACGATGTTGCAAATTCAAAAATGTGATACCGTTTGAAAGCTATAGATGTTTTTCAATAGCCTATCAATTAGGACTTTAGTTGTAATTCAAATAAAAATGAATAATAATTATTTATTAAATTCAAAGTAAAACATAATTTATATTGGTGGAAAGTGAGAATCTCCTTTAAAAACCCTTTTTATTTCATCAATTTGGGGTAAAAAAAAATTTGCCAGCCACATACCCTACACATACCCATCATATCGCCACTTTTTGGTCCATCATGAACTTGCACATACCCTTTTGTTTGTTACTATCTTTTTGATCTTTAATATCTCGATTTGCAATGAAAACATGAGATTTAGAAGATTTGATAGTGCCCATTTGAACCAAATTGTCTTGTTCTTTTGTGAGTTCATTAGCAAACAAATCAAAAGAAGGCATTGTGTAGGAATCTCCTAAGGAAATTTTAGTGACATATAATGTAGAAATAAATATTGAATAGTCTGGACCAAGTTTCTAGAGAGAATACTTAAGATCAATTGTTTATCATCTTTATCGATTCCACACTATTTTAATTGCAATATTATGACCTTTAGTTTGGTCAAGAATTCTTATATTGTATCAAAACTTGAAGGACTCAACCTTATCAACTCATTCTCCAATTCATGACCTCTTAGTTCATCTTTTTTACCAAATATTTTTTCCAATTTGTCCAAACTTCATTTGGTGAAGACGAAGATTTAACATGATAGAGAAAATTTGGAGATATAGACATACATAAGGTTCTAAATGTGTCATCACACTTATTAAATCATTTTGGATTTTTTGTATCAATAGTTGGTTCAGTTTCTAGTCCCATTGTTACCCTATGCAATCCATACTTTTTCAAGTAGAGTGTCATTTTACTTTTATAATCAAAATAGTAGTAGGGTGTTAACACAAGAAATGTTACCTAATTCATTTTTAGTACAATGGAAGATAATTTGTGAGTGCACAAAAAGAGGATGCAAAGTTTAAAAGAGACACCCCTCATTTCCACTAGTCTTACAAATTACCCCAAGATATTACAATGTCGGCACTTCATGATTAGTGTGATTAGAAGACTTTAACCAGTTTGCAATGTTTAGTGGCCCCATAATGGAAAAAAAATGTAACTTTTGATACAAAATTGACCTAATATTATTTTGGAAAAATTAGCCTTGTAGCTATGTAGTGCTCTTTAATACCTTTCGATGCCTATTTGTTTCCAAAAATAGAGCTCTAGAGAAAAAATTATGGCACATTGAATAAAAACTCCAACCTACAATATCTAGAAAAAAATGGCAAAAATTCTTTCCAAAGCCTCTGTGAATGGAAAATTTTCATCTCTAACTTTTTCTTGATATCTCATTTGTAAAAATGGACACTATGACGAAATGTTATGCAAGTTTGAAAAAAGGCCCACTTTGGCATACAGGAGAGCTTTGGTGGCCCTTGTGCAACATCGCTGGCAGAGGTGGCTACTCGGGAAGCAATTAGGTGGTTGGTAGTTTCGATCGTTGGTAGTCACAATGAATGAATATTGGTAGTTTGCATGTGATCAAGTGACAATTTATACATAGACACAATTTTAAGTTGACTGTTAACAACTGTGATACAACCATTGGCAATTATGTTTTCAGTGGGCATGACAACCTTTTGGTCGTAGGGCCTTAGGCCCCTGTGCACAATGCTAGGCACTAGGACTCAATGCTTAGCACTGGGTACTTAGCCTCCATGCACTAAGGCATAGATTTTAATTCTTTTAAAAAAAATATTTTTGCAATTTTTGCAACAAATGTTGTACCTATGTGACCTAGGGGGTCATATGACCTCTTGAGGAAAAAATTCCTTGATGGCTCTTAGCTCCGAATATAGGCAATATTTATGTCAAAATTTGTCTCCTTGATCTCTTGAATGTAATGACAAGGTTCCTTTGGGTCGAAAATACTCTTGTAAAAAGTTGTTCAATAGATCTAAGCTTCAAACCCTTGTTTTCTACTATATAATATGATGGAAAATTTGAGTGAAATAAAATCCAAATATGACTTTATTGAGCCTCATGGATGTGATGTGGCAGTAAAAAATATTCTCACTATAGCTAGAATAACTACAATCACTAGATCTCACAAAAAACAAACATGTAAATATAGGATTAATAGATCTTCATAATTCCTTTTTGATTAAATCCATATTATATAAAACAAAATAGAAGAGCATACGTGAATTTATAAGATTATACAAAAACTCCAATTTCTTAATCAAGAATCCAAGTACTCAAAACTCTCAAAATCTAAGCTCTGATACCATGTTTAAAGTTTGAAATAGATGAATAACCATGATCATTCTATGAGAGAGATAAGTTATAAAATCATAAATTAAATAACACAATTATAGAGCCAAAATTCTAATAGATGTGCAAATTTCAAGATGAAAAGATTGCATTAGGAGCTCAAATAAAAATTGTAGAATAATGACTGCATGCATCAATATACATGTATGCCAAAGTATGTAAGAGTGTGCAAATACAAACTAGGCAATGATTTTATATAGAACTAAGCAAAGGATGGAGGTGGTAAATCCAACTAATAGGAATTGATCACCAATATCCACCAAAAGTGGTAAATGTCCGACTCTTTAAGGATGGGGACAACTTGTCACCTTATCTCCTTGTTATTAAATAATAAGCTCATTTTATTAGCCTAAGAAATCTTAATAAAAAGTGTAGGAAAAACCTAGGACTAAGGGACAATAAATTAACCCACTAGGAAAAAAAACCTACACCAATAATTAATACAAGATTAGATCTCTTTTGTGGCCAAGTTTTTTTTCACAAAGGTTTCTACACATAATTTTGACATTGTGTATAATTTTATGATTTTCTTGATTCCTGATTATTTCTTCATTACTTAATTATTAAATTATATTGTCTTATTCATATTCCATATTTAAACAACATTTCAATGTTATTTTTTTTGTTCTATTCTTTACCCTATATTTTAACTTTTTGTATCCAAAGTATGACCTGATTTAGAATGGGACATATATTTTTATAGTTTTGTGGGGATTTTTGGTTGCATTGGGAGTATTATTTTATTATTTTTACATATCTATGTGGTTAGAGAAGTCATGTCAAGCACATTAGAATAAGATATTAATAACTTTTATGGTTGTAGGTACAAGCTATAAAAACTAAAAGTGGAGGATCTCTTGGAGAAGAAAGACTAGTAAAGATTTGTGACATCAAAACTATGATTTGATTTAGAAGGAAAAACCTTTGTTGTAGTGTTATGAATTTTTTGTGGTTGTATTGGGATTATTGTTTTAGTAAAATTACAAATTTTATTTTTATTAGAGAATCCATGTCAATAACATCATAGTTAGATATTGAGAAGTTCAATGGCTCTAGGTAAAATCTATGGAAACTAAAATTAGACAATCCCTTGGAGAAGAAAGATCAATGAAGAGTTTTTACATCAAATTCTAAGCTTGTAAATGTTTTAGACAAATATTAGAGAATGATGGAAAAAAGACATGGGTAACCATATAGTATTCCTTGTAAATTATTTTTTCTTGAATGTGTGCTGACCTCATTCAATTTATGGACGATAATTGAAGAAATCTATCAAACAAAGAGTCTAGTAAGAAAATTTTAAAAACTAAAATATATAATTCATTAAAAATGAAGGATTGGGACTCTATCTAAATATTTAAATTCTTTTAATCTCATTTTGAGTCAACTAGGTAGTATTGATGTTGAGTTGGATGAGAGAGATAAGTGTATTTTGTTACTTTTCTATTTACATGATTCTTGAGAGAATCTAATCATTGCATTGAGTGGTTCTAAATTTTTCAAATGGATTTCCTTGTTCCATATTCTCTTGGTAAGAAAATGAGGGAAAAATCCATGGATGAGGGATGCAAGGATGTACTACATATATAGGGTAAACCCAAGGGAAAATGCGATAAGAAAAAGGATGGTAAGGAGAGGTCATGTCAATCCTTTGGTAAGAGTAGAGTTAGATGGTTAAATTGTAGGAAATATATGGAAGGAATGTAAAAACAAGAAGAAATATCATAAATATTACTCTAATAAAAAAATCCTTTAATGGTGAAAATTATGCTTTATTATTTTCAATCAATAATTCTAGTGATGACTCATTGTTGATTGATTTAGATACCTCATATGACATGAATCCTCATAGTGAGTGACTTTATTCATATGGAGCATATGATGGTGGTGAGGATTTATTTGATGAAAATAATTCACATCATTTTTTTTATTATTATGGGGAAAATAGGTTTTGATGGGACTTGAAATCCAGTACATAATAGTTTTGAAGGGACCCACAACCCTCTCAAAGGAAGGCAAGCTACAATAGAGATACAACGATATAATCAGTAGCTCAAAAGCAACTACAAAAGATGAAACATGACTACAACAACTGCATCAACCAAACCAGCAAGGGTCTGAGAACCCTTAAAAACCTAGTTTTAAATAGGGACTAGAAACCCCTAGATAGAAAAAGACCTTGCCTGCATCTGCCAGGCATCAACAAACCATCCACCCATGGGAAACACCATAGCTCCAAAAGAGAATGCTAACTTAATGGTGTTGAACACCATCAAACCCATAATCAAAAACTCTAGAAAATCCAACACACCCACCTCAATAGGGGAGTAAGATACCACAAACAACCGCAGGAGCCTAGAAACCCTCTTGCAACAACTGCCCACCACAAAAGGGAAGGTTAGAAAGACGTAAGAACTTAGCCTCTAGGCAACACAAGCTCACCTAGTACTAGAAATCCAACTCAGCCTCCACCTCTAAAGGAGAGAGCTCCCCTCTATTGGAGAGGATATCATAGCCAACAAATCCGTCACAACATGTAAACTCCAACCACCTCAACCTCCACCTCCATAGGAGAAGCAACCACCTCAAAAGAATCAACAATTGAGGGAGACAGAGACCTTCACATTCTAAATCCACCTCAAGAGGAAAGGAACCCAGCTCCATAGGTTCTGAGGAGAAATCCAACGCAACAACTAGACAAGCAACTGTAGCATCCTTTAGAGACCACTGCACTAGGAACAAGCTATGCACAAAAGGAAAAGAACCAAAAAACAGCCACAAACTAAGGCAGAAAAAAAACTAGGGATACAAGATTACCATATAAAGAGGCCCAACCAAAAGCCACAAAACAGAAACAAAAGGAAACAAAAATTGGGAACAAGAGAACCACCCAGCAAGAACATCACCAAGAAATAGTGCAACTCTGCACCACCAAGAAAAACCAAAAAGGGGCACCGACAAAATAAACTAGAGAGGACCCCAAATAGAAAACAAAGACCTTTGAAAAGAGGACCCAAAGTTGAACACAACGAAACCCACCAAAGAGGCACTCTTCACTAGAAATAGGATCACCACAGTCCCAAAAAGGAACAAGACACCCAACTGAGCCAGAAGGAGAGTTATCAAAATCAGCTCCACCCAAAGACAAGAGGAACAAAAAACCCTAATGAATAGAAAGGAGCGCATCAAAAGCGTCCTGCAACAGGCCGAAAGAACCCACACGAAAGGAGCCACCAAGGCTACTATAGGTAACAAACATATCCCAACCAAACTTCCATCAATTAAGAACCACTACACCCAGAAGATCGACCAAAGCACAAGCCCCAGAGCACCCTACACAAGTAAAACAAGTGCACCCCCAAGGCATCACACACCAGCAAAGGCTTCTGTAGAGATACAAGCACCAACCCTAGAAAATAGGGCAATACCTTCGCTCCACCTCTAGCACACAGCACATGAAGTAGGGAGATCTCGATAATAGAGAAATCAGAGAGGCCCAATGACCCCAACAACTGCATCTTCATCCTCCACTAGATCATCATCAAAATCTTCCTTTGAATCTCCCTCGACACCATTCAAACTTCTGCTCCCACTAGAGCTCCTACTCCCGCTCCTGCTTGATGCTATGATGAGTTATCTAATTGTTACTCTTCTATCATCAAATTCACATCATATTGTTGACAAAGGGAAGATAAAACATATGTTCAATGATGCGATACTCATATAGATATGTTGTACATTCTATGTTTAGCACCAAAAAAAAAAATTCTAAAAGGAATGATGTTTGAGTGCTTGTCACATTTGACAAAAGTGGTTGTAGGTTGACTGGAGAGAATCTAGTGTTACCTAAGGGATCTTGATGTGGAAATTTATTTGGGATTGATGCATCTTCTATTGTAGCACATCCTATGTAACTAAAGACTTAGATTCATGTATATTGTAGCACCAAAAGATAGATTACATTAGTGAAATAAGGCATAAGCCATAGTTAATTATAATATGGTGGGTGGTTTATCTTATTATTCTATAGATATTTATTTTTGTGAGGATTATATGTTTGGTATACAAAGTAAAGTTTAATTTTGGTAGCACTAGAGCAAAGATATTATTTGATAGTGATACTTTTTCTCAAAGACAATGGATATTCTTTCAATTGATTTTTTTTGTTATTATGTTTCATTTATTTTTGATTTCTCATGTTATACTTGGGTTTATTTTTTGAGGAACTAATATAAATTTTAAATCAAGTTTTAAATATTTTAAAGTTATTGTTGAAAATCAAATGAATAAAACAAAAAGATTATTAAGGTAAAATAATGAATGGAAGTATTGTTTTAGAGAATTTGATTACCTTTTATAGACATGTAGGTATTATACGATAGAAAATAACTCTTAGATGCCACAATGAAATCACACCACAAAGAGAATGAAAAGGGAATTGATAGAAAGAGCTAGAAGCATGCTAAGTAGTTCTTAATTGAATCAGTTTTTTTGAGTTGAGGCTATAAGAAATACTCATTATTTGATTAATAGATTTGTATCTTCTACTCTAGTTAATAAAACACCATATCAAGTGTGGATAGGTAAGAATCTCTCTATTTTATACATTACAATGTTTAGTTGTGAGACTTTCCTCTATGTTCCTAAAAAAATGGCCTAACATAAACTATAAAGCTAAGAAATACATTTTCATTTCTTATGGTGAAAATGTTAAGGTTTGGCCACATAAAAAGCACCGAAGATGCAACTTGAGAAAATTAAGAACTAGATAATGCAACTATGGAGGGGGACCAACCGCTCAGGACCCCAGGTCACGAAGGGTCTAGAATGATTAGTTGCCCTGATCTACCTCATGCTAAGGATTGTTTAAGGGCTTGTGAAGTTTTTAAGGTAGAGAAAGAGGATAACTCTAAGTACTGTTATCTTTCTATTGACCTAAGAGTTTTAGGGGGTTAAGAGAGTAGGTTCCTAGATCTCAGACTATACCTCAAATAACTCTCTGCTAAGGGACAACAACGCAAAACAAGGATGACAACGTGATCACTAGTGCACTAGTGTTCGTACAAACAAAAAGTGCAAGATTCAATATGAAAATCACATAGATGTGCTACATACTTAACTAATGTGGTTTAATGCAATAATGAAAATAGAAAATGACAGAATAATAGAATAATGAGAGAAATTATTCAAAGTTATAACTAGAATTTGACAAGAGAAAGGGTGGTAAGAATCTAACTTACAATTGTTCTAGCCTCCCACAAGCTCCACCCAAACACGAACACCTACACACAGTAGAATGGGGAAAAACATTGAGGTTGTTTCAGGGCTTGCCACAATCAAACCATTGTTTCCATGTTCCCACCTCTATAGACAACCAGAATAGCCATGCGATAGAAAATGTGATAAAGAAAGTATTGAAAGAAAGTACTACCAAGTAGTGGTAACAATAGTATGCTATGAAATCAAATGGCAATGCTAAAAAAAGTGGATATGACCTCCCAAACAAGGTGTCCTCAAGCATGTGAAGGGATATGCGAGCTCACAAGCCTATGAGTGCCACCGTCGCAATGACATTTAGAAGAAAAACTAGCAAAGTAACATCTTGGAGCTTCAACAATGGAGAAAGTTGTGGAAATGGAGTGTGTAGTTGCAAGTAGAGCTTAAGAAATGTGTAGAAGATTGAAGAAGATCGAATTGAATGAATGGGTGTGTTTTGAGATGAATAAAAGCCCAAAAGATCCATTCAAGGTTGTTCAAGGGCATAGGGGTGTTACTCTTTATTGCTAATGGACAAGCGTAGCACCTCTGGAGAATCCAAAGGTGGGAATCTTGTCAGGATAGCAGTGTGTTGCATAGATCTCTGTGCACTGCGCTAGCATCCCCAACAAAAATTCCCCCACCGACACTATAGAAAACTGTCAAGTGGGTGGAAGTGGAATGGATGAGGTGGAAAATCATTGTCGGGTTTAATTTTTCTAACTTGTAGGGGGATGCAAATGGGGAATTTGTAGGGGGTGCAAATTCACTCCATTATATTTTGTCCCCACTTTAGTGAGCATATGTGCTACACGATGTGAGGTAAAGTAGATCAAAAGAGTTCAAAGAAAGTATACATGAACCATTGAGGAAGTAGACTGCAATCTGAATCAATTGAAAGCACATGAAGAGGAGATGGCTCCATAGGTCCTCAGACCCAAGGAGAGTTAAACAAACATGCACCACAGATTCGTAGACCTACGAAAGGTGAACAAAAGGCTTTGCAGGTCCGGAGACTTACAGAGTTGAACAAAGATATCTCGTAGGATGTAAGTGCTTCATAGGTCCTCAAAATTTCAAAGGAGGTGCCCCCCAGGTACTCGGTTTTGAAGGAAGCCGGATGTGAGAGGCTCTGCAAAGTTTGATTGAAAAGCAGCTTCACATGTGCACCTGCAAAGCAACATGTTAATCCGTAGACAAAACATGTTAGATAACAAAAATAATCCATGCAAGAAGACAAGAAGATAGGCAGTCACACATACAATCAGCAATTGAAGGAAGAGATTTCAAAGGGGTCCCTCAGGAACCCTTTAAAATAAAAGGGGGTCCACTCAAGTGACGCTCAGTTCGAAAGCGATAACGTTTTTGAAAAGAAACAATATTTTTCACCAATGATTCTAGCATCCAGTATTCCTTCTTAAAGATTCATTTCATCAAGGAATTTGAAAGAAAGAATGTTCCCTCATGAGGGAAAGTCTGAATTCTATCTTACGAATATGAGATGAAAGAAAGATTCATCTAGGGATCCATGTTGAAGAATGCAATTTAAAAAAAATATTTTGAAAAAAGTAGATATTTTCAAGAAGAGATTTGTTGGCCGCTAAATGCACCTTTTGAAAATTGAAGTAGTATGATTGCCCCCTTAGGATGGTATGTGCCAAGCATAAAGGCATGTGACATCCTAAGGAGGGAAAAACAAGAATGAAAGTGATGTTGTGGCCTGCAGAACATGATGAGATGTAACTATGGTAATGTTACCGCACACACGAGGGATAACACATTAGCACCACAACATAACAAAGCAAGAAAAAAAAAGAGATAAAAAGAAAGGAGAAGCCATGACATAACGAACAAGAGATAGATGGATTTGATATTTTGGGGTCAGAGATGTTAATAAATATAGATAAATAAGTATAATAATAGATAAATAAACTATCATCAACCCCCTACTATATCAGGCCATGTGAAGAAGGGCACATGAAAAAAAATGAAAAAAAAAAATTGGGTCAACATGGAAGGGAGGCCTAAATGCCCCCAACACTTTGCATCATCCCCAATTGTCAAAAATAAATACACAACAAAGAGAAGAATGATGTGACAAATAGAAGTTTTATGACACAAAACACTCTTGTATCCAAGCACCTACGAGGGTGGAAAGGGTTCTCCAGGAACACATAAAACAAGCACGGGGGAACACATCATACACACACAATCTAATCTATAGATAAAGCAGAGGTTCCCCTAGTCCTCATCAACCAAGAGGACATCATTCTCCCAGTATAGATCATCATAATGGGAGGGACGACAAGCCTAGAAGGGAAAAATATCAAGGGGGTATCCTCTAACTCTCTTGCAACAAGAGCTAAGGAAGAGGAACCCTCGAGGTCCTCTCCACTTAGTTCTTGTGAGGTGAACACCAACGATCTCGCAAAGATCACTGATAGAGCCAAGACATTGTCTACAGAGTTTAACATGCACTTTATAGGGGTGCCATGTATCAACTCAGTGGGTGATGGAGGAGGTGCTCGAGATCCACTGCTAGCCTCATCGAAAGATTCAGGAGCAATGACAAACTTTGGGGACACTGGGGCTACCTCTGTGACTAGGACGGTGCAGGCCAATGTAGAACCAACCTTCGAAGAAGGTGATACCTTCTTTCGACCCCTATTGCAAGTGGGGTCATCCTCCATCTTTTAATTCATCAAACGATGTGAGATCTCCATAGATGAAGCAGAGGGCGAGGAGAAAGAGGAGAAAACTACGGCGGATACCATCAAGGTATTCAACATGTCCATGGGTTTTGAAAAAGGTGGTATGTTCGGAAGGGACATCAGAAGGGGAGGCTCAATCGAAGGAGCAATGAATACCTGCACCCTCTTCGGATGAGGATCATTCATGCTCACAAGGGGAGCCAAAAACAAGATTGAGGTGGAGGGAATTGAAGCATGAGGGGTGAAAGGGGAAGACACAACAGAAGTTGTCGAAGTAAGAGTTATTGGCTCCCCTTCCTTCTTCTGCAAGGTGGCCTACTAATGGCCAAAGCATTCCTTTGACGCTTTCGCCTCATATGCAATGCAGTTTCTATGGCTCTGGGAGCTAGAGGCTGCAACCTAAGAAGTAGTGGAAGACTCTTGTTCAACCATCTAAGTATCTATCATAGCCATTGTTAGGGTTCGAAGGAAGATATCTAACAGTTAAATGCAGATTTGATTAATAAAATAAATAAATAAAACACATAGAAAATTATAGCAAAAACAGGACAACACAGATAATTTAATGCGGTTCACCCAATTCGAACTACATCCACAAAACCACAGCCATCCAATGATTTTATTATCCAATGTAAAACATATTACAATCTCACTAATAATTCCCTATTGCAATTCCCATCCCAACCACTTATAACAATATTTTTAGAAGCTTCCAAAATTAGGGTTTTACAAAGTTTGTTTTTTCTTTATCGGTGACAGCGAAAAAATAGGAAAAGAAAATTTCTCGGGAGTTGTCGCCCCCGAACCCCCACTCGGGGCTTGACCTGGCCCCAAACCCTAGTGAGGATACATGAAGAGTGTACAGTATAGCATGATCATTCGCCACATACCAACAGCCATTTCTGGTGGAGGGAGTGACTCCTAAACGAAAAATAAGAGGAAGAGATGGAGATGAAGATGCAACAACCGATGGGGGAATAGACTCAAGAACCTTAGCGGTGGACCTCTTCCCATTCAGGCTAATACGTAGGAGATACTCTATGAGCACCCTTCCCCTTACCATACAAATGGACTGAGGGACCATGGGTAAAACAAGAAATTCAAATGCCTAATGCTTGGCCTTCCACCAAGCGGGCACCATCGGACTCCCCTAAAGACGCATAGAGGTGGAATTCAATAGTGTCGCAATAGGGTAGGAGGAAGAGGTAGGTGAAACACCAGAGGAAGAGGAAGAAGAGCCTTGAGTGGACTTCTCCTCCCTTTTCCAAGTGACAAAGGTAGCCTCATGTTGCGCCATCATGGAAGCCTTATGTGAAATAACATATGAAGGAGAGTAGGTAACCTTTGGTACTATGCCCCAATTCTTGTACTTCACAAAATTTTGATACAATAGGTTCATTCTAGGAGGGAGAAGACCAACAAGGGAATGCTAGAATTGATCAAGTGAGTAGCCCCCATGCGCAATCATCAGTTTGTAAATGGTGTCGTGGACTACATGCACATAACCATCATGGGATAACTTCAAGCACTTATGGATTACTGAGGGAACTACATTCATGGAAACTAGCCAGGGAATGCCTAGTTTCACCCTAAACAACTCAGAACCTAGGATAATATCAAAGAGTGCATTCACAGTCCTTGGCCCAACTAGGATTGACAAGGTGATACAACGGATGGGAGGGACGAAAAGCCCATTGTGTGTGAGTATAGTACTTTTAGACTCATCATATCCATCCTTATATAAAAAATTTATCAACATGATCTCCTCCATGATAACATGGACCCAACATGTAGGGTCAACGACAACACCAGTTACGGTATTCCCATTGATACGTGCGAGAATGTATAAAGGAGTTGGCTCTTTGTTTGCATTCATTGAAAAATACTACAAGGTAAATGTTATAGCAAGAGATCCGCTCAGAGGTTGCACAGATGGGATGGGTAGATGTAGGAAGGAATCCATCTTTATGTACATTGAACAAAACTTTCGCAGAAGCCCCCAAGGGTTTCACAATTAGATAGTGACCCAGTCAAGGTTTCACTTTTGCAATGCTTAGGGACCTTTCTAGTTATGCCACTAGGGGTCGTAGGTTGGGTTGCAAGGCTAAATGTCCTACAACACACACACCCACATTGCTCCTAGAATACAAGGGAAGAGTCTTTCAACACTATTGAATGAAACTAGAACAGTTCACATCGGGTTCACCAAAATGTAGAGGGGGACTGACCTCTTAGGACCCCAAGTCATGAAGGGTCTAGAATGATCAGCTGCCCTAATCTACCTCATGCTAAGGATTATTTAAGGGTTTGAGAAGTGTTTAAGGTAGAGAAAGAAGAGCACTCTAAGTACTGCTATCTTTCTACTGACCTGAGAGTTTCAGGGGGTTAAGAGAGTAGGTTCTTGGAACTCAGACTATACCTCAGACAACTCTCTACTAGGGGATAGTAGCACAGAATAGGGATGACAACATGACACGTTGGCGTCTCACTAGTGCATTGGAATTTGTACGAACAGAAAGTGTAAGATTCAATATGAAAATCATAGAGACATGCTAACTACTTAACTAATGTCGTTTATTGCAATAATGAAAATAGAAAATGACAAAATAATAGAATAATGAGAGAAATGCTTCAAAGTTCTAACTAGAATTTGACAAGAGAAAGGGTGGTAAGAATCTAACTTACGATTGGTCTAGCTTCTCGCAAGCTCCACTCGAACGCGAACACCTACACACAATAGAATGGGGAAAAATGTTGGGGCTTTTTCAGGGCTTGTCGTAGTCAAACCCCCTTTTTCAGTGTTCCCACCTCCAAAGACAGACATAATAGAAATGAGATAGAAAATGTAATAAACAAAGTATTGAAAGAAAGTAGTACTAAGCAATGGTAACAACACTATGCTATGAAATCAAATCACAATGCTAAGAAAAGTGGATATCACCTCCCAAACAAGGTGCCCTCAAGCACGTGAAGGGAGATGCAAGCTCGCAAGCCTGTGAGTTCCACTGTTGCTGCAACAACATGAGAATAATAACTAGGAGAGTAATGTCTTGAAGCTTCAAAAATAGAGAAAGCTATGAAAATGGAGTATGTAGTCGCAAGTAGAGCTCAAGAAACATGTAGAAGATTGAAGAAGATCAAATTAAATGAATGAGATTTTTTTGAGATGAATAGAATCCCAAAAGAGCCATTTGAGGTAGGTCAAGGGCGCAGGGGTGTTACTCTTCATCGCCAATGGAGAAGCGTAATGCCTCTACAAATTCCAGAGGCAAGAATTATGCCAGGACGACAATGTGTCGTGCAGATGTCCATGTGTCATGCTAGTGTCCCCAACAAAAATTCCCCCACTGACACTATGGATAGTTGCCAAGTGGGTGGAAGCAAAATGGATGAGGTGGAAAAGCATCGCTAGGTTTAATTTTTCTAAGGTAGGGGGATGAAAATGGGGAATTTGCAAGGGGTTCAAATTCACTCCATTACAACAACAAGCTTCTACATATGATGTACAACAAGACCAAGGTGGGAGCCTATGAGTATTTATTGAATACCTACACCCAAAATATCAACAATCTCAAGACCAATAAGAAGGACTAAGAACACAAAATAAATATTTATGTGAGGTAGGTAGCCTTTGCCTCACCTATACCATAGATTTTCTAGCAAAATCTATCAAGGTAACAACAATTTTAATGCTAGATTCTTTTAAAAATAGAGAAAAACCCCTACTAACCATCAATGGATAGATAATTCTATTAGAATAAGGAATCAAAAATTGGGATAACATGTACACTGAGCTAAAAGGAATTTGCAAGAGTATTTTACCAAGACAAATAAAGGATCCCAATTTATTATGATACTCAATTTTATAAAGTTTGGAAGGACACACGAAAGATGTATTGAAGACAAGACATGATTATATAAAGGGGTTATGTTAGAAGGATATACTCTAAGAAAAGGAGAGCAAGAATAATCCACCACAAGAGGATTGTGATAGCAACTCAACTAACAAATGCAATTAATACAAGAAGATGCACCTCTTACTTTTACTTAAGTATAAGTAAAGTTTTCACAAATGTAATATGATAGACATATAAAACAATAGAAGTAGTAGAAGAAAAGAATAAGAAATAAGGATGTAATAGTAGTAGAAATAAGGAAAGAAGTAAAAGGATATGATGTACAAAGATGTAACAAAAATATATGATCTAAGAATGTAATATGGCTATTTGATAATAAATATGATACCATAGTTTGGTTAGATTCAACTATGATGTGTTATAGTCTATGATTGAGATCTTAATATCTTAATTGTATTAAATTTGTGTATGTTCTTTCTTCCCACAATCTTTTGCAATACACCACTCATTTTGACCATCTTCTTATTCTGAACATTGAGGTATAAATAAAACATTTCAAATACCTAAGCATAGATCTTTGGTTTGTGCCCCTACTTGCCAACACTTATTGTGATATTCTTGGGTATCTTTGGACATAATTATTAATATTAGTAAATTAAAATACTTTGAAAGTTCATTATTTCTTTTAAATGACACTTAAAAGTGTTATTAAATGGTTGATACAAAAATATCTAAGACCTTTCAGCTAATTAAATAATATAATGGCTCTAAAAATATGCTTAAGTAATGCTTGGCTAAAAATATAAATATCTTATCTCTCTAATTCTCAACATTTTCTCAATGGGGCTTCAAGGCTTGTGGAGAGAAGAAACCACATTTAGGGAAGCGCAAGTCACAGATATTAGCACTAAACATGGAAAATGAAGAATGACAAAGTTATCACATTGTATTGGCAATGAACTTTCCATTTACCATAGAAAATAAATGTAATACCACAATAACTGATAGTATATTATAGTGATCTTCCAAATGCAACAATGATTTTTTGATCACCTTAGTGAAATGTGACTACTAGTGTAGGGAAGGTGGTGATCTTCTTCTATGTAAGACATAAAATGAAATATGAAAGGCTTTAGCTCTTGAAAACATTCATTTCACATCCATTACTCTATTTTTGCATCATGGAAAGACAAAGGATATTATAACTTATATAATTTCAATACTGCAAAAGCCAACTCATGTTAGAACCTTCAAATTTCATGTTCCTTCCTAAGGTGCAAACTTAGTTGATAAATTTTCTAAGTTGTAGGAGGAGCATAGAAAGCGTGAAAGAGTTTCAAATATTGTAAGGACTCCAATGAGACATATTAAGACTATAACAATTGTTATAATGATTAAGATAGTCATATGACGATCCCAAAGCTCGTTCTTGCTAGTTTTTTCCTCCCTTTAGGGTTTATTCAAGGCAATGTCTTGTGTTTAGTTTGATCTTATGTATTTATTTATATTTTCTTGCTCTATTTTCATGATTTCTTTGCATTACTAATATAGCTCAAACATATTAATAGCATCAAATTACGAGGTTCTTAAATATTGATTTGAAAGATTATTTAGTTGAGTGAGCATATAAATATCTATTGTTCATGATCACAAGAGAAATAACTTATGTGCTTTATAGATCTTGTAGTATTAGATATGGTTGCGACCAACATTTAAAGAGTTAGATACAATCCACAAGTCAACTCAAAATGGAAATATAACCCCTTATAAACTAGAGGTTGAAATAAGAGAGTGGAATAGGCCTATAAGAACTATGGAAAGAGAGAATGAAGATGTGGAGGTCTATTTCAAATGGTTAGAAAATGATGTATAATTTCAATTTTATTTTTTACTAATTGATAAACCTTAGGATTTTTAAAGGGTCCAAACTCTTTCCAAGAAAGTGGGGTAGGGTAGGAGCACCATCATCAAGAAACACATGCCAAAAAGGATACAAAGTAGAGTAGGAACTAAAAGTGAAGAGAAAGCTAAAAAATAACTAGATTAATCAAAACTAACTTCTCACGTTCAATTATTAAAATTGATAAGCTAGATTAATTATGCTAGCCTTGAACAAGAAACTTGAAATAGAAATTGTATGACCTAAAAATTCAATTGCAAATCTATGTGATAATCATCAAAACAACAAGATTCACAATCAAACGATCACACCAATGAAGTAATTTGAAAGAAGATCAAACAAGCAATTAATACCTTAAACCATGAGATATTCAAGTTGAGCTTCATTGTTCTCCTCTTTTCACCGTAGAGAATGGTGTTGAAATCGTTGCTCTCGGATTTGTGATAAGCACAATAGCAATAAAGCACTATCACAATTTGAGCATAAGTTTGTTGCATGATCTAAGATGATAAATGAATGATAGGATGGTTTCATTTATAATTATTTTATGACACCGATCAACGGTTGAGATCAAAGGAAAGACTGATGAGAGGATTTTATTGATTGTTAACTAATTGCATGGGAGGATTGATGAGAGGATTTGGTTGATTGTTAACTAATTGCATGATTCAATAAAGAGAATGGATTAAAGTGTTAACTAAGACTGACAAGTTGTTGGCATGAATGATTGATTAGTTAACTAATTTGATAGATTGAAATGGACTTGAAGTGAGTGAGAGGGAAATAGAATTGATGTATTAGTGGACTAATTAAATTGATCAGTGGGCTAAGAGTAAGTCTCAATTAGGAGGTGAGGTGGAAATGCATGAAAATTATTAATTAGTTAAATCAACTAATTATTAATGGCATGTGCAAAATAAATTAAATAAATAAAATAAATAATTTTATTTATTTTTTGAGAATGGATAATGTTGAGAAATTGATGGATAAATTAAATAATTAAAATAATTATTTAATTTTGGAAATGGATAATGGGTAAGTGATTAAATAAATAAGAAATACTTTATTTAATTAATTTGAGAAGAACAGGGATAATTAGCGAGTTAATTAAATAAATCAAGGAAGAATAATAATATGAATTAATTAAATAATATTAAATTATTTAATTAATAGTAGAATGAAAATTAGTAATATTTAAATAATTAAAAGATATTTAACTATGGGAGATGGTATTTAAGATTAATTAAATAATAAAATTATTTAATTAAAATTAGAAGAACAATAGTGTAATGTCAGGAAATGTGTAACATGCCAATCGTTCACTCAAGTAAAATTTCCTAAGTTTTCACTTTCAAGTAAATAAACTAGATGTAACTTAACCATTTCCATCAAAAAATTCTTTTCATAAAAGAGAAATGAACATAGATCAACATTGATTCTATTTCCAAAATAATATTTTGCATATTACAACATCCCAAAGAATGTGTACAAAGTACATGCATAGCTCAACCGAGCTTCAAAGCAATAGATATAGATGGTCCAGGAATATCCTTTCAAATCTTGGTCTTTTGTTACCTGTTGAAGAGGAGAAGCATCACTCAGGTGCTTTTTCTGCTAACCACAAACTCATATGTGGTCCCCCACACATCTATCATATGATATATGGCCCTACCCTTCAAAGAAGATATTGGTGGAGTAACCTCATAATGACAACCATTCTAAGCTTAGTGTTGTGTCCTACATGTCTAGAACTTGAAACCCTACAATCTTGAACTAGCATGCATATATGGATCACAGTGAATTGATAGTGGAGCCAAAGGAAATCACACTACTTTGTCCAAAGTGTTCTCACTCAGTACTTCGAGTGACAATCATCCTACTCACATACACTACTCAAGCTCGATTTAAATTTAGGCTATTATAATCTATGCATAGGGTTTTCCTTCTATGGGTAGTCTTTAACCCTAGAAACAACCTATTCCCTTTCCCATAAACTCAATGGTATTTCTACCCACAAAGCATAAATACAAGTTACCCTCCCTTCAATGGATAATCAAATCCCAGGTGTAACTTACAAGCTATCTAATATAATCAAATAACTTTGCAATGAATGACACTTAAGCTATCCTTGTTTAATCATTCCTAGTATAATTATACTAATGAAAAATAATACCTCCTATTATGGAGTAAATACAAGTTACACTTTCATAGAAAAGCATAAAACAACTTCTATTCCTTTCCAAAGCAAATGTTATGATCTACTAATGCAAGTATTCTCAAGCAATACCAAACAAAGCAATCAAAACTCATTCTTTCATAAATAAAGACAAATAAGAGAAGACTAGATCCTCATGCATGTAATATGTTTGTTCCAATTGATTGACTTGATGCACAACCTTCCAATGACATCTTGCTAGCCTTCACTTTTCTACTCAAAGAAATACTTCACTATGTCCTCTTACACAAAATAACTCTATGCTCTCACAAGGTAACTCTTAAGCTCTCATAAAATATAACACTCAGAATATTTGTAGCAAAATAAACTTGTAGAATTGGGCGTCCCAAATGAGATTGTGAGCTCTTATATTTATACAGAAAATTGAGACATTGATGCCAAAAGAAAAGGTGTGTTAGTCGACACCACTCCACATGCAGAACGACTCACCTTTCATAGCAAAAAGGTGGTAGAAATCTAAGTGAAAATTTAGCTTGGTATTCTACAGATCGACCCCCTTGGCTTGACAACAATTCAAGACTAATTTAAATATACACATGCCTAAAATATGAGAATCGACTTTCAAACAAGATAGAATTATACAGAAAGAGAGTTTTGAATATATTGGTGCCATGTAACAACCTTCTTTCCTATTCCTTTGGCATGGTTTATCTCATTGAAATAGTCCTCTATTTGTAGGCAACGCATTTAATCTAAGTTAATTTGGTCATAGTTTATTATTTTGACAAAGAAAAGATGAGTCAACCCCTCTATTACAACATTCAAACTTGTGCTTTGACCAAGCACGCCTTTTGTTGATTATCATTCCTTTTATCATGTGTTCAAAATACTTTATATAGAAAGCTTTAATATTTCCATCACTTTATATCTTTTGGCTAAAAAGTGTTCCAATATAAAGTAATGAGAGCTATTACAAATTAGCAATGCATTTAGTGTGATATCGGCCATGGCTTATTACTTCATATCAGCCTTTATCACTTGCATATTACTTGCATAGTTTGACCTTTAATACTTTGCATAACATAATACAAATTGGCCTTAAATACTCATTTGTATATATAAATATATATTTATATATAAAAATGTGCATACATATATGTCAACGAATAGCCTCAACGCTATGTATATGTCTATACATATACTAATATATATATATATATATTCCATGTCAATCAAGTATGTATACATTTTATATTCAAATGAACAAGATCAAGTTAACATTCATATAATAATATCAACTGTATATCTATTATATGTATATTCCTCTATGTACATGTATACATACATGTTGCATTGTCCATTCGATAACACCATGCTAATAAGAAACCAGTTCATAAGTGTGCATAGGTATGCCTACCTATGTACTCTCATGTACATGTTCCATCATGTGTATGGTCTATCGTCAACATGCATATGCATACATATATATACATCCCACGTATGTTCACCTCCCAATCAAGTATAGTATCATAAGGAAGAACTCATAAGATCTAAACACATAAACATCATCTAAGAATGCACTCAACAGTAATCAAGACCCTTACTAATGCAAACACATCATTCTAAGGATGACTTACCAATTCCCAACATAATGAATTGACTCAACCATTCTACTGTGAGTGTGTGTGTAAGCTCAGTTAGGTTACATTACTAGTTACTAGACCTAGTTCTTCTCTTGAGTGATACTTCCCCTCGCACCTAGAGGATTGAACATGTACCTACATCCAACTAACACATTCCCATGGTAGTCAGTTGTTCATCAAAATATGCATTTACATAATATTTCTCCATAGTTAGAATATCCAGTTCAATAACCATCCATTTCATATATATTTCATCGTATAACATTAAATGAAATAACATTCATTCATAATTCATTGATAACAAATTGCAAGCAGATATATTCTCAATTATAATTTAAAGTACATTCACACATACAATAATTTACCCTAGCACAGTAATAGTAATAGGTAAGTACACAATGGGGTGTGACAAAATGTTAGTTAAATTTTTAGTGTCTATAGAAATAAATCGTGAAGAGAGGGAATTAAAGAGGGTTGAAATTGAGCATTGAGAGTCATCACATGGAGGTTTCTTCAAGCCTAAAGCTAAGATTTATAGACATCCATAGATGGAGAGATAATTGATAATAAATTTACTAGTGGATATCTCAAATAGAATCATACTTTATTTTTCACAAGCTAACACCTCATAAATAAATTCCCTTTGCTAGACTCAAACTACCTAGCCATGCCTTGCCATGATATGAGAGCCACACAATGTGGTTGAAATGTAGAAATATATCCCTAATTTATAAATGGGAAGACTTAAAGGGGATGATGAAGTAACAGTTTAGTCCTCATTTTCATGAAGAAGAGAGGGTTATGTAGTGAAATGTCAAAAATGGTAGTTTGTAATGTCTTAGGACACACAACCACTGATTTTCTACAAGTTTCACTCAAGGAAACCTTAGAGATCTCAATCAAGGGATGGAATGTGTGAAAGAGATCTACAATAAGGTGTCCTAGGGTGTGATTAAAGACTAAAGAGGGGTTCACCACCAAGCTAGGGCTTGGAAAGACAAGAAATGTAAATGATATGCAAGAATTAAGCAAATGACCTAGAAATGAACTCGAAACAAAACAGTAAATAGAGAAAGTACAAAGGTGCACCTGGAAACTTAAGAAGCTTGAATGAAGGTTTGAAATCCTGGAAATACTGCTTTTTGATCCACATTGGGACTCATACACCAGTAGGGGTGATTTGGTCCTAGTGTAGGGTTTCAAACCGAAATTAGAATCTAGAACTGCTAAACCAAGATCTATAGAAAATGCTTGAAAAATAGGTATACTAGGACTCATATGCCACAAGTGGTGATTTAGTCCCAATATCAAGGTTTCTCTAAAACTCTAATGTCCTCTAATGACTTCCTATAGCTTCTCTCCTGTCAAATCTCTGGTTCTGAAACACTGAATTCTGCTCTGTAGGTGACTTTCTGTGATCTTACAAGTAAGGTGACAACTTTGACAACTTTGTAACTTGACAACTTTCTTCCAATCTTGATCTTCAATGAATCTTTAACCCAGATCTGCAAATCACACATCAAAGAGAGAGGAAAATGTTGTTTTGTTAGTGGATAGGGGTTTTCCTTGGTCAAACCCCGTTTTGGTAATCAAACCTTGAAATGAATAGAAATATAATGAAGGAATGATGAATGAACAAATATGCAATGTTACAACTCACCAAACCCTTGAACAAAAGGTTGAAATCTTGTAAGTAATGGCTAGCATAAATGTGGATCTTGAATCTTACTTGTATGATATGGATCTTGACTTGAATGCTTGCTTGAATCATAAAACCCTACATCACAAATGTTAGCTAAAAAAAAAACATGATGCTTAATACTTGAATAATGCTCCAAAATTCTTGATAATCAACTCTTGAATGCTCTTGTAAACTCTTGTAATCATGAAATTGCTATAAGATTTCTCTCTTCAACTTGCTAGAATGCTTGAATGCTTATATCACACTTGCTCATGAAAATTTCTAGGAGAAAATATGTGAAATAACCTTGTATTTATACTTGTTTATGCCAAATTTCATGAAATTACAACACTACAAGCCGACATCAGATCTAGGAGAATAAAATCCTGCTAAGAATTGAATTCAAAATTAGGTCCATGCTAAGTAGGACTCATACACCAGTTGGGGCATATGAGTCAACTGGTGTATGAGTCCCAGTAGGCTAAGCTCGGGACACAAATTTCAAGAAATGTTTAGTTTTATGCAAAATCCAAATTCAGGCCTCGAAACTTAGGTGGGACCCATACACCCAAGGTGGCATGAGTCCCATATCACTAAATCTGGGCCATACAATCCAAAATCATTAAATTATGAGTGGTCATTTGATATGTGTCGAGATTATCCTCAGAAAGATGAATTAATTAAGGCTTGTGGATGCAAAATAGGACTAATTAATGTATAAAGAAGCCCAATTTTAATAGTGAGGGCCCAAAAAAGTGTGAAAATGTAAAGGGATGAATTTTTCTACACTACATTTAGCCCCCACTTTAGTGAGAGGAGGAACTTGCTTCAAACTCACACTAAAGTAGATGAAATCGCATAAAGAGGGGTCCAAGTGTGTCAATGCTAGTAAGATAGGACAACAATGATCAAGAGGGATGATCAAGCCCCCAGGATCAAGATCCTATGGAAAACCAACATAGGAAAAAAATAACACACATGAAAATAATGTAAGGAGTAACAAAAAGGCACAAGCATACACTGCCAAAGACAAAATAGAGAAAAAAAGCAGAAACAAAAGGGGTGGATCAAGCTTCAATCGTTTGTCCTACATGTTGTGGATCAGATTTAAGTTGTTTGTCCAAGACGTTTACAAGTGGAACACGATGTCCACTATGCAAACCAACTCACACTCATAAGGGCTAGTGGAACCTTAGGCCGTCCACTAGGTGAGCCCCCAACGAGACACATACACACACGACTAGTATGCGCTCACATAGACAAGCAAGTGGCGATGGGAAAGTCACGCCTAAGTTCGACTCCCATAAGTACAACCATAACAAAGCTATACCTCTTGATAAATTTGATAAGGTGCCACACAACAATGAACTTCGAGCTTCATGAGGCAAGAAAAGCTTTGTATGCTTGAAACTCATGAACAAACAAGATGGCTCCAGAGGCAAGCAAAGTGTGTTATGCAAGGTGGCCATATAACCAAAATTGTAAATGTGAAATAGTGTAAGGTATGTTCAAAGGAGTTTTTCTTAGTTCATGTAAGGTCTTAACTTAGGGGACATCATGCCTAATGTCTCCAAGAGAGGACCAATCGAAGAATAGAAAATTCACAACTTAGGGGATGAAGTGTGTCACATCAAGCCACTAAGAGGAATATAATATGCTAAGAGAGATCACGCTCTTGAAGGACATCACACCCAATGTCACTAAAAAGTGAAAGATGCATTGCATGAAGTAAGAATACTACACCATGAAACAAGAATTGCTAAAGAATAATGTCAATGTATGCCCCCACTTTAAAGAAATTGCTAAACACCATGATATGAGAAATTACTTTAAAGTAGCAAATGATAAATGCTAACAATAAAGAGGACATGAGCACTTCTTTGGAAAGCCCTATGCCAAGTCATATGTTTCTGGAAATGAAGCTATGCCATGAAAAGGGGAGGGGTTGCCCCCAAAATGAAATCCTAAAAAATCACATAAGGGATCCACAAATTCATAGTCAGTATGTCTTTGCTACAATGTTTTAGAGAGCTCAGAACTGTCATCATTCCCCAAATACTCATGGAACAAGAAGAATGACACAAAGAGAGGGAAAACAAAGAATTTTTTTTGGGTCAACATGGAAGAGACCTAAATGTCTCGACGCCTTGTGTCATCCCAAAAGGAAAACACGAGAAAAAGAAAAGGTAAAATGTTTATGACATAGAGAAGAATGTAGGTACAAATAGAGGAATGCCACAAAGAGAAAGAGATATCAAACATAATAGTATGGGGGATCACATTACACAGATGCAATCACACACAAAACATGAAAAAGAGAATAATGTAAAAGACTAGTAAGGCACAGGCGAATCAACCTATAATAGGTCATCTGCATCCCAATCTTGTTCATCGTATACAAAAGGTAGACAACTAGCTAAAGGGACAATAGCAAGTGTCGAACTAGGGTCATTACCAAGTTCAACACTCTTCCTAGGAGAATTATCATTTAAGCTCATAGAAGAGGAAAATAATGTATTCAATTCATTATGCACTTCATCAATTTTAGCAACCTCATCATCGTCATCCAAGTTAATCATGATGGGAGGTCAAATGATAATGTCTAAAGAAGGATTTAGCTCTTGTTGTGATATATGATCTTTATGTTGTAGCAAAGAGGGAGACTCATTGTGTATTGCTTCATTCAAGTTTGGATTTTGATTTTATGTTTTGTTTTCTTCTTTTAACCTTCAAGCAAGAGCAAGACGTATACGCCTACGCTCTCTAGAATTTATATTTCTTTTAGTACGATTTTCAAGCTATGTTTGTGTAGGAGCAAGTTTATCAACCATAGGTTTCTTTTCTTCCCTAGGGGGAGGAACGGAAGGAACCATGGGCGGTTTTCCAACCACTTTCTCTTTAGCTCTATAAACTTGTTTTATCTTAGGTGGCGTGACGAGATTGGTTTCGTTATCTCTTGGTCTTTTATAGGAGATAAGAAAAGGATCTATCTTAGGTTGGTCTTGGTTATTTGGAATTTCTTTAGGTTCAATCATAGTTTCATCAAGGATAGGAGACTTAGTAATAGGTTGAGGCATGTTTGTAAGGGATAGTTTTGCTATTCATTTCGCCTTGAACTTTTGATAGGATTTTAAAAAGAAGTCTTCTTGAGATTTAATAGGTTCCATAGGCCCAGGCCAAAATAAATCCAATGAAAATTTCCCACAAGAAGACAAAGGATTAAAGCCACTATAGTGCATGGTGAAAATTTCATTGTCAAAGGGAACTTTAAGCATTTATGAAAACCAACGAGAAAACTTCCATGGAGCATAGCCATGGATAACCAAGCTTCACCCGTAATTGGTCTAACATCGAGATGATGGAGAATGAGACATCTAATTGTTTTGGTCCAATTTTTAATGGAAGGGTGATCGATCCCATTGTAGGGCAAGTGAAACCATTATGCATTTTTATCCATGTTTTTAGTTTGTCAAATGTTTCTTGGTAGATTTCATGCACAAGAATTCCTCAGTGATCACATTCTCTCCATAGATGGGATCAATTAATATCCCATTAGTGGGCTTGTAATTCATTCGACCGACTATGTAAAGAGGAACATCAGGTGGATTTCTAATTATATCTTTAGATGAGAAAGCAATGTCAAGAGGCTTTTTCGTTTGTTCCTTACGAGGTATAATTTTGATTAATCCAACCATATCATCCATAGGATCTTGTTCATCAATATCCATTTTGTCATCATCTATGTCCACATTCATCACATCATTCTTCTTGGTTTCACTAGATTTTACAAATGAAATGTTATGAATAGGCATAGGGTTGGTAAAGATTTGCAAGTTTTGGTTATGAGGGGCAAAAAACTTGTTTCTTTGATCATTAACACCTCCAATTGAAAATCGATCAGAATCAATGAGGTCTTGCACAAGATGTTTAAGACGCTTACAATGTTCTGTATCATGTCCATTTTGTTGGTGATAATGGCAGTATGCATTCAATCTAAAATTTAGAGGCAAAGGTTTATTAGGATCAAGAGTTTTAACAGGAGGTAAGGTGATTATTTTTTGCTCTAGAAGTTGTGACATTGTGTTATGGAGGGTATCAGGTAATGGAGTAAATTGCCTAGCTAGATCCCTAAATGTGAAAGGAGTTGTCTTCTTTATAGCAGCCACTTGGGTATCAATATGTTGAGTTGGTTGTTGAGGGGGATTAAGTTGAAGAAAGCCTTTATTTTGTTTCCTAAAAGGTTGATAATTAATTTGGTTTGCAGATTCGGACTTTTCAGGTCAGTTAGAGGTGGATTTTATTTTACAACTACTAATTGAGTTTTGATAATCACAGAGGGAAGTACACAAGTGTACGAAGGAAGGAAACTTCATCATGGTAAGCTTATCTTGTATCTTAGTTTGTAAGTTTTCAATAAACATTCGTTGAAGGTGAGGATCGAGAATATTTATGTCGATTTGGGAATAAAGCATTTGGTAACGTGAAATGAAGTTAGTAACTTTTACATCATCTTTTTCCTTACATCTCATCAAATTGGCTAAGGTCATCTTAGGAGTCATGTGCACTTGGAAGTGGTTTATAAAGGCCTCAACATGTTCATTGAATGAACGAATTGAGTTGTTCGATAATGATGAAAACCATTCTAAGGTGGTATCTCTCAAGGACCTAGGGAAAAGATTAGCCAAGAGTTTATCCTCAAGGAAAAAATCACTACATAGGCAGTATAAGCGGAAACATGGTTAGGAGGATCTCCTTTCCCCCCATATTTCTCAAATCTAGGAATCTCTAGACCTTGTGGTATCGACGTTCTCAATATCTCCAAGGATAACTTAGGATTGCTTTTGACATAGTATGTAGGATGGCCATTTTGATTTTGGTTTATGGTGGAAATTTTCTTTTGAAGGGATGAAACATTTTGCAAAATTTGGTTTATGATGGCATCATTGGTTGTATTTTGAGATGGAGGTGAATATGGTGGAGGTGTATATGTGTTCAAGGGGATGTGAATGGAATGCTTAAGGGAGGTAACGTGGTAGGAGATATGATGTGCGATGCCACAAAATGTACTAATAAGTTCTCCAAAAATCTAAGCTAGGTTATGCGCAAGTTCTATTCCTTCTTCAGTTTCAGTCATGCGGTGTATGTTATTTATGGTAGAGATAGTAGTGGTTGAATTTTTTTTAGTACTCACTTGATGTTGTAGGTTTGGTAAGTCCTCATGAATTTAAATTATGTTTTCTTGCATAATACTAGCAACCATTGTCTCAACACTTGTCACACTACTTGAAGGAAAATAGTTGTTAAGGGTATGGTCATACCTAGTGAACTAGTGTCAACACGAGTAGTGAAAGAGCTAGATAACCCAAGATCCACGATGATTGTGCTATCACGAGATGACATGAGTCTTTAATTTCATCTCACTATAGTATTAGCAATAAGACACCAAGTTGTAAAGCTCATGCAAGGGACAATCAATGAATGCAAGATAAATGCAATGAACACACAATAAATGCTATTCTCTAATTTTGAGTCAAATGAAATTAAGCTAGATGCAATGAAATGAATGTAAAAAAAATTTAGTAAGCTGAAACAAAAATCTAACAACAACAAACTGAAACACATAAACAAAGTTTTTAATGCTGTAAAATGTAGTTTAAGATCTGACGCGAGACTAAATCACCCAGAGGGACATATGAGTCCCAATTAGGGATTTTTAGGGGTTCAAATGCTAAAATAAAACCAACACAAAATACCTATAAACTAGGCAATATCACTTGTACTGGGACTAAATCGCCTAGAGGGGCATATGAGTCCCAGATTAGGGTTTTTGCACAAATTTCAAAAAATTATAATTGAATGTTAGGTTCTTTGGTTTGAATGATGTCTATACTAAGTGCAATTACAAATTTCAAATGAAATTCAATGATGCAAGATGCAAAAATGCAACCTATATGCACTTTCACTAATGCAAGATTTAGAAACCCTAGATGAAAATTAACTAATGCAAGACCTAATGCAAAGCTAATGTAAGCTAGATCTAGGACCATGATGCACTGCACATCAGAAAATAAGTTGTTCTAAAGTCTAGGTTCACCAAAATGAAACCTTGAAAATTATAGTTTGTAATGTTTTAGGACACACAATGACCAATTTTCTACAAGCTTCACTCAAGGAAACCTTAGAGATCTCAATCAAGGGATAGAATGAGGGAAATAGATCTGCAATAAGGTGTCCGAGGGTGTGATTAAAGACTAAAGAGGGGTTCACCACCAATCTAGGTATTGGAAAGACAAGAAATGTAAATGATATGCAAGACTTAAGCAAATGACCTAGAAATGAACTCAAATCAAAACAGTAAACTAAGAAAGTACAAAGGTGCGCTTGGAAAATTAAGAAGCTTGAATGAAGGTTTGAAATATTGAAAATACTGCTTTTTGATTCACATTGGGACTCATATGCTAGTAGGGGCAATTTAGTCCTAGTTTAGGGTTTCAGACTAAAATCGAAATCTGGAACTACTAAACTAGGATCTACAGAAAATGTCTAAAAAATAGGTATATTGGGACTCATACGCCACAAGTGGTGATTTAGTCCCAGTATCAGGGTTGCTTTGAAACTATGATATCCTATAATGACTTCCTATAGCTTCTCTCCTGCCAAAGCTTTGGTTCTGAAACACTGAATTTTGCTCTATAGGTGACTTTTCATGATCTTGCAAGTAAGGGACAACTTTGACAACTTTGCAACTTGACAAATTTCTTCCAATCTTGCTCTTTAATGAATATTCAACCTAGATCTATAAATCACACATCAAAGAGAGGGAGAAATGTTGTTTTGTTAGTGGATAGGGGCTTGCCTTGGTCAAACCCCGTTTTGGTAATCAAACCTTGAAATGAATAAAAATATAATGAAGGAATGATGAATGAACAAATATGCAATGTTGCAACTCACCAAACCCTTGAACAGAAGGCTACAATCTTGTAAGTAATGATTAGCATGAATGTGGATCTTGAATCTTGCTTGTATGATATGGATCTTGACTTGAATGCTTGCTTGAATCATAAAACCCTACATCACAAATGTTATCTCAAAAAACAAACATGATGCATGATGACTTTGACATGATGCTTGATACTTGAATAATGCTCCAAAATACTTGATAATCAACTCTTGAATGCTCTTGTAAACTCTTGTAATCATGAACTTGCTATAAGAGTGCTCTCTTCAACTTGCTAGAATGCTTGAATGCTTAGATCACACTTGCTCATGAAAATTTCTAAGATAAAATATGTGAAATAACCTTGTATTTATACTTGTTTATGCCAAATTTCTTGAAATTACAACACTACAAGCCGACATCAGATCTAGGAGAATAAAATATGCCAAGAATTGAATTCAAAATTGGGTCCAAGCTAAGTGGGACTCATACGCCAGTTGGGGTGTATGAATCCTAGTAGGCTAAGCTCGAGACACAAATTTCAACAAATGTTTAGTTTAATGCAAAATACAAATCTAGGCCCTAAAACTTAGGTGGTACCCATACACCCAAGGTGGCGTATGAGTCCTAGATCACTAAATCTAGGCCATACAATCCAAAATCATTAAATTATGAGTGATCATGTGATATGTGTCGGGATTATCCTTGGAAAGATATATTAATTAAGGCTTGTGGATGCAAAATAGGGCCAATTAAGGCATAAAGAAGCTCAATTTTAGCAGGGAGGGCCCAAACAAGTTGAAAATGTAAAGGACTACTTTTTTTACACTACATGTAGTAACACAATTTCAATCAAAGTCAAGGGAAAAGTGTACAAGAGTATACTAATGAACTTTGTTAGAGAGAAATAGAAGTGAGAAAAGATGTCATGGACAAAGTGGTCTTAATGAATGCATAGGTAGGAACTATCTAGAAACCTAAAGAGACTTGTACTAATTGAAAACCAAAAGATATAGTTCAATTATGCGCCCAAGCACACTATTAAATGAGATTGAAGAAATTCTCTTTGTTCAAGAAAAGTGAAAGGATAAAGGAAAACAACAAGGAATTTGAAAGAACAAGAAGAACAAAAAGGGTAAATATAAGAAAAATGATAATGCTTCAATTTAATAGAAGGAAAAAGATAAGGGAACAACCAAATTTCATTTTACACACTCTAATTTAAGGATATATACAATTCAATGACAAGTTCTCAAAATTACAATAGATTTAGCACCATTGTGTAGGAAAAAGAAGAAATATGTACACATTACCTTTGTGAATAAATACAAAGGTAGTGTTGATTCTAATTCCAATAATAAGATATCATGTATGGTGTGGAAGGAAACATGTGTAGAAGGAGAAAGCTCAAATTTTGAGGAAGATGCGATCACAAAATTTGTATATATCAAGATTTAAATTAAAGATAAAAAGTTCTATTTGATGTTTGGTACACACTCACAAGCTAATCTAATTTCTCAAATATAGTACATAAATTAGGGCTACAAATTATGTTTCATGTTCAACCAAATTTATTCAAAAACTCAACAAAGGAGTGGATATAGTACATTGAATAATAAATGCAAGCTATATTTCTATATAAGTATTAATTTTGGGTATGTGAATGGAAAGTAGGGACCAAAGGGGGGTCAAAAGTAGCCACTTGTTTTCTAAAATCACTAAAAATTGATCTTGGATGAGAAATTGGAGATAGGGACACTCAAAATTTTAAGATGTGACAAGAACAAGATTGGTAGTGCTTGAAGTCTATTTCCAAGCTACTATTTTTTGTTTTAAATGATGGAGATTGATATCTTCAAATAGGGGGAGCACACAAAGTGCTTTTATATTTATCACAAAAATATAACATAGTATCTAGTGTGCTCCACCTAAAATGTTAACTTTTTTAATTATTTCACAAATTTCTTTGGTAGAAAATAAATAACACCAAATAGCTTATATACCTGAATTTCATGCTAATTTTGTAATGAATATATATAATTTTACTAATTTTCTAAGTGGACACATCCTAAAAAGTAAAAATTTGAGTGTGCCCCCCCTTAATTTTTTGAAAACATTGATTTTTTTAAGTGTATAGAATAGAGTCTAAAATATCAAAATATAATTTCTTCCAAATTTGAATAAATGGATAAAAAATGACATTAAAAATACTATACATATGTTTTTGGCAAAAAAAGAAGACACTAAAAAAAATTAAACATCGTTAGAAAGGTAAGAGAGAGATTGATGATATTGTGGTATTTTTTATCTTAGCATAAAAAATATGCAAACATGACGGAGAGCATGCTCAACATTTAGTTATTTTACATATTTTATAAAAAAATGCATATTTGGGCATTGATATGCAAGTTGAAGCCTTTGGGTTAAATTCCCAAGGCAAGTCTACTTGTTAGGGTTGGAAATATTTAATGAGTTATATTGTGAGTTCATTATATTGTGCTTGCATCATAACCCTCATGTTATAATGTGAGCATGTTTCTTTGTATGAAAAAAATAAAAAATGGTCACAAGGCATATGCATCCCATGTTTTGGACCCAAATGCTCCATCTTTCCCTAAAAACTATGTATTCTTCGACATAAAAATATTTGTTTCATGTTTTTAAGAAATTGCAATCATTGTTTTGTTAATATATCATCTTTTTTCCTTCTATTAACGTAAAATATATATATATATATATATATATATATATAAATTGAATTTTATAGTATCGATCATTATTTTCATTTTTTGAATAATTTAAATAATTGTGTTTTTATCTTTTATATTTGAATTTGATCATTGCCAATCTTTGTTTTCATTATTTTGATCAATTGTATTATATTAATATAGAATTTAACATCATACCAAAGAAATTGACCCAAAACTCAAACATTAGAGGAGTGTGAAGCCACAAAAAATGAAACAAGTTCATGCAATTAAGAATTTAAGTCTTGAAGTTGAGGGTAGGTTCTCTTTTCCATCTCAATTTGATTTTTAAAAAATTCTTTAAACACTAATTGAATTTATTTAGCAAAGGTTGGGCTAGTATTTTTTATTATATTTTAATATCTCATGATGCCAATACATTTAAACTTTCTATATGTATCACCTTTCATTCCCTTATCCAACTATGGATTCTACCATTATAACTATAAGTCATAGAGATGGTAATTATCCTATGAATAAATGGTTTAATAAATAATGTAAAAAAAAATCAACTCACACTCAAGGACCATCTTAGACATGTAATCATATTGCTACTAAGAGTATTTATAAAAATTATCACACTAAACTATAGTAGAAATAGTGATAAATTATTTTCACCCATCACCACTGTAATGCCAATGATTTGAAATGCAAATGGAAGTAAACCATTAAGCAAGTTAATATTCAAATAAAGTTAAAACCTCTATATATAGCTCATCATAAAATTAAAAACAACACAATAACATAAAAAATCAAAGTAAATATTATCAAAAACCCCATTGTGATTTTATTTTCTCCAAGGATAATTCAGAGGGTTTGAGATCAAGGAGAGGATGGAGGGTCGAGATGGAGGTTGTTGGAATGTGAAGGGCTATGATGTACTTACTAAATTTATTGAATGAGTGTGACTATGAGGGAAAAAGGGATATGTGCATCTAGAAGGAATTTATTCTTGGGTTTTGTGGAGATAATAATGGAACCATAAGGATAAGTGTTCTTAGGTGCACTTTATTCTTGGACTGTGTTAAGGGAATATAAGCATAATTAAATATTAATATTATTTAATAATTTTATCCATGTTTGCGATGGAAAATAGGTGGAAATTGTAATTATTTATTGATTTATCATGAGGTGAGATGGAAAAGGGGATAAATTAAATAATAAGATTATTTAACTGAGCAAATTAGGTTAAGGGGACTTGTCTAGGTGATGATATTAGTTGATTAGGACTAGGTATACTAGGGAAACATTTAGGTGTCTACATTTTGTACCTGATTTATATAGTTTCACAAATAAGTGGCATTGCATCAAAGAAGAATAAAAAGTAGGATGAGAGTGAAACATTGAAATAAATTTGCATTAGTTTTTTAGGAATGATGACGGAAGTGATTTCCCCTCAAAAGAAATGTTGGGTGAAATGGATCCTAGAAAGTCTCTTAAAAAGACACAAGGTGAGAAAAAGATGTGACATGAGTGATAAAAGATAACCTCGGAGGAATCATATTGGTATGATGTACATACCATATATATAGGACTGATAATGATATAAAACATGAGTTGATATCCAATAAATTTTTGAAGCTGTGGGTAGATGGAATGGTTGAGTGGGTGGAAAAAAGAGGGGGATGGAATGTTAATGGATAGATTCCAAAAAAGTAATGAATCATGTAGAGATGTGACGATAGATGGTGGTGAAAAGATCATGCCCCAGTTGGTGTATATGTGGTAAACATTCCCTATGAAATGTCAGCAAGGGGATGCCCCCATTTAAGCATAAACCAAGGAAAGCGGATGGAGTAGAAAAGGAATAAAATGGAATGAAAGGATGAAGAGAAGTAAAATGGATGGAGGACAGTGGAGGGATGGAAATGACGAGAAGGGTTGGTTATTTAAGAAATATAATGAAGGAGGATAGTCGTACCATAATGCATCTACCAAAGTGCCCCTATCCTCAGGAAACTGGCGAGTATCGAAAATATTTCCTACCGTTTTGCAGGCCTTCAACTGTTTTATTAGGTAGAGCTTCATATTTGGTGGTGTTATGGCGTAATCAAAGTCCATTCTATACGATAATGGTAATGACTACGCCTGATATAGAAGATCTACCATCAAAGTACATGTCCTATACCAGATTTGTTGGGTTACTCATGTTTCTCCTCCTTTATTGCAACACCAAATACTTCAAGTGACATTAACATATATGTACCGGGTCTGGTTTCTTCGTACAACACTTCACTATTTAAAGAATCATTGGATTTTTGAACCATTGCTCTCCTCTTAGATTTTGGACGTTGGAGCCGAACAATACAATACAATTGCCCATCAAACCGGCAAGTGATTCCTCCGGATCATTCTTGAATTAGGTAGCTGTATTTCATATTCGTTTGGGACATAAGTGACCAATTTTCATTTATATCTTCTTCGTACTATGTCTTAAGGGATCCCCTAGAGCATCTGTGATATTCACAACCAGTACAAACTTTGAGCCCATCAAAAACCAAACTCTGCATGTCCTAGTGCATGACAATCCAAGTGTTTTGATCATTTTGAGTGGACTGAAATCTACATGTTTACCTCCAAGTTACCAATAAAATAATATTCTCTAGATTAAGAGACTAATTTCCTTACCTCTTGTATTATATTTGCGTGAAGTAATTGGCGTATCTTCTTTTGATAAATTTGGATCTCTAATTTTATCTCTTTGTTTCTCATTGGGTGATCTTGCTTAAACAATGAGAGAATGGACGATGAATTCCTTGCCATCTTTGAAAAACTACTTCCAACATGTTTTGGGGTATTACCCATTGATAAAAAAAGGTCATTTAAGTTGGATTAATGGGATTGTCATTTATCAAGAAGGTAATTGTAATTAGGAGACCCTTTCCATTACAAAATTGTTGGATTATAATTATACAAAATTTTGTGGAGTGAATTGAATGGTAGTATGAATGGTGTGCAACATCTTGATGATCTATTGTTCAAGTTATAGATACAAGCACTAAACATGGAAAATGAAGAACAAAAAAGTCACCACATTGCATTGGCTATGAACTTGCCATTTACTCTAAAAAAATTATGTAATACTACAGTAACTAGATAGTATACTATAGTGATCTCCCAAATGCATTAATGATTTTGTGAACACCCTAGCGAAAATGTGACTACTATTCTAGGGAAGGTGGTGATCTTGTTCTATGCAAGACATAAAATGAAATATGAAAGGCTTTAGCACTTAGAATCCATTCATTCAAATCAATTATTCCATTTTGCACCATGGAAGGATAGAGGGATATTATAACTTGTGTAAAATCAATACTCCAAGGGCCAACCTATGTTAGAAAACCTTCAAATTTTATGTCCCTTTCTAAGGTGCAAGCTTGGGTGATAGATTTTCTAAGTTGTGGGAGGAGCATAAAAAGCATGAAAGAGTTTCAAATACTATAAGGACTCCAATGGGACATATTAGTGTAAGGGGAGAAAATGGTCATGGATAACAACAATGAATTCAATCAATAAACTCAAGAACAAAGGATAAAAGCCCACTTACAAATGAAATGCAATTGAAGAGCTAAGAATTCACAAGGGTTAGACAATCAATCAAGAACACAAATGAATTCAAAACTACAAACAACCTTACCATCCCATGGTGGATTGTATTTGTGTTGGTGAGATATGTTGGATTTCCTTTCAACACAAAGCCTCTATGATTGCAAAAGCTTGATATGATGACCTAGAATGCAATGGTGTATGCTCAATTTGCTCAAGAATCAATTAGACATGATCTCTTCACAAATTCTCTATATGAATTATGCGAGGGGTGATGATTCTTTTATAGATTTGGAGTAATTAGATCAAGGGATAGGATTAAGTTTGAAACCCCACAAAGAAGGGTTGAGAATGATCCTCAACACCCACAAAGGAGAGTGAATCAAGGAAGATGGATGAAGAAGATCAATTAGAACTCAAGCTTGCTCCACCATTTTAGGAAAATGGTTAGGATATTTAAGATCAAGGGATGAGAATTGATTTCAAGATCAAGTGCTAGAAATGGTTGAGACAAGTTTGGTTGAGATATTTTGAAATGGAATATTCCTCAAGAATATGCTTTGTGGAGGGAAAATGGGATAATTAAATAATTAGGAATTATTTAATTCATGTGACAAGAAGATTAAAAAATAGGATAATTAAATAATTAGGAATTATTTAATTCATGTGACAAGAAGATTAAAAAATAGGATAATTAGGAATTATTCAATTAGGGTGATAAAGGGAATATTAGTGATTAAATGAATGAATGAATTAAACAATTCAAGATTATTTAATTAATAAAGAGAATAATTGGTGAAAATGATGTTAAAAGAGGATTAATGATGCAAATGAAGTGAAATGCCAATATGAGAATGAAAGTGATATGTGTGAAGGCATTTTGACATGTCTACAATTAGGACTATAGAATTTTTTCTAATGATTAATATAGTCATATGATGATCCCAAAGCTCATTCTTGCTAGTTTTCCCTCCCTTTAGGGTTTCTTCAAGGCAACATCTTGTGTTTAGTTTGATCTTATATGTTTCTTTACATTTTCTTGCTCCATTTTCATGATTTCTTTGCATTTCTAATATAGAGAACATATGTACATATTAATTGCACCAAATTATGAGGTGCTTAAATATTGATTTGAAATATTATTTAGCTGGGTGAGCATATAAATATTCATTGTTCATTATCAAGAGACAAATAACTTATGTGATTTATAGATATTATAGTATTAGATATGGTAGAGACCAACATTTAAATAGTTAGATACAATACACAAGGTCAACTCAACGTGGAAATATAACCCCTTATAAACTGGAGATTGAAATGAGAAAGAGGAATAGGTTTATAAAAACTATGTCAAGAGAGAACGAAGATGTGAAGGTCTATTTCAAATGGTTAAAAGATGATGTTGCTATAATTTCAAATTTATTTTTTACTAATTGGTATAGGGTTATGAAAGGGCCCAAATTATTTTATGAGAAAGTGGGGTAGGATAGGAGCACCATCATCAAGAAAAACATTCCAAAAAGGATACAAAGTAGAGTAGGAACACAAAGTGAAGAGCAAGACAAAAATAACTAGCTAAATCAAAACTAACAAAACTAACTTTCTCAAGTTCAATTATTAAAATTGATAAGCTAGAATTATTATGCTAGCCTTGAACAAGAAACTTGAAATGGAAATAACTCATGAAGAGAAGAAGGAATTGAAAAGGTTTGAAATTGAGCATTGAGAGTCATCACATGGAGATTTCTTCAAGTCTAAAGCTAAGATTTATAGGCATCCATATGATGGAGAGATTATTGCTAAGAAAATTGAGTAATAGATATCTCAAATAGAATTATACTTTATCCTTCACATGCTCACATCTCATAAAGAAATTCCCTTTGCTAGACTCAAACTACCTATCCATTCCTTGACATGGTATGAGAGCCATACATTGTGGTTGGAATGTGGAAATATATCCCTAATTTACAAATGGGAAGCCTTCAAGGGGATGATGAAGTAACAATTTAGTCCTAATTTTCATGAAGAAGATAGGGTTATTGTAGTAACACAATTTTAATAAAAATCAAGGGAAAAGTATACAAGAGTATACTAATTAACTTTTCTAGAGAAAAATAAAATTGGGAAAATATGTCATGCACAAGATGGTATTAAATAATGCATAGGTAGAAACTGTTTAGATACCTAAAGAGACTTGTCCTAATGGAAAATCATAAGATAAAGGACCACAACAAGTAATTTGAAAGAACTAGAAGAAAGAAAAGGGTAAATATAAGAAAAAAGCTAATGCTTCAACTCAATAGAAGGAAAAGATAAGGGAACAATCAATTTTCATTATACACGCTCTAATAAGGATATACATTTAGATGACAAGTTCTCAAAATTACAATAGATTTAGCACCATTGTGTAGGAAAAAGAAGAAATATGTACACACAACCTTTGTCAATAAATACAAATGTAGTGTTGATTCTAGTTCCAATGATAAGATATCATGTGTGGTGTGTAAGGAAACATGTGTAGAAGGATAAAGCTCAAATTCCAAAGAGGGAGATGAGATCATCAATTTTTTCTATATCAAGATTAAAATAAAGATAAAAAGGTCTATTTAATGTTTGATATACACTCACAATCTAATCTAATTTCTCAAAAGATAGTACATAGATTAGGGTTACAAATTATGTTTCATGTTCAACCATATTTTATCAATGACTCAACAAAGGAGTGGATATAGTATTTAATAAGAAATGTAAGCTATATTTCTATATAGGTATTAATTTTGGGTATGTGAATGGAAAGTAGGGACCAAAAGGGGGTCAAAAGTAGTCACTTTTCTGAAATCACTAAAAATTGATCTTGGATGAGAAATTGAAGATATGTATGATCAAAACTTAAATATGTGACAAGAACAAGATATGTAGTGCTTGGAATCTAGTTTCTAAGCTACTATTTTTTTTTTAAATGGTGAAGATTGATATCTTTAGATAGGGGAGCACACTAAGTTCTTTTATTTTTATGATAAAAATATAACATAGTGTCTAGAATGCTCCACCTTAAATATCAACTTTTTTTAATAATTTCACAAATTGTTTTGGTAGAAAATTAACTAACATCACATAGCTTATACCTAAATTTCATGCTAATTTTGTAATGAATATATAATTATTTACTAATTTTCAAAGTGGACACATCTTAAAAATAAAAAATTGAATGTGCTCCCCCTTAATTTTTTGCTTTTTTTTAATGTGTATATAATAAAGTCTAAAGTATAAAGATATAATTTGTTTCAAATTTTAATAAACAGGTAAAAAAAAAGAATTAAAAATATTATACATATGTTTTTGTTAAAAAAGGAAGACACTAGCAAAATAAATTGAGAATCAAAATCTTAATGTATTTAAAATATAGAAAAAATTACATGGTTAGAAAGGTAAGAGAGAGATTGATGCTATTATGGCATTTTTTAGCTCAATTTTAGAAAATATGCAAACATGATGGAGAGCATGCTCAACATTTAGTCAAAATTGATATGAAAGTTGAACCCTTTGGGTCAAATGCCCAAGGTAAGTCTAATTGTAAGGGTTGGCAATATCTAATCCAAGTTATATTGTGAGAGCATTATAATGTAGTCGCATCATAACCCTGATGTTATAATGTGAGCATGTTTCTTTGTATGTAAAAAATAAATAAAATGGTCATAAGGCATATTCATCCCAAGTTTTGGACCCATGTGCTCTATCTTCCCCTAAAAACTATGTATTCTCTAAAATATAAACATTCTTTCCATGTTTTTAAGATTTGCAATCAATGTTTTGTTAATCTATCATCTTTTCCCCTTCTATTGACATACAAAATCAAAATTTTATATTCTTAAATTGATTTTTATAGTATCCATCATTATTTTCATGTTTTGAATAATTAATTTTATTTTTTCATGTTTTATATTTGAATTTGATAATTTTTAATCATTTTTTTCATTATTTTGATCAATTGTATTAGATTAATATAGAATTCAACATTATACCAAGGAAAGTGACCAAAAACTCAAACATTAGAGGAGTGTGAAGCCAAGAATAAAAGAGACAACTTCGTATAATTAAGAATTTACATCCTAAAGTTGAATGTTGGTTCTCTTTGCCATCTCAATTTGATTTTGAATGAATTCTTCAAACACTAATTGAATTTATTTAACCAAAAAGGTGGGGCTAGAAATTTTTATTATATTCTAATAGCTCATGATGCCAATATATTTAAACTTTTTATATATGTATCACCTTTCATTCCCTTATCCAACTATGCATTCTACTTTTAGAGCTATAAGACATAGAGATGGTAATTATCCTATGAATACATGGTTTGATAAATAATGTACAAAAAATTTCACCTCACAGTCAAGGACCCTCTTAGACATGCAATCATATTGCTACTAAGACTATTCATAAGATTATCACACTATAGTATAGTATAAATAGTGATAAATTATTTTCACCCATGACCACTGTAATGTCAATGATTTGAAATGCAAATGGAAGGAAAATAGTAAGAAAGTTCCTATTCAAATAAAGTCAAAACCTCTATATAGAGCTCACCATGAAGTTAAAAGCAACACAATAACATTAAAAAAAACTAAATGTTACCATAAACTATTGGAGTTGATAGTTAACCCCACAACTCCCAAAAGTCACCTACAACCAAAACACCAATCACAAAGAGAGAACAATTCATTGATTTGTTATGCAACCTTGAGAGAATGATTGATCTAAAAATAGTAATTATATGTGCATTGAATTAATATTAATTGTAATGATTACAATGAAAGTGAATACTTATAAAAGAAAAATACAAACCCTAGATGAGGATTTAATTAGATTGTTACAAGTGTCTTCATCTTATACAATGAGACAATAAGACTTATAATTAGCCCATTATACTAATAAAAAAATTACTCATAAGTTTAGCTTAAGTGTAATAAAGTGAAAGGGGCCTAATAATTAATTATTAGGTGATTTTTGTAATTACTCCAACAACCCCCCCCCTTAAGATCAACTTAGGGAGAAGCTAAAAACCTGATTAAGAATACATTGATGTATGCATGGATGGATCCCAACTATAAGGCTTGATGAGGTACCCATGTACAAACAACTGAAATCACTCATAACTAGAGAAAAGGAGAAAATTGTGGGAAAATGTCCTCTCTAAAAGAGAGAATGAAATAACTATACCAGTGAAAGAAGGATAGGAGGACTCAATGTGACTTCCCAAGGACTACTTTTGTCACATAAGTACAATGAATGTCCTCCCGATATGAGAGAGATTTAAATAAGGATATGAATATCCCTCATAAAGAAAGAGCTCATGTACCAATGATAAATGCTTGAAGGAAAAGCATGATCCACTGCCTACATGTAAATTTATCCCCTTAGGAAGAAACAAATTCACTAGTCATTGGAGAAACCGTTCCCAAAACCTAGAAGAATTAGGAATCCAAATCCAAATGATGTGTGCTTTGAAAACTACTCAAGTGTCTAAATGTCGAAATGAGATGATGTTAATCCAAGATCTTGTGAAGAATAATGTAGAGAAATATCTAAAGATGATGAAGATGTTGAATTGATAGTGATGGTGTCGATTCCAACAAAGAAGAGATGAATGTACTCAAAATAATCCTCCAAATCTGCAATTTGAGACTACAAACAAGCATGGTACATTTACAAGATATGAATACCAAGTAGCTATGTTTGGAAGAATATGAATATCCTAATGCACTGAACCAATAGGGGCCAAGAATGTGGCAATGGTAAGCTAATCAGGAATAACAAAAGATGGATATTGGGTCTCAATATGAAGTGTGGGAAAATGAATACAAGTCTTTGAACCATCAAAACATGCAAGATATATGATATAATCAAGCTCCTATAAAGTATCATCATAAAAGGGTATACAATATTCATCCACAAGAGGAATAACAATATGCAATAGTATTCTTTGGGAATGAAGATATATGAGGGTCTCCATGGATCTCCCAAAGTTGAGTCTAAAGTGTGTGGGGGTAATCAATGTCCAATACAACACACATAGTGTCATGATCAACACTAGAACAAATAAATCCTACAATATGATCATTAATAACACCCCATGTTGATCTAATCCTTGGTGTGTCTATTGTAGGTGTGATTCCATACAAATAAGGAAAAAGATCAAGTCACTTGAGATGTGTCAACATGTCGTTTCACCAAGATTCACAATTATCCTTTTCTAGGATGACCACATAAGGATGAACATAAGAACCCATGATGCTTCCTCAAATGAAAAAAATAGAGATTCATACCCTTAATACATGTAAAATAGATAGTCATCTCAAACAAATAGATCCTTTCTAGAGTGACTAATTGGAAAGTTGAAAGTAAGCCTATATAGAGTTTTGAGGGAAGGAAGGAGGTTGGAAACCTTTTGTATTGTGTAAGTGGATTTTTTTCCACCATGTATTGCTATCAAAGATGTCCACGTAATTAAGAAAAATGTGAAATCACAAAAAAATGAATAAAATGTACTTAGGATAGACTCTAGAAAAAGTTCATGAATGGATATGAAGAGATATGAAATACCTTTCCAACACTGCAAGAATCAAGAAAAATAGAGATATAGGTGAAAATTTATGAGCTTGGAAGAAGAAAATAATTTTCTAACTTTGAATGAGAATAAATTGAACTAGTTTGAAAATTTGAGAATAAGACCTGCACCACTAAAAATTATGTGAAACCATATGTTTTACGATGTCTTATTTTTTCAATTTCAATATTGTATGCCTAAGTTATGACCAAAATAAATAAATAAAACTATCTTAGGCCAAATGGAGGCTAGGAGGGGGATCAAGGGGTCGCCCATATGGATGATGTGACATTGACATCATCGGGTAGAATATTCAACTACCTATTGAAATATTCCCTTTGTTCACCAAAAAATGCAACCACTTGAAAAGGTTTTGATGTCAAAATATACCACAAACATAAGAGAATATTTCTTGGGAGTCACTAGTCATCGAAATATGCTAAGATGTATAGGGAATATTTCCTAGTCATCAGAGATGCTAGGGGTCATGGTGTGAGGGTGGCCGAATGTAGCTATTGGGAAGGTAGATTGGCTGCCAACTAGTTATTTCCATTGGCCGCTATTTGAAAACTATCAATCGGATGTCTTTTCAATGTTGCCACCTATGGTCTATGCTATTGTCGTGAAGCTAGTTGCAGTTCTACACTAAGGTATAGGACGTACCCTGCCCAAAATAAATGTGAACCTTTTTTGTTTTTTTTTTGCTTATTTTATTTTATTTTCAATTCTTTAAAAAAATAGAATATTTTTTATAAACCAACCTGTACCTAGTGATGTAGGGGCATGTGTAGGTCACTTGGTGGTCGTAAAATTGTATAGATTTCACCTCGAGTTCTATGCAAGCCCTTTTTTTTTGCAACTACTTGGATTTGAGTGATTTATAAGTATTCTTAGGGTTTTCAATTATTTTGGATCCAACAATGATGCTTGTTTTACTCTAAGATGATCCAATTTTTTTCTCAAGGCCAAGTCTCTCAAAATTTAGATAGTAAATCACAGATCTAGTGCTCTGATACCATGTTGGAGTTGATAGTTAACCCCACAACTCCCAAAAATCACCTACAACCAAAAAACCTATCACAAAGAGAGAACAAGCAATTAATTTGCTATGCAACCTTGGGAGAATGATTGATCCAAAAAAGCAATTGATTGAATTAATCTAAATTGTAATGATTACAATGAAAGGTGAATGCTTACAAAATAGAAAGGAAAATCCTAGATGGGGATTTGATTATATTGTGACAAGTTTCTTCATTAGGTATGCAATGAGACAATAAGACCTATAATTAGCCCAAGCTGATAATAAAAAGGCACTCCTAAGTTTAGCTTAAGTGTAATAAAGTAAAAAGGGCTTAGTGATTAATTAATGACTAATTAATCATTAGGTGAATTTTCTAATTACTCCAACATAAACCCCATTATGATTTGATTTTCTTCAAGGATAATTAAGAGGATATCCATAGGATCAAGGAGAGGATGCAAGGCCAATATGGAGGTTGTTGGAATGTGAAGGGCTAGGATGTAGTTACTAAATTTAGTGAGTGGTTGTGACCATGAGGGAAAAGGGGGCATGTGCATCTATAAGGGCTATATTCTTGGGTTTGGTAGAGAGAATAATGGAACCATAAGGACAAGTGTTCTTAGGTGCCCTTTATTCTTAGATTGTGTTGAGGAAATATAGGCATAATTAAATATTAATATTATTTAATTATTTTAGCCATGTGTGAGATGGAAAATAGATGGAAATAGTAATTATTTATTTATTGTGAGGTGAGATGGAAAAGGGGAAAATTAAATAATAATATTATCTAATTAAGTGAGTACATTAGGTGAAGGGGACTTTTCTAGGTGATGATATTGATTGATTAGGACTAGGTACGTTAGGGAAATATTTAGGTGTCTACATTTTCCCCCTATTTGATACAATATTGCAAATAAGTGGAATTGTGTCAAAGAATAATACAAAGTAGGATGGGAATGAAGATTTGAAAGAAAGTTGCATCGATATCTTAGGGATGATGATGGAAGTGATGCCCCCTCAAGAGTGAAGTTGGGTGGAATGGAGCATAGAAGGTCTCTTGAAAAGAAAAAGGGTGAGAAAAATATGTGTGATGAGTTATAAAAGATAACTTGAGAGAAATTAGATTGGTTTGATATACATGCCATGTATATAGGACTGAAATGAATGAGTGGGAAAATTGATTGATGATGCCTACTAAGGTGATTAGATGATAGGATTATACATTGCATGGATGCACATGTTAGATGATGAAATATCACAAGGATGTAATGCAAATAAATGACACATGATTTGAGGTATAGATAAATGGTGATATAATGTTAAATGATGTAATTTTGTCATAGTAACCTCACATACAAGGAGAAACCTTTATTTTGTTGTAGCGTGCAGTGTTATGCACTATAATATAATGGATCATGATGAAAATATGCCAAGAGTGTATGGACTAAATAATTAAAAAAAGAAGTTGTAAATAATATAGTGTTCCAATAGACATATTGTCATACACACACACCAGCATATGAAGGATGAAGGCGATCATGATAGTGTATTGGATGGAACACTAAAAGTATAAGCAATACACAAACACAAACTCAAAACTAAAGTTAAATATCATAGTGAGCCAAGAGACACGTTTTTGTAGGCACTCCATAATATCAATGATGAAGATGATAGTGATTGTGTAATGTATGGAACACTAGGACTAGATTCCAAAAAAAAAGGAAAAAAAGTAAAAAAAAGAAGATAAAAATAAAGAAATGACATAAATGGATACAAAACATAAATACAAGAAATAAATCAATAAAAAAAATGCAGAAAACATGAGTCGATATCCAATGAAATGTTGAAGCTATGGGTGGATAAAGAGGGGGTGGAGTGTTAATCGATAGATTCCAAACAAGGAATGAACCATGTAGAGATGTTATGATAGATGGTGGTGAAATGGTAATTCCCTAATGGGTATATATGTGGTAACCATTCTATAGGGGATGCCCCGATTTAAGTGTAAACCAACGAAAGGGGATGGAGTAGAAAAGGAATAAAATGAAATGAAAGGATGAAGAGAAGTAACATGGATGGATGGAGGAGGGTGGAGGGATGAAAACGAGGGGAAGTGTTGGTCACTTGAGAAATATAATGAAAGAGGATGATGCAAATTGGTAATGCATGTGGGAGGATGGGTGAGGGAGGTAAATGGAATGTGATGATGGAGATAATATGGAGTGATGGATTCTCATAAACTAGAATGGTTACCTACAACACATGGTTCTTTTTTACCAAGTTTTCATCATGGTAATTTCACAACATGCCACAAGGAGTTGTTTTCACCATTGAAATTTTTTTTTCTCTAAATGCTAATTTTTAGATTTAAGTTTTTTTGGATTTTTAATTTTTCCATGTTTTTTATATTTTTTTTAAATTTTAGAAACTAGTGTAAATGGATGAAGCATAGAAGTATTTTAGATGGAAAATTTTTACGGGCTCATCTAGGTCATAGCCTTTAGGAGTTGCTAGCTTATGTGGTCTAGATTTGAACTTGGTAGCATTGATATAGGGACCCAATCATATTGTTTCAAATTTCCCTTTCTTCTCTATGTCCTATTTAGTGTTCTTCTAATTTTCCTTAAGGATGAGGTCTCTAGCCTCAAACTCTCTAATTTGGAGTAATTTGTTATAGCCAAGATACAACCTTTGTTGGTATAATTTAAGGTGATTAAGAGGAGTGAGATTTTGTTCCTCAAGGAGTTCTAGTTCATGTAAGCATGTTGCTTGGAAATACTTCTTTGAGATGGGGTTAAGAAAAGAGACACACAAAGAGGGTAGCCTGGCCTCTTTATTAGAGAGATTGCTTCAGCACCATTGACAAGTAAATTTGGAGTGGCATCTATGGAAGTGTAGATGGTGGTTTAGTAGGCCTAAAGAATGGGATTGAATTGAAGGTTATAGTCATGGCTAGCGTATTTGATTTGATCATTTTATTAAGGATTTTGATGATGGTTTTATTGAATGCCTTAGCTTGACCATTTCCTTGTGGGTAATAGGGGTGGACCATTTGTGCTTAATATAGAATTTCTTGCATATGGATTAAAATTCATGGTTTTTTAAATTATTTTTAATTGTTTATGATGATGGTGGATGGTATGGTGAAATGAAAAATGAGATGGGTAAGGATGAATTTTGAAATTCGGATGTCAATAGTGAAAGTGAGTGGAATTTCTTTAACCCACTTGGTGAAATATTCGGCAGCAATAATAATGAACTTGTGGTTGTTGGAGGAGGTGGGATTGATCTTTCCAGTGAGATTGAGGCCCCATGTAGAGAAGGACCATGGAGTGATAATAGGTTGGAGGTCTTGTGAGGCTGCATGAATAAGGTCTCCATGTTATTGACAAGAAAGGAATTTCTTTATATATTGACATGCATTTGATTCCATGGTAAGCCAATAATATCCTATAAAAAGAAACTTCTTGGATAGGATCATGTCATTCATATGAGCACCAAAATACCATTATGGACTTCCTAATGTGCAACATTAGCCTCAATTGAGTCGATACATCTAAGCAAAGTGTCATTGTAACCCTACAATAGAGCGTTCCGCCAAGGATGGTATAAGATGAGATGCATGTCAGATAGAGGAATTGGGTTTTATGGATTACATGTTTGGAGGGATGATTTGGTTTTGGATATAGGAATAAATGTAACTATACTAGGTAGTGTTGAGACCAAGAATGTCACATACCATATTATAATTTGGAAGATTATAAGTAGTTATAAGGAGTTATTCTACAAGGAAATCATACTAATGATCTTCATCAGACATATCTAGAAGAGATCCAAGGGTTATACAAGGTACTTGTTCAAAAGATATGCCCAAGAAGTATTTTTTGAAATTATCCACCATACGTTTATGTAGACACGTAAATTATACTGATTGATATCGTGCACCTGATCCTGATTCACTAACATTAGTTCTCTATGAATCAACTCTTTACTAACCAATTTAATTGAATAACCCTTATTTAATTAAATTCATCATAATTCATTTGTTAATTAAATAAATTAATTTTATTTGATTAAATCATTATCTTTTGTTAATTAAATAGATCATTTTAATTGATTAATCAGTAATGTTCCTCTTTTAATTAAATAAATCACTTTATTTGATTAAATCATATTTCATCTCCTTTAAATTAAATAAGCTAACCTTTATTTGATTAAGTCTAACATCATCCCTTTTTAATTAAATAAATCAAATTTTATTTAATTAAATCTAATATCCATTATTCCTCTCATTTTGATTTAAATAAATCTAAAAATCTAAGTCAAAGTGTTAAATCAAACTAACCTCCATTTAAGTTAATCAAATCCTGATTAACTCTAACTCTAATCCATCAAATCATCTAGATTTTGCAACTTGTGCAAGTAAATCAATTTAATTGATTTATAAATTCTTCTATTTTCATTCAAAAGGGCATCTCATTGGAATATTCTCTCTATTTGAAATTCTCCCTCCCAAAAGGTCTTGTCCTCCAACTTGGCATTATGACTCTTACAAGTCTTTTTTCTTGAGCCAAGTGGCAATAACTCCTCTTCCACATCTTCCTCCACAATCCAACTTTCAAATTTCAAATTTCCACCTAATTGCATTTATTTGCACATTCATCAAAATGTGCTCCACCTCTCTTCAATAACATGTTGACAAGTGGCATCTTGCTATTGGTCCATCTTTTATCCCACATCCTTCCTATCTTTCATTCCTCTATCCTTCTTTCCTATAAATGAAGAGCTCTTTTACTAATTTGGGATCCAAAACTTGAGGAAAAATCACTATCTACAGATTTGAAGCAAAGTCCATCCATTTTCATCAAAGTTATCATAGCATTTCATCACCATAGCTAGGTTATTGAAATTTTCATCAAGGATCACATTGTTCATCATCAAAGATCATCAAAGCTTGCAAGGAATTGGGAAAGGGCTACTTTCCACATAAAAGTAGCACCAATTCCCCCATGGGATGCTGGTTTGGATGTTTTGAATAGGATTTCAATAAGCTTTTATTTGATATTCCATGTTTGTTTTCTTGTTCATTGCATTTAAATGAATTGCACGGGGAATGATTGTTGTGGACTTGTTTGATGACTAACATTGGATTGTTTGATCATGTTTGAGTAGGTCTAGATCAACCATTCACATTTTGGCTCTAGAAGGAGGGCATAAATCTCAAAATTAACACATTTTTTTGGCCATTTCCGTTGTTTTTTCTATTTTTGTCTTTCTAGGTCAAACAACGACGTTGGAGGAAATAGCGGCACATATGCGGTCTCTGTTTTTCCACAGAGCGATGCTCAAATCCTCAAAAAATGACGCTATCATTCCAGCATCGCTGTTTGCACTCAAATAACACTGATGCCTCTATGTTTTAAATGGCGATGCCTTTGTTTTCTTTCTTTTGCACTCAATCTTAAAATGGCCGTAATCTTGGTCATATTTTGGTTTTTTTGGAGCTTTTTTTTTTTAAATGGGGTAGAATTTCATAAGCTATCCAATGGTGTAGTGTTTCTCAACTTTGATAGAGTTAAAATTTTCAAATTTTCACCTAAAGTCAAATCACATTGTAACATGGTCTAAATCTTAGGGTTTTTATGCTTAATTATTCATCTAACCCTCATATCTTCTTGTTTCTTTATCTCATCTAACATTTTGAGCATGGCTTCCAAGTTTTAAGAGGAGCATGGAGCATTGAAGTGAAAGAAAAAGCATTTGACATCCATTGTTTAGGAAAAGGAGGAAACAAGGAGAAGGCCTCCTATGACACTATCTCATGATTGTAACAAGTGTTTTTACACACTTTGGGAGCATTTATAATCCCATTCTTAAGGATTTTGTTATCTTCAAGTTTTTAGGACTCAAAATAAATTTCATTTGGGTTTTAAAAAGAATAATCAAAGGGTTAAAAATAACTTTAGGAACTTACTAGAGTTGGTTTTGGATCTAAACATTGAACAAGAAAACTTCACACTTCATCTTGGTGCTATAAAAAGAATCCATTATTGCTTTTGAAGTTAAAATGAACATGTGTTTTTCATGTTTTATAATCTTTTTTACAAGTTAATATCATTTAAAAGGTGTATGCACTTCTCTCACACTTCATGACGATCTTGAGAATCAAAAGTCTTTTGGTGATATTAGGTTGTCTAAAAGATTGGCTCCACACTTCAATTTGGGCTCTTAAAAATTGAACAAATCTTGCTAGTGTGAGTTAAGTATATTGTGTGTTCTCTCTTTGTTCATGCAAACAAATATTGATCGAACTATAGATGTACCTACTCACTTTTGTTTACCTTTAGAGGGCCTGCCTTGGTGGGAAAAAGTACTCACCCCAAGGGAATGACCCAAGCGGTAATGAGCATAAGCCAAGCTCTTCCAAACCGCTATATAAATTTGTGGTTGCGATGAAAATCATAAACAATCGGAAGCGGTGCATGATAACTCTCCCCTAGTATCTTTATGATGCGTAAAGCCATTGTTCTAAGGGTTGGGAGATCTCTCACAAGGAGTTTATCATTGTACCCTCTAAACTGGATTCCCTTACTATGAACCTTTGTTTAGAATCCAAAATCCCAAAATTTTTTGGCATCAGGAGGTTGGACCTCCAGAGTCGTCCCACATACTTGTGGTTCTTTGTAGAGATGAAAAGTTCATCATGGGAGATTCATGAGAACTGAAGCTTAGCTTAACCGTAGAAGTGAGTGTCATGGAGTGGATCTAGTGTGGTCAAGCTTCTAATCATCCACTCTAAATAAGCGTAGCTAGATTTGTCCAAGTGGGAATTCAACAAATATTTTATTTTCCATCCTAGGATTGTGCAATTTTGAGTCAGTCAAACACATTGTTTGGATCCAAAACTTTGAAAAAAAACATTCAACAAGGACATCAAATTTCAAACCCTTTAGTAGAAGCAAATACCTTTGAAAGAATCCAAGTGCTACTACTTGTCCCTTGGGATTTCATCCTTAGAGGCTTCTAAGTATTTGGGCCCATTTCTCAATTTGCTCTCTAAAGTCAACATTAAGGAAACTATGGCTTTGACTTCTTGATTCTCACATAATGGACCTTGTGGAATGAGAGAAGGCCTTGGCATAGAAATTTAATTTGAAACTTAAGCAAGACAAGTGGATATGGTAAAAAGAAAGTCATTAACCAAGATTAAATCAATTAAACCCCACACATATGCTTGTTATCTTTTTTCTTATGGTCTTCCAAGCAAAACATTGGTCTTTTGGTTTGAACTACTGATAGGGTAAGGCATGTTCTTCACTATCTTGGTCTTGTAAAAAAAGTCCCTCTTAGGTTCATCTAGGGTCACAATCAAACACTTCATCCATCCCAAACATTTATCATCCCATCCCACAAAAAACTTTAGATCTTTAAAAACATCATTATCTAGACTCGGGTACATCCTTAAACCAAGACAAAACCATTTATTTAATTAGGTGTGTGGGGATGAATCCTTCCTAACACACTTAGTTAAATTATCACCCTTTTGAACGAGTTAATCCTAAGATAGCATCTAACATCTTGGGATCTACAAGTCTATTATCCAAGTCAAATCAAACCAATACAATCAAAATCAAACCCTAAGTCTAGCATTGATGCAAATTCCTAAAAATTTCAACACCCATATCATTCACCCCTTTCATCCTTCATCTCATCATTGGTCCTAAATCCCTTAGAAGTCAACAAGGTCAAAACACAAGAAGAACATGGAATATAAACTCGATTCATACATCATGAGTAATCCAAATCAACCAAACTATCAAAGCCTTACAATGTCGATTGATTATCAAAACTCACATTTTTACAATCCATACATGGGATCATTATCTCCTACAAACCTCAATGGCACAAAAAAATTGAGTTTTTCCAATCTAAATGTTGGAACACCTTTCCCAAAGGTAGATTTAAATCAAAGTCCAAACCTACAAATCTATGAACCAAAAAATCAATGCATGAGCCTTCAACAAAACAATATTATCCCACCAAATCCATACATGCCAAATGTGAATATACCAAGTACAACTTTACCAAACATAAACATGTTGGAATCAAGGAACATTGAGAGGGGGGGTGAATCAGTGTTCTGCAATTTTTAACTTTATTCATTTGACCTTTAAAGCACTTATAACATTCAACCAAAAGAAAGATGCATGAACATAAGACAAGAAACCACAACACCATAACACAAGGATTTTTTTATGTGAAAAACCTGTTAGGGGAAAAACCACGGTGGAGGTCAATCCACAATATGATCTGAGTATACTCAATTTTTTTTACAAAAGGAATGCACATGCATTCAGGCACATTGCCTAGAGCTCACTACTAAAAAACAGAAAGGCTCACTACCTTACAATCAATGTCAAAAGACAACTAGAGTGGTGAACTATGAAATAACATCTACAAATTCCTGAGAATAGTTCTGGTTAAGCACATTAATCACTTTCTTGACCTTTTGTTTGATTCCGCTCTTTTGCTTTGTTTTAATTCACATCACAAATCCTTTATTGCACAAGTGAAACTGTGCATAATCACTCTACAATCCTTCTGAATTTCACACACACATCAACACACTTCGTACAATCATCAAAATGATATAAACAATCGCTTATATATATCCACAACTAGAGATTTAATAAACCACATGTCAGCTTCAAAAAAATAGAAAATATTTACAAACTATCATATCAATCCATAAATAATTTTAAATGCACACCAACCAAAGTTGGCCACAACATAGTGAGGACCCAAATCAGCATGCTTGAACACAAAAAACTTAGACAATTACTCCTCGAATGTACCCAACGCGGTATATTCACTTAGTCGTCCTTCTTACACTATTAAACAAAAAATCAATCAATCAGATCTTTTGACTTGAACAAAAATCGATACAAGGCACTAGGATTCAAGATTAACATAGATCAAACACCAAACAACCTTCCCTGAGATCCAAAACTCAAAATAATAACAAAAAATTTGCATATGAATTGATGAACACAAATATGTTGGCTGCTCTGTTCTAACTTGACATATAACACTGATCTTCAATCTAACTTCCAGTATGATCAAATGCTAACGTGTGGATCGGGTAACTGACTAGGGTTTCCATCAATGACAACACCAAATGACATCTGCAATGTCTCTTGCCAAAAATCCCCCCCTTTGGAATTGATGGCAACACTTAGTGAAAAATGACTAAGTGTCGGATGAGTACCAACATAAATACATTGCAATCTCCAAAACTTCAAAAACACAACTCCCCTTGAGATGATTATAACATTTTTCACTGTCCCACTCTCCCCCTTTGACATCAATGGCAAAGGTAGGAATCCACATACCAAAAATCAAACAAAAACTTCTATGAACAAACTACATATGTGCAAACATGCTCCACTAACTTACATAAACTTGAATAGATATGCAAAATTTGTCTTCAATAGGTTCAAAATTGTGTCCCAATCCTTCTTGAGACTCTCCAAGATAGTCATGTGACCACATAACAAATAAGATGGTATCTCTGCTGACTCATGGTTCACTGGAACATTGACCGCGATGGCTTCTTGTGCTTCCTTCAATGCACTCAACATTGTTTCCATCTTCAGACCAATTAGGTCTCTAAGCTCACCTGATTTTTCCACAATTCTATCATTATCATGCTTCAAACTCTTTATCTTGTCAAGTAGGGATATAACCTGACCTTCTTGCTTTCCAACAAAAATAGTTAAAGGATCAAAGGCTTCAGAAATATCAGCTAACTATTTCTCATGATCCTTAATCTTCTTCTCATTGTCCTCAGTAAATTTAGAAAAAGATAAACATGACTTATAGACCTTTCCTTCTTCAGATAGTGCACTTTGAATATTCTTCACATAGGTAGCTAATAATGATTTGTCATTAGCAATCATGCTCTTTACCCTATTGAACCTTTTATCATCAAATTCCTTCTGTTCCTTATCCTCAGCTAACTTCTCAAGGGACTCAAAATGAGTACTTTCATAATTAATAAGCTTCTTCAACTCATTGGAGGGAGAACTGGATGGATCCTTAATATGAGAATGCATGATTCTCTCCAAGATGTCAGATGCAAGACTCAATAGCTCACTATCCTCAATGTGAGACTTCAACAATTCTTCCCTAGCCTTCGCCTGAGCAAATGATGAAACTTTCAATTTTTGAATCAGAGATAATGTAGCCAAATTAATAGGACCTTCATCCAATTCAAGGTCAAAATTTTCCTATTTCTATTCCAGAAATTTCTTCACTGCCTCTACAGTGTCTCTTGCTTCCATAGGAACTTCCTTTACTTCAACCTTCTTTTCTTCAATCACTGTTTCCTTAGCAAAAAATTCTTACTTTTCTTTAGGAATCTCAACTTCTTTAGCTGTCACATTTTTAGGAGCTTTAGTTTCCATAGGAACTTTTGTATTATGCACATCAAGAGGAATCTAAGTGTCCTCAACTGTATCTTCCTTTACCTCTTCAACCACTGGACCGGATGCAATATCTACATCATGACCTTCTTTAGAAACAACATTGATTATGTTCTTTAACAAAACTTCCTTTAGAATTCTTTCAGTTTATTTTGCTACCTCTTCAGTCTGACCAATAATAAGCTTGTTTACTCTTGTTTTGCTCTTGAAATCCTTCTTAGCACCATTCAAAATTGTCTTCATTTCCTCAATAGACATCACTGGACATAAATCTGCAAGAATGCATTCTCTCATCTCCTCATCTTCAGTTCTTGCATTCACTCTTCTCATTTCCAAAAATTCATGCAGTCCCTTAGGCAACTCAGACATGATCTCAATGAGAGTCAAATTGAAAGCATTCAAATACTTTATTGTTGCTTCTTCAAGAATTCTTTGATCAACACTATCAAAGGTATCATACCATTCACATAGTGGCTTAAGATTACCATCCTGGATTATGCCTCTCTCAACTTCCCTTATAGACATACCCACTTTGTCATTTTCATCTTCTTCTTTGCTTTCTATTCATCATTGGAGGGCTTTTCCTTATAGACTGTTGTTGCCTTTGTGCCTTGATGCTTAATTTCTCTCACTTCTTCATCATATTTTGTTTCCTCATCTTCCTCAACTGCAACATAAAATATTTCTCTTTTATCCTTCTTCATCTTTCTTTCTCTATCGGATGTCTTCACTTGAGCTTTCACAGGGCTTGATTTCGCTGTAGGACTGGATAAGGGTGCAGAGCTCCTTGTTGATCTAGATCGGGCAGAGGATGCTGCCAGGCTAGCAGATTTAGTTCTAGTAGGCTCTTCTTCAGCTTGTTGTCTCTTTCTACTAGCTTCTCTCATAGCTTCTGCAAATATACCCATGCTCTCTACAAAGGCTTCAACTTTCTTCCTTACCTTCTACACTATCATAGGTTTCTTCAACTGCTCATGTACTTGCATTTCTTTTTCTTCATAGATTCCAAACCTCTCTTCTATCGAATCTTGAGGTTTACTCAACAAATGTTGTGCATATAGTTCCAAGATGTTCTCCTCAACTTCATAGCCCATTGGCATAATCTAGACCATTCTAGGATCTGCGACTTCCATCAAGCGTTGATCAATATCAACCATAAAGCAGATAGTGTCCTTGTACTTCTCCACAATATACTTAGGAATTCTTTCTCTTTCTTGCATCTCACTATGAAAAGTCTTGAAATATCCCTAGATAATAGTTTTCCTTGTCTTACTATCACCAAATATGTGCAAGATATCTCTAATTTGAATAGCTATCAGTTTATTAGCTTGCCATTGTACTTTTCCAAATCTCAGAACTTCATTCATAAAGTAGAAGAACAAACACAACAGTAGATTACCATACTTAAAGGAATTCTTCTTATCTTTCTTGATCTTACCAAGATTCTCAATAAGCTGACTCTAGAGTAACTCACATAGCTCATACTCTACATTCTCCTTCACCATCTGATATGTTGCATAGATAGCTGTATCGGATACAAACTTATCCCGACTGGATTGATAGATCTTGTAACCAATGACCATCGAGGCAAATTTCACATCCGCATCTATTATGTCATTTATAGTCATAACTCTTTTATCAAACACTAAATCAGTTTCATCAATAACTGTCTGATTCTTCACGAACTTCAAGGTCAACAACCCACCAGAGGAATTTAAACTAGTAACAATGCTTATGGCTTCTTTTGTAATGTTTAAAGGTTGATTCAACCACATAAATTCAGCATGAACTCGACTCAAAATATACCAGACCCACTTGTTTTCTTCAAACATGAGAAATTTTATAATTTGCATGAATTTCTTCTCCTCTAAGGTTCTGAATTTGGGCTTTACCCTGAAATCTTCTCCAGCTATATGATTTGTATACAAATTCACCAACTGTTAGCTCCCTAACTCTTCAATATTTGCATGAATGTATGCCCTAATGTCTTCAATACACAAGATGTCATACGAAATAGACGAAAAATGCACCTAAGGGCTCTATCTCAACAAATTTTTAAGGATGCCACTTGAATTTTGGATGGGGTCTAACCTTGATATCAACTACCATTTTCACAAATTCACAAGTATCCCGATAAATACCTTTTCACTGGATTAGGGTTTGATCGTTGAATCACCTTCACATTTGAATCTCGCCACAATTCACTTGCAAAGCTCTCCAAACTTCTTCTTCTCAAAGTGAAAAGTGAAAAATGACCTTTTATCATTCGCGCACCTAAATTTTTGTCGCAATAAATACTTTTTCCCTAACTCATCCAAATACCCTATTTCCATACTCTGTGAAAGATAACTCTTATGCAAACCTTCAACTCTACATAAATACTCTCTAACTTTTTCAACAACATATGTAGATCATCAAAGCAATCACTTCACTCATCCATATCCTGACATCAACTACCGACAGGGGGTTTGAAGGATTTTCTTGACAGCTCCCCCTAGGCCAGAGGCCCTAAACTAATTCCTGGAGGAATTACCAACACTAGATTTTGGTGTGGAATCATTTCCTATAATAAATGGACTCTTCTTCACCCATATCTTCTTCATTTGCTTCTTGATCTCATCTATAGTAACTTTTCCTTTTCCCTTTTCATTCTTTTGCATGTTTTTCCTTTGATTTACCAGACCCTTTCTGCTTCTATAAAATCTAGCAATGTGACTGGATTTGTTCCAATTATAGCACACCACATTTCTTTGTCCAGACCAATTATTCCATTGATTTTCTCTTGATCTACAATGGTTAGCAATATGGCCAAATCTATTGCATGTATAACATCTGACATCTCTATTGAAATGGTGGTTTGACATGTTTTTGCATTCATTTGAATTATGACCATGATTATTGCAATTAAAGCACTGACTTGAGAATGATGGACCACTTGGATTCATTCAACTTCTACATTGAGCTGCCATATGACCAAATTTAGTGCAAACAAAACTGTAACCATTGAACCTTTGAACATTTGGTTGTCTTACCAGATACCTTCCAGCTTTATTCATCTGATTTCCTTGCCTAAATCTCCTTTGTCCAGATCCAGAGCTTTCTCCTCTCTCATATCCAAGACCTCATTTGTCACCTTTAGTCCTCTGACTTTTAATCAGTTCATCAAGCTTGGCTAAGCTAATCTTGAACTTCTCCTTGAATTCATTTGCAGTAGCAAGTTCATCTCTGAGATCAACAATCTTCTTTTCAAACTCTTCATTATTTCTAGATTTTTCCAATTCAAGCTCCAACTGATTGAATCCATCAGTAATTTGCATTCTTCAGTAATTCAAGGGCAAGATTCTCTTCAGTCTCCTTGGTCATCCTCATCACAATAGATTCCATCTTATTCTTTAGGACTGCATTATCTTTGGAAAAAATTTCACATTTTTTTGTCTTTTCCTTCAGGGCTTGACTCAATTGTTCATCTTCAATGCTTTTACTCTCTTTTTGCTTGATCTAATCACAAAGTTCCCTTCTCTTCTCCCTGGACTTATTGATTTTATCTTTCAATGATTGAATGAATTTCTCAACATTCATGAGGCTTGCTTGCAATTCCCAAAATTTAGATTTTGACTGATCAAGATCATCTAGGGCCACCAAAAGTTGTTGCTAAAGACTACTTGAATCCATTGAATTACTTTCCCGGATCTTCCCCAAGCTTTTAAACTTCTTCTGAGGAACTAGGCTCTAATACCGATTGTTGGAATCAAGGAACACTGAGAGGGGGGGTGAATCAATGTTCTGCAATTTTTAACTTCATTAATTTGACCTTTAAAGCACGTATAGCATTCAACCAAAAGAAAGATGCATGAACATAAGAAAAGAAACCACAACACCATAACACAAGGATTTTTTTATGTGGAAACCCTGTTAGGGGAAAAACCACAGTGGAGGTCAATCCACAATATGATTTGAGTATACTAAAAAATGCTTACAAAAGGAATGCACATGCATTCAGGCACACTGCTTAGAGCTCACTGCTCAAAAATAAAAAGGATCACTACCTTACAATCAATATCAAAATTTAATTGGAGTGGTAAACTATGAAATAACATCCAAAAATTCCTAAGAATCGTTCCAGTTAAGCACATTAATCACTTTCTTAACCTTCTATATGATTCCACTCTTCTGCTCTATCTATTTTAATTCGCATCATAAATCCTTTATTGCACAAGTGAAACTATGTATAATCGCTCTACAATCCTTCTAAATTTTGCACACACATCAAAACACCTCGTACACTCATCAAAATGATATAAACAATCACATATATATTTGCAACTAGAGATTTAATCAACCACATGTCAACTTCAACAAAATAGAAAATATTTACAAACTGTTGGCTCAATCCATAAATAATTTTCAATGCGCACCAACCAAAGTCAGCCGAAACATAGTGAGGACCCAAATAAACATGCTCGAACACAAAAACACTTAGAAAATTACTCCTCGAATGTCCGCAACACACTATATTCACTTAGTCGGCCCTCTTGCACTGTTAAACAAAAAATCAATCAACCGGATCTTCCAACTTGCACACAAATAAATACGAGGCACTAAGATTCAAGATTAACATAGATCAAACACCAATCAACCTTCCCTGAGATCCACAACTCAAAATAATAACATAAATTTTTTGTATGAATCGATGAACACAAATCTTTCAAATGCTTTGTTCTAACTTGACATATAACACTGATCTTCAATCTAACTTCCGGTACGATCAAATGATGACATGCGGACCAGATAACTGACTAGGGTTTCCATCAATGACAACACCAAATGACATGTGTAGTTTCTCTTTCCAACAAAACATTTCAAATCCACACTTGGTAAACTTTGAGATAGATATGTTTACAAATCATACAAATGTTGTTCAAAGTCCAAACAATATGTTAATGACTCCATGTATTGATCCAAGTCAAGGTAACACCATACAAAATCAAAGTTACCTAAATCAAGGAAATGTGATTCCCAACCACAACAATGTTCAATTTCAACCTATAATGCAAAATCTAAACATCATCCCAAATCAGAACATTGTCCAAAATCAATTTGTCCATGATCCCATACAAACACCACAAGTATCCATTCCAAATTTTCTTGAATAAAAACCAAATCAACTATATCAAGGGTGTCAAGATAAAAATCAAGACCAAATTTGGTGAGATCAAATTGCTACACTTACCAAAATAATTGATTCATTGCGTCAAGAGACATCTCCACCTAAAAATCAATACACTCTCCCATTTGTTAAACCATGTCATCAAAGCATTGATTTGTGTCGACAACCACATCAAGAACAATATCTCCAATGTCAATAGGTTGGACATCAAGATCAACAACATCAACAACAAACCCAACCTCCACATCTCAAAGATCAATCACCACATCTCAAAGATCAATCACCACATCTCCAAAATCAATCACCACAAGGTCAATTTAAAGTACAAATCTCACAAGGTAAAAAATAAAAATACACACCACTTGGGAAACCAATCGAATCAATCATGCAACCGTTGGTACAAGAAAATCTCATCAAAATCCCCTTTTATGAAAATTATCAAGAGCCTCAAGTTAAACCACCAGGGTATAACGAGAAGCACTATTGTGATTTTCACAAAATAAAGGGAAACACAACATTAAATTGTATTCGACTCAAAAATATTATCCAAGAACTTACTGATCAAAAAATAATAACCATTGAGGAAAACGAGGAAGATTCAACCATTAGTGATAGCATTGAAAATCTCTCCACCACAATTGTTGAAAACAAGGATCAATTTCTATCCATCAATGAGCACCTTGAATATGTTTCTACTTCATTTGAAGATCAACTCAACATATATCAAGAGTCACTTTTTGATCATGATAAATGATAAATACCCCTCAACAATATCCAATGATGATCTATTCAAAGGAGTGTTAACATTATTTGATCCTATAATCAGCAATCCTTCCACCATTAATCATGTTGAAAATGTCTCTACATCACCTAATGAGTTAGATGACATATCTCAATAATTTATTCCAAAGCATGATCAACATCTTTCACCAAAGTCTAACAATTGTCCTTTCCAAGACATATTGGCATCCTTTTACCTCATGGTTATAAATACTGAAGGAATCCTCAACTCCACACTTGATCCAAGAAGACTCAAAGCTCAAGAGGATGTTGAGCCACTTCCCATGCCTAATGAGGATATCCAAGAACCCTTTATAACCAATCCATCCTTTGAAATTAACCCATGTCAAGAACTTGATCCAAAGTATGTCAAAAACAATTCCAACATTAATCAAGATCAAGAATTCGTATCTCGAAGATACTACAATGATCTAATGGACACTCTCTTATCTATACAAGATGTCACAAATAATGATCATATTCATATAGCACATACTCATCCATCTACCCATGAGATGCTTTCTTTGGATGGACATGTAGATGATCTTCATTCAAAACAAGAGTCTCATACTCTTGATATCATTATCAAGGAACAAGAGTCTCCTACTCTTAACATTTATACACATGATCAAGATATAGAAAAATCTAGAGACATATAAAAAATGGGTCATGAAGAAGGCTTCTACATAAGTTGTGAATCAGAAACATCCTATGAAGGCATACCAAATATGAATCATGAGGAATACTTTTACGTGGATAGTAAATCATCAACACCCCATGAAGAAGCCTTAAGATCTAATATTCCACAAGATCAAGCCAAACATATGAATCAGGAAGTTATCTCACTTATGGAGGATCCTATCACTTATAAACTTGGGTCACTTACCTTTTTTAGGGAAAGCTATCTTATCAATGAAGAAGCTATCACCTTTGAAGATCCACAACAGAGTAGAGAAGGAGTAACACCTTTTTTCCAAGGTAAATCATATCCTATTGCAAATAAAATGTTTCAACAAATGAATTATCAAGGTAGAGGATTAGGCCTACATGAACAAGGTATCCTAGAACTAGTGCAGATTATTGGCAATCCTAAGCATCAAGGTCTTGGTTATTTGACAATGAATGGATCTAAAGATATCTGTGATACCTCTATAATATTGGGGGAAATTTTATCTAGTGCAAACATCAACATAGGGGGCACAAAGAATCCTCATGATGAAATTGATGCCAATACAACAACCAACCATGTCATGAATCTTCATCCACCCATCACCCTATCCACGAATGTGGACCAACATCAAAAGAAAGATTTGAATCAAATACATATGGATACCAAATAATACAAAGAAAGATTATCCCTATCAAACTCCATTAGTCAAAGAAACTATGGGGAAAAATAAAAAAAGGGAAAAGTATCCATCAAAGATGTCCACAAAGGACAAAGCAGGCTTCTCAAGCAATGTACAAAGTATATCAAGCAGTTGGTCCTAATTCCATTCACACTTTTGTATCCACCCATTATTGCTCATCATCCCAAGTTTGGAGAGTCAAAGGTTCCAAACTATCAACCAATCCATCTCCTATTCCTAAACACACAAAACCATCCACGCCTCCATGCATGATATCCAATTCTTACATTGACCATGTATTGGCATCCAACCTTTGTCATAAGGATTCAGAAGGCATCCTATTGTGATATGCGCACAAAGACAAAGTTAACTCTGGTATAAAAAAAGAAGATTAGGAATCTCAAAAGTTGCATTCAAGTGCATGTATCTTGGTAAAACAACTTCTTCAGGTAGGATATCGATGAAACATTAGGATAGAAGCATCTACATCAACAAAACTAGGTGATTCAACATGAGCTTAAAAATATTTCATAGAAAAATACAAAAAACAATAAAATCAAAAAATCATGAAAATAGTAAAGATAAAATTTATCCTCTAGTGAAAACCACATGGGTGGTGCTTTGGGTAGGTACCATGATGAAAACCTGGAAAATAGGCGTCATGTGTAGAATTGAGCATCTAAGTGCCCCACTTCAGGTGGAAGCATCTCATCCCATCCATAATAAATCCAACATTCCATCCATCTTATCCATAATAAATCCATACATCCATAAACCATTGATCCAATCCATTTTCATCCATGTACATCCATTTTTCTACATCATCTTAATCTTGAAAAAGTTTGGTGTACACTTTACACTTTCTTATGGTAAACATCTTGACATGGGTCATTTTCATTGATCCTATCCTACCTAGCATTATTTGAGCCATGAAGCACTATTTAAATGAAGCATTCCTCCATTCAAACACCTTATCTTATCACAAGATAATCCTTGGCATCCTTTGTGTGCTTACCACATCCATCCATCCAAGCACCTATCCAAGCATCCATCCATGGCATTCCATACATTGCTAGACACTGGGGGCAGATATTTACATCTTGCTTCGGGAATAAATCTTGATCTATACCCTCCAACTTATGTGGTGATCCGAACATTGGAAAACATGAAATCAAATCGGTCAAAGCATTTGTGAGCCAAAATCCAAATCACTAGCCCATGACATATTTTGACAAGAAGATGTTCCTTATCAAGCATTATCTTTCATTGAACATCAATCCAAACAATCAATATTAGTTGCATCTAATTTATACTTCAATGTCACATCAAATCATTCAAACATATTTTGTTCCAAAATCAAGCTTCACAATCATCAATCAATCAAATTCAATCAATCCCTCATCATCTTGGGATATCCTTCCCAATCCTTGTGTTGCTTAACACTATCCTTGCATTGTTGTGTATCCTCAACAATGTTATCATCATCAATCATCAATTAATGAAATTCAATCAATCCCTCATCATCTTGGGATATCCTTCCCAATCCTTGTGTTGCTTAACACTATCCTTGCATTGTTGTGTATCCTCAACAATGTTATCATCATCAATCATCAATCAATCAAATTCAATCAATCCCTCATCATCTTGGATATCCTTCCCAATCCTTGTGTTGCTTAACACTATCCTTGCATTGTTGTGTATCCTCAACAATGTTATCATCATCAACATCAATCAATCAAATTCAATCAATCCCTCATCATCTTGGGATATCCATCCTAATCCTTGTGTTGCTTAACACTATCCTTGCATTGTTGTGTATCCTCAACAATGTTATCATCATCAATCCATCAATCCGATCAATCAACCTTAGCTTGGTTTTTAAAAAAATCCCAAATAGAGCACTGATATCATATCCATATCCAAATCATCAAAATCATGCGAAAATTCAAAAACATCCAAAACATATCAACATCCAAAAACACATAAAAGTCAAAAAAATGTCAAAAACATGCTATCCGAACTACATCGTCTCTGAGCTTAAACATAGGCAAGGCTAATATTTGATTAGCCCCTGAGACACAAAAACACAAAAACATTAAAAACAGACACAAAATCTAAAAACATTCATAAATATCATAAAACACCAAAAACATTGGAAAATTTGAAATTCAAAACATTTGTAAAACATCTTGGAAAAAACCCAAAAATAGCCTCAAAACATTTCAAAACATTAAAAACATCCAAATATTTGAAAAAATCCATCCGTCCCATTTCGCTTTCACTTGCAATAATCAATCATCCATAATAAATCAATCATCACCTTCATTATTTGGCAACACAAACATAAACAACCACAACAATCAACAAAAGCAAACTTCAAACGCAAAACCAAAATCGAAACAACAAACTTGTAAATGCAAAATCAAACTCTTGATCATTCGCAAACATGTCAATCGACCTTATATCAATAGCCTTTCAAACAACCTATCAACTTTCCACCATCCACTAACATGTCTTGGGATGCATCCTTCCTACAATGGGCATTATCTATTGACAAATCACTTTGGATACTTATCCTAAACAAAACACATCCCCTTGGCTAGAGGTATGAAGAACATTGACTTGTTTGTGTACTTGATCTTTTCTTTTGATTTATCTTATTGTGCTCATTCCAATGACCTCTCGATGATGTATAATCAAAACGATTTAGAGAGAAAGGAATGGGGCATTGATCATTATCTTTCATTTTTTGTGCTTGTTGTACGTTCTTGTAATATAACTTGGTGAATACTTGCTTTGTTAGATATGGATGGAAGGTGTTTTGGACAACTTGTTGACTATTACATTGTTAGGTTTTTCCTTTCCGTGTTTTGGTCTGAGATGTTTGAAACTTCTAAAGTGCATCCTAGCAGGGTTTCTGTATGTCAGGTGTGAACAAGAATACTCCTATTTGATTGTCAAGTCAAAGTCCATCACACTAGGTACAATGCCATCCTGGTTCTTTATACCTTGATGCATCGTATCTATGTGTGTTATCAAACATAAGGTAAGTAGGCCCTTTAAAATACCAATTCCTCAAAAGCATTGCATCATCATCATCATCATCATCATCATCGTCATCTCTAATAAAGTCTCGACAGATCATGGACTTGTTGGATCCTCTTGTCATCCATCTTATTCTTCTACTTATATCCATCTTATTCTTCTTATTATTCTATCTTTACTAACATTTCTATCCAAGTATTAAGTGTGTGTAATATATCAAAATATACATGAGGCTACCCATGGCTGATGAACTATCTACATCATCAAAATTTTCTACATCAAACATTCGAGCTGAACAGATCTTGAATCTTTATTGCGAGCTCGACCCAAAATTGAAACTTTTTGCCCGATCTCTCGAGGGGGCAGTGTACCAGTGTAATTATTTTCACTGGGGAAACAATGAGGCATCCAAAAAATTAGAATTTTTTTGAATTTTGATCTCAGAAAGGTTATTCTTTGAACCAAAGTAGCAGGTACATTGCTTCAAAGAGGGGAAAAATGTAGACATGTAAATTATATTGATTGATATCGTGCACCTGATCTTGATTCACTAACATTAGTTCTCTCTGAATCACCTCTTTACTAACCAATTTAATTGAATAACCCTTATTTAATTAAATTCATCATAATTCATCTATTAATTAAATAAATCAATTTTATTTGATTAAATCATTATCTTTTGTTAATTAAATAGATCATTTTAATTGATTAATCCTAATGTTCCTATTTTAATTAAATAAATCACTTTATTTGATTAAATCATATTTCATCTCCTATAAATTAAATAAACTAACCTTTATTTGATTTAAGTCTAACACCATCCCTTTTTAATTAAATAAATCAAACTTTATTTAATTAAATCTAATATCCATTATTCCTCATTTTGATTTAAATAAATCTAAAAATCTAAGTCAAAGTGTTAAATCAAACTAACCTCCATTTAAGTTAATCAAATCCTGATTAACTCTAACTCTAATCCATCAAATTATCTAGATTTTGCAACTTGTGCAAGTAAAACAATTTAATTGATTTATAAATTCTTCTATTTTCATTCAAAAGGACATCTCATTGGAATATTCTCTCCATTTGAAATTCTCCCTCCCAAAAGGTCTTGTCCTCCAAATTGGCATTTATGACTCTTACAAGTCTTTTTTTCTTGAGCCAAGTGGCAATAACATACTCAATATCAAAGTCACTAAGGAGCATGAACCACTTTTTCATTAGACCAATAAGAGCTACTTTGAACAAAAAATAATTCAATGGGTCAATTTTAGTGATCAAATTATTTGTATCATTAAGTATGTAATGCCAAATTTTATGTGTGGAAAACACTACTATAATACAATATTTCTCCATGGATGAATAATTGAGTTCACATCCATCCAATTTCTTGCTAAGGTAATAGATGACATTCTCTCTTCCTTGATCATTATGTTGAGATAAGAGGGAACCTAAGGCATGTTACATAACTAATATGTATAACAACAAAGGCCTATCTAAAGTGGGTGACACTAAAACAAGAGGATTGGATATGTATTCCTTTATGTAATCAAATTATTTTTGACATGATAGATCCCACTCAAAGCTGACATTATTTCAAATTAGATGTGAAAGGGATGACACTTATCTACTAATTGGGAAATGAATCATCTAATAGCTTGGATTTTTCCATATAGATTGTGTAGTTGTGTAAGGTTCCTAGGATGTGACATTTGTGTTATTTCTTTTACTTTAGCTGGATCTACCTTGATGCCACATCTAGAAATAATGAGCCCCAGGATCTTGCCTAATTTGACTCTAAAGACACATTTTTTAGGATTTAATATAACTTTATTTTCTTCAAGCCTCTGAAAGATATGATTCAAGATGAATGGGTGATCCATTTTTATTTTTGACTTTCCTAAGATGCCATCCATACAATCTTCAATAATATCATGTATCAGATCATCGAATATGACAATCATGACCCTTAAGTATGTGGCACTAAAATTTTGAGACCAAATGGTATGCATTTATAATTGAATGTTCCCTTTGGGGTGATAAAAGTTCTCTTATGTTGGTCTTTATGTGATATATAAATTTGGTTATATCCTAAAAATCAATCTATAATGGATACCATCTCATGACTAGCTATCAAATCTATGATCATATCAAAATTTGAAAGTGGAGAATCATCCTTGGGGAAAGCCTTCTTAATATCTCTAGAATTTGTACAAACTCTAATTCCTTTAGTTTACTTGCTTACATATACTACATTAGAAACACACTATGGATAGTCAATAGGCTGAGTGCATTTGACATCTAGCAACTTCTGAATTTATTCATTGACTAAAAGGGGCACCTTAGGATGCATTTTTCTTATCTTTTGATGAACTAGTTTAGGATCAGTGCTTACCACAACATGATAGACAACCAAATATAGGTCCAAGATAAGCATGCTAGTATAGGACCAAGTAAATATATTTGGATAATCCCTAAGTATTGCTGAGATGATTGTCTTTAACTTAGGATTTAAAGTAGCTTTTATTTGTGTCAACTTAGGTGGCTCCTCTATACTCATATTTATGCCCATAGCTTCCTCAATTACCATAAGTATGTTGATGAAACCAATAAGATTTAGAAGCCTTATGATCTCCTAATGGAATATGGGTATGGGATTGCATAAGTTCTAAAATGGACTCATTATTTTGAAATGAATTCAAAGTAGGAGGATCATGTTGGTTTCATTCAATGAGTTTGGGGTATTCTAGGTTGAGGTGGATAACAAGGATATAATTATCTTGGAATAGGTTCATGGCACAAAGCTCTTTGAAAGGACTAGGAATGACACTTGCTTCTCTATTGTCAAGATCATAAGAGGTGTTCCTAACATTATCAAGAAAATATATAAGGGTATCATAATTCTCATTGTAATCATCATATCCTAAGCCACTAGTTCCATCATTGGTGGGTATATCAATAGGATCAATGGGGCCTTACTCATGCAAACCAAGACATTTTTCCTTATAGTTTATTTTAATAAAAAATGTGTAAGGGAATGACATATGCATTCTTTAAATCAATTAGAAACTAGTCATCTTTGTAAAGACACATAGGATCAAATCCTTCTATGTTCTCATCACCAAGATAACCGTTGAGAGGGAAGATAGTGGGCTCCCATTGCAATATGAGGAGGGGATCTTGAACCTTTGGGTGAGGTCGACCATAGGATCGAGGTGAAATGGATAACTTGGAAATGTGAAGGGATTTATGGATTTGGTATTCTCCACATCCTTTATCAAGGATTTGAAATTTGGATTTTAAGGATAATTGTTTAGTAAATGGAGTGGAATATGTAGAAGGTAAATCACCATGGTCAATGTACGATGTGAATTTTGTGGAATATTATTTGGAGATAATGTTAGAAGATGGACATGGTTTTCATATTTACCTTCTAAAATTTTACAATATTGATATAGTTGATCACTAGGAATAGAAATTTCCACACCATTGTATGAGAACTTAAGACATTGATGTTATGTAGAGGGTATGACTTTTATTATATGGAGCCATGGTCAGCTAAGAAAGATATTGTATGTCAGGTATATATTTAGAATATGGAATAAGGTATGTTGAAATGAGGTTCCTACTTTGTTGGGAAGGTAAATAGCACCTTTTTTTCTCTTTATACATTAGTGTATTCCTTGATGGTAATATTGTGTGATCCCAAGGCTTCTATCTAATAAAACAAATGTTTAGGCTTGACCCATTATATATGAGCACACATTTTATCTTATGGTTGGAAATGAAGGCCTCTATGTGGAGGGGATGATTATATTATTGATCAAATAGAGAAAAATCATTTGGAGTGAATGTGAGGTGATGGATTGTGGAAAAATGACCAATAAGGGCTTGAAAGCTTGAGGGGTCAATATGTTGTGTTTTTTTCACACATACACCCCACCGGAGGTGGGGGCCCTCCTTTTTTCTTTTGATTTTCTGTTGTGGCATTTCACCTTTTCCCCTTAAGGAATAGGTTCCTCAAATTTTTGGATTTGCTTCACCTAATTGAGTTTCAATGTTTTATTTGCACTTTGGGTGTTTTTTCTTTGCCATGTTTTCATCTTGTTTGATGCTTAAGAGTTATGGGTTCCATGTAAATTTTCCTTAAGTATCAAATTGGGAAAGTTTCGTAGAATCCACCCCTAGCTGGATTTCCCGAAGGTCTTATCATTCGTTAAATTCACCTCTCAATGGATTGTCTGAAAGGGTGTCATCTCATGGATTTCCCTTAGTGTCAAATTTTCCCAAAGGAAGAATAGTTCAAGGAATCCGCCCCTCGACGGATTCCATGAGATCTGTTCTCGTCGCTAAATCCAAGGGTTTCCAGATTCCTCAAATTTGCTTTGGTGTCATTTTCCCAAAATTTTGAGGTGTCTTATCAACACATTTATTGATTCTATAGTCAATGTACTTTGACATTAATGTGATAATGTAACACGATTTATATGCCTTTTGCCTCATTATTCATTATTTTTTTGGAGAGCTACATTTGTGGAGAGAATTTGGGCATTCTTGCATTTGGAAGGCATGTATTTCTAATACATTTAGGCATCAACTAGGGGTTTTTGAGTAAGCATTTGTGAAAATATTTTCAGTCTTCTATCTTGAAAGGTAGGGTTTCTCACCCACTGAATGTTCCATTGTGGTTGCATTAAGAATTTTTATGATCTCTTGATGATTTTATGAAATTGGTTTGATGTTGCTATTTACATTTTATGGTCACTTGGTTTTATAAATGCCACTTCGAGCTTGTTTCATCTGCATTTGATTTCATGTGGGCATGGTTTTGATTGATCAACATTTTTTTTTTCCCTTGATTTTATGCTAGGGTCTTGGTTTTCTTTCATTTGGAGTCGGTTAGCTAGGGAATCATTGTAAAGGGTTTGGGTTCTATGGATTTTCATCATTAAACATGAATTAGGGAATCCATATGTGTATTTCAATGAGCTAGGGTTTCAAGATCTCAATTCCAATGATGCATTTTGCTTGCATGATATGAGTTAGGGTATACATTTGTGTCAAAATGATCAATTTACTTGCAGTGCTCTAATTTTAAGGATCGATATGTAAAAACTCTAATTCTGTGCATAAACCCTAGTTTGTAGTTTTAAGAATTGAATTGTGATGCCAAATGATCTATCGATGACTTGATCTTGGATTTGGTTTGAAATGTAATATTTTTATTAAGATTTAAGTTGAATCTTAGTTTTCTAAGTGAAAGGATCTCAATGAAATCAAATCTTGAGTTAGAATTTTAGGATACCCTCGTGAAATCCTTAGCGTTGTGAAATCCTTGAAGGCATAAACCTTCGCTGAATCTGTCCTTAGGTGGAAAAATTGAGAGTGGTTTTCTTTGTAGAATCTGTGTGGACACATAATGCCTGAGATTCAATCCTTTCATAGAATCCTTGAAGCCTCGAATTCCCAAAATCCATGTAGGCTTGAAATCCCTAAAGTTGTGAGAGGCATGATTTATCTTTTAAGATTGATCTTGGGAGTAATGTAAGATGAGTTTTATGGTATCAAGGGTGTTTGGTAATTGAAATTTTACTAAGCTTCCTTTGACTCGTAGAATTTTCCTAAGCAAAGACTACTCGAAGGTCTCACCTTTAGTGAAATCCGTGGAGGTGTGGATTCCCTGAAATCCATTCATATCCAAAATTTGTGAAGAAGGGAAAAAACAAAAGTTGTTTAATGATTAATTTTAAAGCGTTTATAACTTGATTTTTATGATTTTTATGATGACTTGAGATCAATTATATATTGAATATGTACTTTCATGATTACTCCAAGAATGCAATCAGGTTTTAGTGATGAATCATACTTGACATTTTAGTAATTATGGTCTTTTAATCAGATGCAAGAAGAATCCAACAAAGGGAAGGATTCTAAGGTAAAATCAACTGAGCCAGTTAAGGAGGAACTTACTGGAGCTAAGAGAATGAAGTATGACTTAAAGGGAACAAATCCAAAAACAATGATAATCTTAACATGGGGTGAGGATGGAGATACTAATATGGTCCATGTAGATTATGAAGACTTTAGGCAAAGAATGAATTGCAATGTACCCACTCCCTTGGCACAAATATTGGTACATACAGGGTTGGAACAAACTGTTGGATTCCCACCTTAAGTGCAGTGCCAAAAATTAATCATGGAGTTTTCAAAACACTATGACTCATACAAAAGAGTGATTGTTGAATCTCAAGGGAGAGTAATGGCCCATTTTACTGAGGAATCTATAGCGAAGGCGTTCAACATTGGATCACATTAGAAGCTAGTAAAGGTAAAATTGAAGATGACATAACAGTTCTATGATGATGATCCAACTTAAGCTTTGGAGATGATGAATACCAATTGGATGGAGAAGCCAAAGTCCCATTATTCTAAGCTTCCCAAACAATTACATAGGAGTAACTTTAAGTTGGAGTATAATGACATGATTACTCTCCTTAGTAGAGTAATGGGATTGGAAAATGATTTTATCTTCAAAAGTTGGATGTTCTATGTCATCTGCTAGATTAAGAAAGGAACTCATTATCACTGAGCAGACACTATTAGTGATAATTTAGACTTGCAGTTGAGAAGTGTACATGAGACTAATAAGTTTACCATGACATCATATATTGTGTATATGTTTGCTTGGCCTTCAAGTATAAGGGTCTAAGTTACAAAGGGACAATAGGCCAAGATAGGGTGTATGACATTTACCATAATTTATAGTTTAATACTTATAATTATAGGAGGGTCAATGATGATTTTTTAATGTATATTACAAGAACTCTATAGGATGCTCTCCATGTGAGAATTTATGCAGAAGCAATGGATCTCATCAAGAAATATAGATTCTGGTTCATTCAATTCCCAAGGTTTACCTATATTAGAGTACATGGATCCCCACAGGTTCTATTCAAGCTTCCTAGGTACCCCATTGATAAGCTCATATTACTAGAGTTGACTAGGCAGTTGGCTGCATTTGATGTTATTTTGAAGAATATGCATAAAACTGGGTTTGGTACTGACTTTCCCTTGAGAATTGGTAGCTTGGAGGCATGTCCATCTATACATAGTGAACATCATTTAGAGAAAGAGATGGCTCACTTACATTTGTATTCTCATTATGATAGAGGTAGCTTTGATCCCTATGGAGTTGAACAAAAGATGGAAAACATGAATTATAGACATAAGGAACATATTGAAGACTATTGGGAAAATTGCAGGGATGAATTTGAGGCTATTAAGAGAAAATGTTCAAGGATTTCCTTGAAAATGATCAAAATTTATAGAGTGTCCAATGTCCCTAATCAGGTGGATGATGAGGAGGGTCCTATTCAGTATCATGTTTACACGCAATATCAAGATAGGCCACTTCCTACCATCAATTGGTTAGAGGATGAAATTGTTGATTTGGATCAAATTATTGATCTTGTGTTGAGGTATTCCAAGCAATGGGTAAAACACAAGGTATTGGAGTTAGAAGGTATAGGTACTAAGTTCACATTTGATTTATTGGGATACTTGGACTCTCATTCAAAAGAGGAAACTAAGAACACACAAGATGACACTATAGTTCCTCATGAATAGGAAGGTATAGAAGAATCATATTTTGTGATCAAAAGAAGAAATAGGAGTCAAGATAAAGGAAAAGAGCTTAAGATACAACCTACTACAAAAGAAGAAATCCAACAAAAGAAATTGTTGAAGAAGGAAGTGTAGAGGTTCAACCCTCTAAGAAATGAAGACTTGTTACAGAAGGACAAAAGATGGCCAAGTCAAAGAATTAAAAGGTTGGTGAAGAGGACACAACTCAAGTTAAAGTAATTGATATAGAGAGTTATGGAGAGAAGCTATAGGTATATGTTAGAATAAGTTCTCCCAAGTAGAAGGTTCCTCCTGCAGAAAATGTTGAAGACATGGTGAATGAACATGGGGAGAATCTTGAAAAGACATCTACTAATGAAACTAAAGTGTAAAGAGAGCAGTTATAGGAAATAATACTCCTCCATCTCCTATTCAAAATGTGTAATTTGATGAAGAGGTTGCAAGTGAGGAAGAAAATGTCTCTAGAAACCCTGAACAAGAAGAAGATGAAGATGCACCAACACCCAAGAGTGGAGAGTTGAGTGATTTCAGAAGGAAATTGGAACAAATGGTCCTAGAAGTACAAAGTAAAGATGAAAAATTAGAAATAATCGAGGCAATTCCTTCTCAATCTCCTGAGAAGGAACATGCTCATGTGTCAAATACTGAAAATAAAGATGAGGGACAACAAGATCGGGATGATACTGATAAAAATCCAGAGGACATTGAATATTATCCATACAAGGATCAACATGAGAATAATGTTTCTTTAGATAATGTAGAAATGGAACAATCAAATGCTCCTAATTGGTTGAAAGAGAGATTGAATCCCAAGCCAATCATTATGGAAGAAGAGACTCCAGATTGTGGTAAGTTTCTAGCTAGTTTGGGTAAATCAAAGGAGAGAAAGAAAGCAAGGATAATCTCTAGAATGACAAGGGATGAAGCTAACAATAGAGTTATCCATATTGCTACTCCTGTAAATGACAAGCACAATGAAGAGGTGAACCCATCTGACTACAAGGTAGAAACTATCAATTTAGGCCCATCTTAAAAGGAACAAGAGAAGGAAGATTTATAGGAATCTGTGCAAGTCATTCTTAAGAGGCTAGATAATGAAAAAAGGAAAAAGAAAAGTTGAATTTTTTTTTGAAAGAGGTGCAAAGATATGTTCAAAATTTGGTTAAGCCTTTGCAAACACAAGCTAGTGAAGGTATCCCATTTTCAGAAGGGTTATTGTCTAAAGATGTTTCAGAGATTGAGAAGATGAGAACATCATTGGAGATTACTCAACAATGGATTGGCAGTGTAAGTCAAAGAGGAGATGCAATGATAGAAAAAGTGTTGCATACACATGAGAGGGATTCATATTTTCTTGAGGAGATGTCTCAAATCAGCTTAGAGTGTCAAATGGAAGATGATACAACTATTGCTGAGTTAAAGAAGGTAATGGAAATTCCAGGATATGTATTGAAAAAAGAGAATTTTCTCATAGTAGAAAATGTAAACAAGACAATGGAATGGAGAGAGGCATTAAATTTCAAGAGAGAGCTCATGATGAAGGAACTCAAGAAGAATTTAAATGTGGATCAACTACAAAAATGGTGGCATAAAGTTTATTCTCCAATTGACGACGAACCTATGGAAAAAGATCAATTTGAAGATGTAGCTATGTATATCTCTAACTTGGATAGATATCAAGGGTTACAAATAGATTGGGAAAGGACTTTGGTTAAATATGGAGAAGAGTAAAAGACAATTAAATTGAGAATAAATTTCATCCTAGTTATAGATCAGGCCGACGTTGATAGTGTGCTTTCAAATTATATTAGTGAAATTTCTAGAGAAGGAGAAAAGGACAAAGAGGACGACATGGCTTAACTTCATTGATCAATGTGCATACCACATAGGATTGCTGAGGTTACAAGTTGGTTGTATCTAGATTTTTGTGCCAAGACCTCTTATTAATTGTAAAATTCCTTTTGAGGCCAACTTTGTAATATTTTTTTACTAATTTAAATTAGGGTTATTAAAACTACCAAGGCTGATCTATTTGGCTGACCTCATGTAAAACCTAATTTAATTTCTCTCCTAGGCTGACATGTTGAGTGATTCTCTATATATTGAGGCCTCTTCCTCATTTGAAAGGTTGTTGTTGTTGATGCTATTGGACAAGAGATACTTGAATTGTTGCAAATTTTGGTGAAGTGAATGCAATTGAAGACATTGTATTTTGGTGTTCGTCCTTGTGTTATTTCATCTATGCATGGTTCTTATGTCTAAAATTTGTTATAAGTTATTTTGAGTAAGTGATTTCTTGATTAATCTTAGAGCTAGTTGCAGTTCATTTGTGTTTATGATAAAGTTTTTAAGGTGTTGAGGAATCTCCAGTTCATAGTTTTAGCAAATTGCTTATTGTAAGTTGTTGTGTAAAGTTATCTTGGGCCTACTCTTTGTTGCATTGAAGTTCAATTGTGAATGTTTATGTAATTCATGCTTTTGGGTGAATGTTTGGATATTTACAATATGAAAATCTTTAATACGTTTGGAGATTGCACTGTTCTTGTGGTACTATGGATTTAATCTTGGTTAAGCAAGAATTGGTTTTGGAAGATTGGCCCACCTTGAATACTCTATTATTTGCATGATTGATCTTAGGTTTTAAAATAGGATATTTCTCTAAACCCTCATCTTTTGCTATTTCTTTAAGATCATTGTTAGAATAGGATTTATAAAGCAACACCACATTGCTATATTTGATGAATTTCAAGCTTCCAAGATTTGATTTGTAAGGCCCCCTTGTGATTACCAAAAAACAACATTTTCATTGAGGTGTTTATGCATTGTCAAGACATGACATTAGAGACCTTGGGGTTATTTCTTGAGGCTTGTTGATAGAGATTTACCTTTCAAGAGAGATAGAGTACTTGTATTCTATCTAAGTTGTTGCATTGCTAAAAAAACCATCAACAAATTGGTGCTTGAAGGAGGGTTGATTCAACAAAGCTAGAGCATCTTTGGTCATCCATATCTCATTAAAGGTTCTAGAGAGAGACAAGATCTAAAGCTGATAAAGGGGACTTCTAGGAGTTAAAAGCTCCTACTAGGTCTAGAAGGACTAAGAAAAGTGAAGCTTCATCATCCACACACATCCAACCATCTTCTCCATATTCCTTTGCATCTGGTTCTTCATCATCTGATTCTAAACTTACTCCCATTCCTATTCAGTAGCTTTAGGTAGTCATCAATCAACCACTACCACCTCCACCATCAAAAATTATAATCCCATGCCTAAGAATTCCAAACATTTTTTTCGTTAAATTCAATGTTAATGATCCCAATAGAACAATCAAGGAACATATCAAGAGTTTTCAAACTACCCTCTAATACAAACTAATTAATCATGAGGATGTGGCATGCATAATCTTCTCGTATTCATTGGATACGGAAGCATTTTATTTGTATAATCACTTGCCCGCTAGTCCTATTACTATTTGGAATCAAATGAAGACTGCTTTTCTACAAAAATTCAAAATTCCTATCAATCCTAATGATTTATATATGTAGTTCATGTTGGTCAAGAGGCAAGTTAATGAGCCCATAGGTTCATTTAATAATAGGTTTCATCATGCCTACACCCGATTACGCCCACCATATGCTGTGGATGATGCATTAGCCAGGGAAGTTTATTATGACACCCTAGATAGTATTACTTCTATATTTATTAAGAGGATGCATCAACCTCCAACCACATTGATTGATGCATATGTGGAGGTAGTCAAGGCTAGTACAAATTTAAGGAAACATCTAGCAGGACCTTTGCCATCATTAGGACTATTTTCTCACCCTGGACAAGTTCAAGTATTAAACCAAGCTATGGCTAATCAGACTCCGATAATGAATCTAGTTCCTCATATGTCTTTGGTTCCACATCCAGGTTCTCCATTAAATCAAGCCCAACCAATTCCTAACTATTTGCAGAATTCAAGTCATATAGCATACCCTCAACAATCGGCCAACATCCCAACCTATTTGGAAAATTCTAAAGTATTGAACCAATCACAAAACTCAAGCTCACACCTTGTCTATTTGCAAAACTTTGAGTTCTATACCGACACAAAGTAATTCAGACAAAGAAATGCTAGATGAGTTGACAAAGCAAGTGAAGAAGTTTTCCATAGAGGTTTCCTATCTAAGGAATTAGAATAGTCAATTGTAGGCTACATAAAGAAGTATACAATCCAATTGAAATCGAGATAGCAGAGGTTTTACACAAGGTTAGGGACAAAGCTTTGAAAGAGGAAAAAGTTTGGGGAAATTTTTTGGGAGAGGTCAATCATCAAGGAAAATTTTTGATAGGAGGCCACCCCCGAGGTTGAACAAGACATGGAATACTACGCCTAATAGCGAAGGAGTCCTGACACCATTAGACCCGCTTGGTAATCAAGAGAAGTCATCAAGTGCAATCCTCTTGGTTGAAGCTACATTAGTTGGATATTATAGGCTCCATAAAATAACACAACATTATGAATTGGACTAATCCTGAATTCTAGACTACAACTACTATATTCCAAATGGAAGTTTAGTAGGTTACTGGCAATAATTCAAATGGACAAGAAATTGTACCATCAGATCCCTATGATTCACCAATATTGGTGTTGAATCAAGCTTCCCATGAAGTTAAGAGAATGGACTTGAAGAAGAATCAATTGAGCAAGGTACTAAGTTGGAACATGTATGTAATGAAGAATTAGTATCTCAATTGTTTGAAAACAATGATACTATTGATAATGGTCCTTTAGATGGAGAAGAATGTGGGATAAATGAAGTTCGAATGTTTCATCAATGTACAATGCCTTATGATATGAGGAATAGGCAAGCTGGAGGACCTTTCACCACTTCCACTCCTCCAAATAATTTCAGTACCCCCCGATCAAAATGTAAGCAACAATCCTTCTTACTCGAAAGTGCCCACATAATACTTTTCAAAAGGGGGACCTTCTAATTCTTCCAAAGGAGGACATATTGATGCTGGAAAGGAGAAGCAAGTGGAGCAAACTAAGAGCAATCAAATGATATGACTATGGCCCAAATTGGTGAATATGTGGTTGAAGAGCTTAAGAAGGTAAAGGTTATCCTCTCTTCTTTTGAATTATTAAGGGTTCCAACAATTAGGAGTGTTTTCCTTGACTCTTTAGGTGGAAATTTACCTTCTAAGTTATCACAAGAAACTTCTGCAAAAAGAGTTGGTTTTAGTGAACCAGTGGTCAAGGAAGTAATTGGGAAAAACCAAAGTTTGTAGCAAGAAAGAGACCAAGTTAACTAGCCATCTAAAGTTCAAGTCCAATTTTAGTCAAAGGATAGGAGCAAGGAGAAGGATAGGACCCATGTACTAGCCCGCACTGATACTCTGGTAACTATTTTCCAATGGAAGCCAAAAACTCCTCCATTCTTGATCTTTGTTCGTATATTGGTAAAAATCTACACAACTATTTGTTGGATTTTGGGGCTTCCACACATGTTATTCCATTTTCCATCTACAAGGCTTTAGGAATTACTCCAGCTCCTTCCCAATGTAAGGCTACTCAACTAGACAACACAAAGGTGAGTGTGGTAGGTGAATTGAATATGATCCCTATGTAGCTTGCATTAGACCCGCGGGTGCAACAGATCATCAATATCCGAGTAGATGATATATCAGATGCTTATGGGATAATTCTAGGAAGAGATTTCATAAGAGCACTTAAACAGGTATACCTCTACATATCATTCTCATATGTGGCTCCCATGGAAGGGGATCCCCAATAAGATCAAGATTGAATGAGAGCCAAGAATGAAGTATCTAATCATGAAATATCAAAATACATCAAATGAAATGTTGGTTTCTAAGGAAAGTTTAGGAAATTATGTCTTAGTTGTATCCATTGGAGAAATAGAAGAATATGAGGTCTTGATGATGCATGATACACCTAGGGACCTCACTTAGAGTTCTAGTAGTATGGAAGCAATTGTGGAATTAGATGAAGATGGTGAACAAGATGATGGTAACCTCAGTTTATTGGATTCTTTCAAGAATTTATTCAAAAGTGTATAGAGGATCAGATCAATCTTGGCAGGGAAATGAACTAGTGTATAGTTCATAATGCCTCACATCCTAAACTTGAATGTTGTCTTTGTCAGACAACTGTGGAGAAAATTAAGAGATGTATTAATCCTTCCCTAGCAGTTAGGATTAATGTTCAAGAAATCCAGAATGAGCAAGAGGATAAACAATAGGTTGTGCAAGAGGAGTCCTCATCAAGTAAGAGAAAGGGTGCAAAAAATCTAAAATGTACATGTTCTGCTAAGTTTTGGACACTACGGTTTGACGGTTCCAAGTCGAAGCAAGGAGTTGGTGCATGATTTGAGTTGATAAGTCCAATAGGTAAAACATTCTTTGCTACACATAGACTATAATTTAATTTCACCAATAATGTAGTTGAATATGAGGATTTGATACATGGATTACTAATGGCCCTAAGGAAAAAGGTTAAATCTTTGCAAGTTTTCGGGGATTCAAAATTAGTGGTTAAGCAAGTTAGGAGATAGTACTCATGCCATGATCGAAGGATGAAAAATTATAGGCATAGAGTATGGGACTTGAAAGAAGGATTCAATGCATTTAATAATCAATTGAGAGACTGAAGCAAGAACCATATTGTTGATGCTTTGGCACAAATAATAGGTACTTTAGAGCCATTATCTTTATCAAGGTTGGAAAGATTCATGGTTGAGCTTACCCTAGTCCTTTATGTACTAGATAATGTAAGAAAATTCTAGGTATTCGAAGATGACAAGCACATTCTAGATTTTATTACTAGTTCTGATGTCTTTGCTTCTCAGATAATTGATGATATAGAACCACAAGAGGTAGAGTTAGATATGGAGGGGATAATAAATCTCAAGACAAACATAATTCCTAGGGGAATGGTGCAATTGGAAAGGATATTTGATTTGGACAAAATAAGAGATCAAGATCAACAGACTAAAAGGGATTCAATAAGTTTTCAATTTGATACATATAACATGGGTATTCTAGATCAAGTGAAGAATGTGACCATTGGCAAGGTATGCACTCTTGAAGAGAAGAAAGGTATAATTGATGTATTACATGTTTATCAGGATGTTATAGCTTGGAGTTATAAAGATCTCAAGACTTATGACACTTCAATAATCACACATATCATTCCTCTCAAGCTAGATGTAAGGCCTTTTAGATAGAGGCAGAGGCCAATCAATGCTTTTCTAGAACCTGTTATTCAGAAAGAAGTACAAAAGTTGTTATCAGCCCGCATCATATTTCTTGTCAAACACTCAACCTGGGTGGGAAACTTGGTCCCTATAAGAAAGTGTAGAGAAGGGGGATTTTCTACTCATGAGTCTCTTTATTCTCAAGAGATTCCAAATGGGTGAACTACCCTAAACTAGCTCAAGGAACAATGCGATAGTTTCAAAATCTGAAGGAGTAAAATCACAGAGGTTTTCTAGACAAACTAATGAATTCTCTTCCAAAGGATGACGACATGGAATAAGGATGACATCGAGGCATGCTGGAGTCCAAGAGGCACGTTGGTGTCTTGTACAGACCATAAACTAAGTTTATAAAAAAAAAATAGCAAAGTGTCTACTTCTAACAATCAGATTACTGAGAATTTCTAGAATGTGGGAAAATAATAGAATGTAACAAAACTGAAATGGATTAAATTACAAATGATAAATTTAAAGAGGATGTGAGATAGAATATCTCACAAAAATGCAAGTAATGGAGCCTCCAACAAATGAATATATTCAATACCTGCATGCATAAGATGGGGAGAAAATGTTAGGGCTGTATAGGGGTTTGCCTCAGTAAAACCCCCGTTTTCATGTTCCCACCTCCACGGATAGCAAAATAGATAGAGAAAGATAATAGGAATAAAATGAATGCAAGAGTGATAAATGAAATCCTCACTCAAGGAGGAGAACCTGTATCACAAGGATGTGATAAATCCCAAGATGCTCGCAAGCACAAGGTGAGAGAGATATCAGTTGCAAGGCTTAAGTAAGCCAAATAGATCAAGGATGAAAGAGAGGGTTGCAAGAGCCAAGAGAGCAGCAAAGATAACTGTAAGAGCTTGAGAGTGTTGCAAAGAGAGTTTCCAAGAGAGCTTGAAAGTGTTGTTGAAAGCTTTGGAGAGAGCTATGCAAGCTTGAGGCTATTGTAACAAACACAGGAGTTGTGAAAGCAAGAACAAGATGGGAGAATGTTTGAGAGAGAAGCCAAGAAGGAGAAGAAGATAGAAGGCCAAATGGATTGAAAAGATTACTTTTAAAGAGGGAAAAGAAGCTTCTCCAACTATTACAAGGAATCCCAGGTCGTTACCATCGATAGAAGTAGCTGACAAGTGGCAAACATGCTCATAAATGATCATTTGAATGTTAAAATGTCACAAGATGCTAGCACATTACATAGAAATCTGTGCAACATGCTAGTGTCCAGACACATCATACTACAAAATGATGAGAATGGGAAAAGCATAAGGTTTGATGTGAAGTTGATGCATGAGGGTAGTTGCTAAAAAGGGGTCTTGAGCATCTTGAGAGGGAAACAGGCTAATGTAGGGGATAAAATGGGCCTACAAAAATACTAAGGGAGTGGACACTAAAGTAGATACAAGAATGTATGTGAAATTACAAGGGGTGCAATTTTACAACATTACATTTTTCCCCCACTTTAGCGGGCATATGAATCTACACTGATATGCACGCTAAAGGAAATTTACTAAACATAAATAACATGATTATTGCAAAAGGATATTGTAGAGGAAGCAAACAACTCTTTGAAAACCAAGGAAGCATGCCCCTAGGTTGAAGACCTACCAAAAAAATACATTAGACAAGAAAGACCTGCACAATACAACAAGGTTAGAACATAAAAAACCATTAAATCATGGGGTTAGAATATAGAAAAACACATACACGCAGGCACACACAAAAAATTAAAGGATTTGAGTTAGCAAAGTGAAAGAGACCTTTATGTAAAGGGTTGTCTTAGTACTATGCATTGTCACCAAATTAAGAAATAACACAGAATAATTCTAAAATAGAGAGAAGAATGTAAGGATCGATTGCTTTGAGAGAAGAATGCACCCAAAAGTTAGGGAATCAACCAATATCAAAGAGAGAAAGAGCATATACTCAGGATGAAGAAGATGTAGATCTTTGATCCAATATACACAATTGAGAAGAGAAGACAAGAGAAGCAAAAAGGTTCAAGAGAGAGCAAGTAGGAGGAATGAAAATTCCAAGAGAGATGGCTCCTTAGGTCCTCAGACCCAAGGAGAGTTGAAAAAATGCACCGCATATCCAAAGATCTAGGTACAAAAGTTGAACAAAAGGCTCTGTAGGTACTCTCTCCTATAGAGTGTTGAACAAAGTGCACTAGAGGCCCATAGACCAATAGTGAACAGATCTTGTAGGATGAAAGTGCTTTATAGGTCCTCATACTTGCAAAGAAGGAACCCTAGATACTCTCTCCTAAGGTAAGCCCTATGTAGGGTTCTCCATAGAGTTGGATTGGTCCTCATAGGTGCTCGGTCCTGCAAGGCTAATTGAAAAGCAACTTCACTGGTGCACCTGCAAGGAAACATGTTAAACCATAGAATAAACATGTTAGGAAAGCTTGATACAAGGGAGCTCTATATTTTCTTGGTCCTATAGAGCAAGACTAATCAAAGAAGCTTGTGGCTATTGCAAGCTATGTTTTAGGACAATCACATAAAGATAGGTCTAGTTTGGTTTCCCCCAAGCTAGATGCCAAGATACAAAGAAAGTCTAGTCAAACTTCCCCCAAGCTAGATGCCAATGAATTAATTTGAGAGAAAAGCTTTCAAAGGGGCTCCCTCGGGAACCCTTCAAAATAGCAAGGGGCCTACTCAAGGGGATGCTCCAATTAAAAGATAGAGAGAAGAGAGGGGGTCCTTAAGAAGGACACACATTTCCAGAACAAGTTATCACTACCCCCAACATACATGGGAGGAGAACCATACAAAATACTTAGAACATACATGATAGAGGTAGACCTCGATATCAATTTTCATTTGAAGAAGAGGTAGGTGCATCAAAAAACAAATGAGTGATGGCACCTGAATCAAGAAGTTGCTGAATTTTATCCTTCAAGGCCTTATATTCACTAGTGGAATGGCCAAGCACTTGATGGTATGCACAAAAAGAATTTTTTTATTTATCATGCTTATGAAATTTCTTATGTGTAGGAGGAAGAGTAATTAGGTTGGTTTTAGAAGCCTCAACAAAATATGCTCTTGCTCAGAAAAAGAATGAGAAGTAGGAAGCAAACCTTTCTCTTGTGGAGAAAAGTTTGACTGCTCGCAAGAAGAAGACACAAAGATAGAAGACAAAGGTGGATGAATCAATCCAAGAGAACAAGGTTGAGTATAATTCATGTCATTCAACCTTGGATTTTGTTTAGATTTTCCATTCAAGAAAACAAGTCCCAAATTATGCTTACGAGGTACACATTCTATAGGGACCTGAATGCCTTGTTCATTACACTCACAACATTTATGCCCATATCCATATTTAGTGACAAGATTAAAGCTAGGGCTATAACGTGCTTGCAAATATTGAGAAGGAGGATCTTCATAGAGAGCATTATTCCAGCAAGGGGGATCATACTCTTCTATGGGATCACCGCTAGCCTTCTTGATAGGACTACCAACATTAAACTCTTTAATAGAAGTGCGATCATCTTCCTTAGAAGGAGGAGGATCAGCATTAAGAACATTACAATTATTGCTCACATTATCCCACAATGCAAAAGAATGATCATCTTTGATGGTAGGTTCAGATGATGTTATCAGAAAGTTTAAGTGGATTGGGTCAACTTTACATTCTCCAATGAAGTTTGTAAAGTCTAAGGAACCCCAATCATCACCAAGACATGCATTCTTTTGAGAAGTAGAAAGAGTAGACTTAAGATTTCTTACTTTAAAAGGAGCTTCTTTAGGGACATATATCTCGAGAGTATCCTGTGTAATAGGTACTGCGAGAGTAGAAATCAACACATTGGATGACATTGAAGGGATAAGAGTAGGCACAATAGAAGCATGACCAATAGCTTCCATCTCACATAAGTGCATAGCATTAGGGTCAGCCTTGACTGTGACAACTCAATTGTTACAAATGAACTTAATAGATTTATGCAAGGTAGACAGGATTGCACCCATATAATGAATCCATGGTCTACCAAGAAGAAGGTTATATGGTAACTTTTTTGACATAACATATACAAGGGTGGGTACAGTAATAGGTCCCAACCTCAAAGGTAAGACTATCATGCCTAGGGTTTGTTTACCAACATTATTGAAGCCACAAATGACAACAAAAGAAGCATTAAGACAAGATTAATCAATATTAATCCTAGAAAATAGATCAATGCTACATACATTGAGTACTGAACCGACATCAATGAGAGTACACATAATGCTAATATTATTAATGTTAATTATAATCGTCAGAGCATCCACCTATTTCTGCACTTCTAGAGGTGGGAGTTCTTGCAGATAGAACATGATATTCAATGAATCCGCATGAACGTGAGCCATCAATGCATTAACATCCATTGGACTAGTTGATATTTGATGAATCTGCACAAACGTGAGCCATCAATGCATTAACATTCGTTGGCCTAGTAGAGGTAGGCAAGAGGATCTTTTGCAAGGCTTCTTGGAGCATACCTTGATAAACAGGAGTAGATTGAAGCAAGTCCCATAGTGAGATCTTGGCCGAAGTAACACATAGTTGCTTGACAAGATCATAATCACCAGGTGCCTTAGTTGTAGGTTTAGGAGCTGAAGGAAGACTTGACTAAGAAGGTGGTAAAGAATCAGGTTGATTAAGATCTTGTTTATTCTTTTTAGTATTATAAGTATGGGCTACTTCTTTGTAAGAGGGATCCATAAAAAGATCAAGAGAATCATTATCAAATGGGGCACTATCAATAGAACAAATCCTTTTAGGAGAAGGACTAGTTGGAGGCAGATAAATGACTGGTCTCTTAGGCCTTTGAGGGGTAGCAGAGACATAAATTACATTTACAAAATCATCACAACTAGTGGAATAATTATTCAAATAAATATTCTCAACATCGATCCGGGGAGGATCAAATATGGAAGGAGATTCATCATTCGCTAATGCATCATCTCTAGAGGAGAGTGCATTGGAATAGAGACAAGATTCATCATTCACTAATGCATCATCTCTAGAAGAGAGTGCATTGGAATGAAGAAGAGATTTACCATTCACAAATGCATCATCTCTAGAAGAGAGTGCATTGGAATGAAGAGAAGGTAGAGTAACATTACAAAAAGTATCAATTATTTCATCTTCTCGCAACAAAATATCCTCCAAAGAAAGAGGAATTTCATGAGAAGGATCAAAGATACCAAGTGACATGGGTAAAGCCAAGTCACTATCACATGCATGAAATGGAACATCATTAACATTTTGAATATAATTAGATACTAAAATCATAAAAGAATATATTAAATTGATTTTGAAAATAGTAAGCTAAATATAATAAACAATGAATAAACAAGTCAGCTGATCTAGAGTAGTCTAGGGGTGATAGAACTGAGAGAAATTGAAAATGTTCAATTTTTTTTTTGATATTTTCTAGGTTCTAGTAATTTGCATTTTTAGAGGTCTTCAGAGTAGAATTTGGGGTCGAAACTTGTGTTAGTCCCTAAAATTTAGCTATCAAATGCACTATATTTTAGTGACTAAATTATTCCTCTTGGAGACCATTCCAACAGTGTAAACGGTTTTGAATTTTGAGCACTGAGTAAAAAGTTATGACCCCACCAAGTTGGGGTAAATAAATTCCTAGTTTTCTGAAAAATACAGTGTTCACGTCGGGTTCACCAAAATGTAGAGAAGAGGGATTCACTATTCATGTGTCTCTTTATTCTCAAGAGATTCCTAAGGGGCGAACTACCCTAAACTACCTCAAGGAATAATGTGAGAGTTTCAGAATCTGAAGGAGTAAAATCAGAAAGGTTTTATGGAAAAACTGATGAATTCTTAGCCAAAGGATGACAACTCAGAATAAGGACGACAACGTAGTGCGCTAGAGTCCAAGAGGTGCGCTGGTGTCTTGCATGGACCAAAAACTAAGTTTATTAGAAAAACAACAAAGTTTCCACTTCTAACAATTAGATTACTAAGAATTTCTAGAATGCGGGAAAATAATAAAATGTAACAAAATTGAAATGAAGTAAAGTACAAATGATAAAGTTAAAGAGGATGTGAGATAGAAGATGCTCACAAAAAACCAAGTAATGGAGCCTCCAACAAATGAATATCTTCAATACCTGCATGCATATGATTGAGAGAAAATGTTGGGGCTATATAGGGGTTTTCCTCAGTCAAACCCCCATTTTGGTGTTCCCACCTCCATAGATATCTAGATAGATAGAGAAAGATAATATGATTAAAATGAATGCAAGAGTGATAAATCCCACTCAAGGAGGAGAAACCGTATCACAAGGATGTAATAAATCCCAAGATGCTTGCAAGCACAAGGTGAGAGAGATATCAGCTGTAAGGCTTAAGGAAACCAAAGAGTTCAAGGATGAAAGAGAGGGTTGTGAGAGCCAAGCAAGCTGCAAAGATAATTGTAAGAGCTTGAGAGTGTTGCAAAGGGAGTTTCCAAGAGAGCTTCAAACTGTTGTTCAAAACTATGGAGAGAGCTATGTAAGCTTGAGGCTACTGTAACAAATAAGGGAGTTGTGCAAGCAAGAACAAGATGGGAGAATGTTTGAGAGAGAATCCAAGAAGGAGAAGAAGCTCAAAGGCCAAATGGATTGAAAAGATGAATTTTAAAGAGGGAAAAGAAGATTCTCCAATTGTTACAAGGTGTATCAAGCCGTTGCCATTGACAAAAGTAGTTAAAAAGTGGAAAACATGCTCAAAAATAGTCATTTGAATGTTAAAATGTCACAAGATGATAGCATAGCATACAGACGTCTGCCTAGCACACTAGTGTCTAGACACATCATGCTACAAAACAATGAGAACATGAAAAGAATAAGGTTTGACGTGAAGCTGATGTATGAGGGTAGCTACTGAAAAGGGGTCATGAGAATCTTGAGAGGGAAAAAGGCTGATGTAGGGGGCAAAATGAGCCTACACAAATACTAAGGGAGTGGACACTAAAGTGGATATAAGAATGTATGTGAAATTACAAGGAGTGCAATTTTATGACATTACAGAAAGAAGAATGGTGAAATCAGGCTACGTGTAGACTTCAAGAATTTAAACCATGCTTCAAAAAAAGACAACTATCTAGTCCCTTCCTTGGATGAATTACTACAAATTGCCAATGGCTACTAGATGATGTCCTTTCTAGATGGATATTCAGGATACAACCAAGTGATGGTGCAATATGAATACATACACAAGACAACCTTTACGACTAAATGGGGCACATTTGCACATAGAAGGATGCCATTTGGAATAATTAATGCAAGAGCCACTTTTCAACGAGCTATGGAATTTTCCTTCAAGGATATAATTGGTAAGTGCATTATTATTTACATGGATGAATTGTCTGCCTTTTCCAAAAAGAGAGTTGATCATATTTCAGATTTATGCAAAGTTTTTCAAAGATGTAGAGAATTTGGTATCTCTCTAAATGCAAAGTGTATTTTTGGGACGACTAAGGAAAAGTTACTAGGTCATGTCATTTCAAAGAATAGAATTTCAATAAACCCTGAGCATATACAAGCTATATTGAAAATGCAACCTCCCACAAGTAAGAAGGAGATGAAATCATTCTTTGGGAAAATCAAAATTTCATTTGGAAGTTTATCACTGGTTTTACAGAGATAGTCAAGCCATTAAAAACCATGTTAAAGAAGAATGTGAAGGTAGAATGGAATGTAGAGGAAAAATAAGCCTTTGGAGAAATTAAGAGGGCTATAGGAAATGCTTCAGTATTGGTGAGTCCAAATTATGCTAAACCATTTTACATATACTCATTTGCATCAGAACATTCATATGCTAATGCAAAAGTCAGATAAAGGAGATGAACATTTGATTTCCTTCATGAGTGATCCATTGAAAGATGTAGAATTAAAGTATCCCAATTTGGAAAAACAAGTGTATGCACTGGTTAGAGGGATAAATAAATTTAGGCATTACATTTTAAGGAATAAAGTGTTTGCTATTGTGCTTGATCCAACAGTGAAGCTCCTATTGATGCAAAGTGAGTTGGGTGAAAGGAGATCTAAATGGGTCACTATGCTGCAAGAATATGATATTGAGATACAACCAATGAAGCTAGTAAGGGGTCAAGAATTAACAAGGACAATGGATGAAACTGGACCTGAACTTATAGTCAAACAATATCATCTACAAGATGTCTCACCTGATGAGTGGTATGATGACATGCTCTATTACTTGCTCAATCAAAAGTGCCCTGCTCATCTGAATATAGTGTAGTGTAGAGTGTTAAGATTGAAAAGTGCTAGCTACATGTTGAAAGGAGCAATCCTGTACAAGAAGAATCATGAGGGTATTTACCTCCACTATCTGGGAAAGGAGGAAGCAATACGAGTAATGGAAGAACTTCATGATAGATACGAAATAGGTCATGGTTTGGGTCTTGCCACTACAAGTCAGATTCTACATGTAAGATATTATTGGCCCACTCTACTTAAAGATGCACATAATCATGTAAGCACTTGTCATGTTTGCCAGACCTCAACCACCAAGGAGAAATATTTTGTTGTCCCATTACAACTAGTGATTGAGGTAAGACCATTTGCATAGTGGGGATTGGACTTCATTGGTATAATTAACCCACCATCTTCCACTGAGAACATGTATATCCTTACTGCTATTGATTATTTTACTAGGTGGATAAAGGCCATAGCTTGCAAACAATGCACTGCTAAGGTAGTCATCAATTTCCTTGAAGTATGGATTATTAATCATTTTGGATGCCCTTTTGTTGTTGTATGTGATAATGGTTCTACTTTCACATCTTTAAAATTTTTTGGTTGGGCTTTTGATCGGGGGGTTATCATTAAGTTTGCTTCTAACTATTATCCCCAAGGGAATGGCCTAGCTAAATCAACCAATAAGAACCTCTTCACTACCATTCACAAATTGATTGAACAAAATCCAAAAAATTGTCATACCCAATTAAGAGTTTCTTTGTAGGCAAGCCACACACGATAGAAAGCATCTTTAGGGACCTCCCCTTACCACCTGGTTTATGGACTTGAGGCGATGTTTCTGATCCAATTGAGAATCCCTAGTATGTAATTCACTAGTGAGTATTATGAGGAAGGGGAATGTTTAGAAGCCAATCTAGCTAAAAATATTTAGTTGGAAGAGAAAAGGGATGAGGATTTAGAGAATTTTTCCAAGCACTAGAATGTTGTTAAGAGATGGTTTGATCGAAAATCTAAGGTTAAAGCCTAAGTTAGAATTTTTGATTTGGTGCTATAGTGGGATAAGGCACATGAAAAGAAAGGGGAGCATGGAATGTTTGACAAGTTGTGGCTTGGCCCCTTTCAAATCTATGAAATCCTCAGAGATAATGATTTCCATTTAAAGACCCTCACTGGAGAAGATGTCCCATTGCCAGTCAATGGGAAATATTTAAAGCATTACTTCCTTGCTTGAGTTGTTTCAACTCACTCTTGTAAATATTTAGTTTAGGTGTTTTCTTTCCTTTGGTTTGCTTTGCTTTTTTTTGCTTTGTTTTGGTTAGTATAGGTTGCTTTGCTTTTTTGTTTGTTTTGGTTCTTGGGTCTTCCCAATCTTTGGTTGGGGGTGTTTATTTGCACAACAATCATTTTATCTGGGTCTACTTTAAGTATTTCTTTTACAAACTCTAATATTTTTTATAGATGGGATGGTGAAAGTCCTCCATTTAGTGTCACATGGTCTAAAAATATAAAGAGGATAAGTCATTGAATTGAGTTAGTTCTGGAATGTGCTCAAATCTTACATTTTACACACATTTTAAGAATCCTGAGATTGTTGTTAGGATCCTTGTGATGTCTTGTTAAGTGAAAAATCTTAGATTTCTACTTTAGCACCACTATGATTCTCAGCCCTGAGTGTGAGCTTCATTGCTTACGAGTTGAAGAGCAAAGAAATGAAAAGGAAGAAAGTTAGAAAGAAAAGAAATAGAAATAGAAAAGAAAATATTATAAATCAAAAGAAAGAAATTAAACATTTCAGGAGGATTTGAATATCTCTATTAGGGTTATGGATGTCTGGCTGGTAGTATAGCTATGTTCGAGAGAATCACAATGATAACCTCATCCAGGCTATGGATGCTTGACTGGAAGTGAGGCTATATCTAGGTTGATTTTTGAGTTAGAATCATTCATGTAGCTTAAGTTGACTGAAATTGGTTTCTTCCAGTAACTTAGGGAGGGAAATTAACACATTTGCACACATTTGGATTTCTAGTACATGAAGGGCTGACTCATTCATTGGTTTTGACCCTTAGTTTATTGGTTGACCTAATGTGAGGATTGAAACCAGAGATTATAGGTTCTTGATTCTAGTTTTTCATTGAAATGCTCTAGAGCATTTCCCTAGTGAAGTTTCCATTTGTTGTGCTATTTTTGCACACAAGCCCCATTGGAGGCAGGGACCCTCCTTTTTTCTTTTTATTTCATGTTGTGGCTTTAGGTTTCACCTTTTCCCCTTAAGGGATAGGTTGCTCAAAATTTTGGATTTGCTTCACCTGATTGAGTTTCAATGCTTTATTTGCACTTTGGGTGTTTTTTCTTTGCAACGTTTTCATCTTGTTTGATGCTTAATAGTTATGGGTTCCATGTAAATTTTTATTAAGTATCAAATTGGGAAAGTTTAGGAAAGTTTCACGGAATCCGCCTTTGGCTGGATTCCCCAAAGGTCTTATCATTCACTAAATCCACCTCTCAATGGATTGCCAGAAAGGGTGTCATCTCATGGATTTCCCTCAATGCCAAATTTTCCTAAAGGAAGAATAGTTTGTAGAATCTGCCTCCCAACGGATTCCTTGAGATCTGTTTGCATTGCTAAATCTGAGGATTTTCAGATTCCTCGAATCTGCTTTGGTGTCATTTTCCCAAAATTTTGAGGTGTCTTATCAATGCATTTATTGATTCTGTAGTCAACGTACTCTAGCATTAATGTGATAATGTAGCATGATTTATATGCATTTTTCCTCATTATTCATTGTTTGTTTTAGAGAGCTGCATTTATGGAGAGCATTTGGGCATTCTTTCATTTGGAAGGCATGGATTTCTGATACATCGAGTCATCAACTATTTTCAGTTAGGCATTCTTACATTTGGAAGGTAGTTATTTTCAGTATTCTAGCTCGAAAGGTAGGGTTTTCACCCACTAAATGTTCCATTGTGGTTACATTAAGAAGTTTTATGATCTCTTGATAATTTTATGAAATGGGTTTGATGTTTCTATTTGCATTTTATGGCCACTTGGTTTTACAATTGCCACTTCAAGCTCGTTTCATTTGTATTTGATTTCACATGGGTTTGGTTTTGATTGATCGACATTTTTTTTTTCCCTTGAGTCTGTACTAGTTGCTTGGTTTGCTTTTGTTTGGAGTCAGGTAGCTAGGGCATCATTGCAAAGGTTTTGGGTTCTACGGATTTTCATCATTAAACATGAAATAGGGCATCCATATGTGTATCAGGGAGCTAGGGTTTCAAGATCTCAATTTCGGCAATGCATTTTGTGATTGCATGATACGAGTTAGGGTGTAAATTTGTGTCAAAATGATCAATTTGATTGCGGTACTCTGAGTTGAAGGATAGCTATGTAAAAACCATAATTCTATGCATAAACCCTAGTTTATAGTTTTAAGAATTGAATTGTGATGCCAAATGATCTATCAATGACTTGGTCTTGGATTTGGTTTGAAATGTGATATTGTTATTAAAAGTTAAGTGAAATCTTATTTTTTACATGAAAGGATCTCAATGAAATCAAATCTTGAGTTAGAAGTTCAGGATACCCTAGCGTCATGAAATCGTTGAAGGCATAAACCTTCATAGAATCCATCCTTAGGTGGAAAACTTGAGAGTGGTGTTCTTTGCAGAATCTGTGTGGACATAGAATGCTCGAGATTCAATCCTTTCATAGAATCCATGAAGCCTCAGATTCCTCAAATTCGTGAAGGCTTGAAATCCCTGAAGTTGTGAGAGGCATGATATATCTTTTAAGATTGATCTTGGGAGTAATGTAAGATGAGTTTTATGGTATCAAGGGTGTTTGGTAATTGACATTTGACTAAGCTTCCTTTGATTCATGGAATCTTCCTAAGCAAGGACTACCTAAAGGTCTTTCCTTTCACAAAATCTGTGGAGGTGCAGATTTTCCGGAATCCATTCATAGCCGAAATCTGTGAAGAAGGGAAAAACCTAAGGTTGTTTAATGATTGATTTTAAAGGGTTTATAACTTGATTTTAATGATATTTATGATGATTTGAGATCAATTATATATTGAATATATACTTTCATGATTACTCTAAGAATGCAATTAGGTTTTTGTGATGTATCATACTTGAAATTTTAGTAATTATGGTCTTTTAATCAGATGCAGGCAAAATATAGCAAAGGGAAGGATTCTAAGGAAAAATCAACTGAGCCAGATAAGGAGGAACTTACCAGAGTTGAAAGAATGAAGTATGACTCAAGGGAACATAGCTAGAAACAAAGATAATATCAACATGGGGCAAGGTTGGAGATACTAATATGGGCCATGTAGATTATGAATACTTTAGGCAAATAATGCACTGCAATGCACCCACTTCCTTGGCATAAATATCGGTACATACATGGTTGGTACAAGTTGCTTGATTCCCACCTTCAGTGTAGTGTCCTTAATTAATCACGGAGTGTGCAAAACACTATGAATCAGATAGAAGAGTGATTGTTCGACCTCAAGGGAGAGTAATGGCCAATTTGATTGAGGAATCAATAGTTGAGGCCTTCAACATTGGATCACATCATAAGCTGGTAAAATTAAACTTTAAGATAGCACAATAGTTCTATGATGATGATCTAGCTCAATCTTTGGAGATAATGAATACCAATTGGATGGAGAAGCCAAATTCACATTATTCTAAGCTTCCTAATCAATTACATAGGAGTGACTTTAAGTTGGAGTATAATGACATGATTACTCTCCTTAGCAAAGTAATGGGATTGTAAAATTATTTTATCTTCAAGAGTTGGATATTCTATGTCATCTACCAGATCAAGAAAGGAATTCATTATCAATGGTAGACACTATCAATGATAATTTGGACTTGCAGTTGAGAAGTGTACAAGAGAGTAAGAAGTTTACCATGACATCATAAATTGTGTATATGTTGGCTAGGGCCTTCAATTATAAGGGTTTGAGTTGCAAAGGGACAATAGGCTAAGATAGGGTGTATGAAATTTACCCTCAGTTATAGTTTAATACTTCTAATTATAGGAGGGTCAATGATGCTTTTTTAATGTATATTACAAGAACTCTATAGGATTCTCTCCATGTGAGAATTTTAGTAGAAGCAATGGATCTCGTCAAGAAATATGGATTCTAGTTCATTCAAATCCTAAGGTTTACCTCTATTAGAGTACATGGATCACCACATGTTCCATTCAAGCTTCCCAGGTACCCTACTGATAAGCTCATATTACTAGAGTTGACCATACATTTGGCTGCATTTGATGTCATTTTGATTAATATGCATAAATTGGGTTTGGTGCTGACTTTCCCTTGAGAATTGGTAGCTTGGAGGCATCTCCATCTATATAGAGTGCACATCATTCAGAGAAAGAGATGGATCACTTACATTTGTATTCTCATTGTGATAGAGGTAGCTTTGATCCCTATGGAGTTGCACAAAAGATGGAAAACAAGGATTATAGACATAAGGAGAATATTGAAGACTATTGGGAAAACTGTAGGGATGAATTTGAGGTTATTAAGAGAAAATGTTCAAGGATTTCTTGGAAATGATCAAACTTCATCAAGTGGCCAATGTCCCTGATTAGGTGGATGATGAGGAGGATCCTATTCAGTATTATGTTTACATGCAATATCAGGATAGGCCACTTCTTGCAATCAATTGGTCAAAGGATGAAATTGTTGATTTAGATGAAATTATTGCTCTGGTGTTGATGTATTCCAAGTAGTGGGTAAAAAATAAGGTATTGGAGTTAGAAGCTATAGATACTAAGTTCACATTTGATCTATTGGGAGACATGGACTCTCATTCAGAAGAGGAAACTGAGAACACACAAGATAAAACTGCAATTCCTCATGAAGAGGAAGGTACAGAAGAAGCACAATTTGTGATCAAAAGAAGAACTAGGATTCAAGATAAAGGCAAAGAGACCAAGAGACAACCTGCTACCAAAAGAAGAAACCAAACAAAATAAATTGTTGGAGAAGTGCAAAAGCTTAGCCCTCTAAGAACGAAAAACTTGTTATTGAAGGAAAAAAGATGGCCAAGTCAAATAAAGACAATGCTGGTGAAGAGGACATAACTCAAGCTAAATTAGTTGATATAGAGAGTTCTAGAGAGAAGCCATAGGTATATTTTCGAAGAAGTTCTCTCAAATAGAAGGTTCCTCCTATAGAAAATATTGAAGACATGGTGAATGAACATGGGGAGGATCCTAAAAAGACATCAACTGATGAAACTAAAAGTGCAAAGAGAGTAGTTATAGGAAATAATACTCCTCCTCCATCTCCTATTCAAAATGTTCAAGCTGATGAAGAGGTTGTTGTGTGTGGGAAATGTTAGTATCAAAATGATATGACAAAAACACACCAATGCAACATTAAACTGAAGAAAGCTAAATAGAATGAAATCAAAGAAATCAAATAGAGCTTCTTAGAATCGTTCCATTGTCCTCTATCTCAGTGTTTTTCTTGAAGTTGCTGCTGTCAGATTGTATAAACAAAGCTTCTCAGAATGGAAAATTGTAGAACGAGTATGCAAAGGGAGAGTACTTCTCTATCCTATATGTTGGTGAAGTGAAATGTTGGTATACGGATATGCACAGGGGCTGTAGATTATGCATAGGGGCTGTGGATTATGGATGTTATTGAAGCTATGATATGAGGATGATAGGCCATGATATGGATTGCTAATATGTTGGGCTATGCTATGCTAAAATCTAGAATGCTATGAATGCTAAAAGGATGTGCTATTGCAGATTGGCTATAGTTTTCCCGTACAAAAGCTTCTTCTCCTTTCAAAGACCCAACAATCCTTTTTATAGATTTTTTTCAGGCAAGAGCCTGGTTGGCAAAGATCAATGGCTGTGAGATTGTCTGGTAATTTTGAATGGTGAAAGATTGAGAGGTTGAGAGGAAAATGGAAGATGTTGGGAGGTTGGAGAGAAGAATGGAGGTTTTTCTTCAACCCACGGAAACAACTTTTCTCAGAAATAGAGAAATTTATTAATTTTTTGTTTTGAAGTTATTTCACGGTTGTTGTAGATAATCCAAATTAAATAAATAAATTTATTTAATTTTATGTGAGTTTGAGGATTGAGGGATTTAAAACATTTTCAAAATATTTGATGTGAATGGACATTAGAAGATTTAATTAAATATTTGGAATATTTAATTGCGAATAGACTTTAGAAGAATTAATTAAATATTTGGAATATTTAATTGTGCATGGAATTTAGAGGAATTTTAGAAGAGAAGAATATTTAATCTTTATTTGAATAATATATTCAAGCCAAGATTATATGATAATTAATATAAATTAAATCATAATGTTTATTTAATTAATTTAGAAATGGATAAGAAAAGTGATTAAATAAACTTATTTATTTAATCGAAATGAAAGAATGAACAATATAAATAAATTATTTAGATTTATTTATACACAGATTGAATTCAGAGATTTAATTAAATATTAAAAATATTTAATTAATTACCAGACTATTGTAATGTGACCATTTTTAGGTGTATACAGTTGTAAATGAGGAAGAAAATGTCTCTAGAAACCCTGAACAAGAAGAAGGTGAAGATGTACCAACACCCAAGAGTGGAGAGTTGAGTGATTTCAAAAGGAAATTGGAAAGAATGGTCCAAAAAGTACAAAGGAAAGATGTAGAATTAGAAAGAACCGAGGAAATTCCTTCTCAATCTCCTGAGAAGGAACATGCTCATGTGTTAGATATTAAAAATAAAGATGAGGGATAACAAGATTAGGATGATACTCATAAAAATCCAGAGGACATTGAAGATCATCCATACATGGATCATCATGAGCGTAATATTTCTTTAGATAATGTAGATATGGAAGAGTCAAATGCTCCCAATTGGTTGAAAGAAATATTGAAGCCCAAGCCAATCATTTTGGAAGAAGAGACTCTAGATTACGGTAAGTTTCTAGCTAGTTTGGGTAAATCAAAGGAGAGAAATAAATCAAGTATAATGTTTAGAATGGCAAGGGATTAAGCTAACAATAGAGTTATCCATATTGCTACTCTTGTAAATGTCAAGCACAAGGACTAGGTGAAGCCATCTGACTACAAGGTGGAAACTATTAGTTTAGGCCCATCTATAAAGGAACAAGAGAAAATTTACAACAAACTATGCAAGTCATTCTTAAGATGCTAGATAATGAAAAAAGGAAAAAGAAAAGATGCAACAAAAATTGAAAGAGATGCAAAGATATGTTCAACATTTGGTTAAGCCTTTGCAAACACAGACCAGTGAAGGTACCCCATTTTCAGAAGGGTTATTGTCTAAAGATGTTGTTTCAAAGATTGAGAAGATGAGATCATTGTAGATTACTCAACAATGGATTGGAAGTGTAAGTCAAAGAGGAGATGCAATGATAGAAAAATTATTGCATACACATGAGAGGGCTTCATCTTTTCTTGAGGAGATGTCTCAACTCACCTCAGAGTGTCAAATGGTAGATGATGCAACTATTTTTGAGTTAAAGAAGGTAATGGAAATTCTAGGAGATGTGTTGATCAAAGAGAATGTTCTCACAGTAGAAAATGTAAACAAGCCAATGGAATGGATAAAGGCATTAAATTTCAAGAGAGAACTCATGATGAAGGAACTCAAGAAAACCTCAAAGATCCAAAACAAGGTAAAATAGATATTTGGTAGTTGTGTTGCATTTTTGGAAATTGTTATAGGGAGGAAGAAATTTGGAAAGAAGAATTTAAATGTGGATCAACTACAAAAATTGTGGCATGAAGTTTATTCTCTAGATGAGGATGGCCCTGTGGTAGAAGATCAACTTGAAGATGTAGCTGTTTATATCTCTAACTTGGATAGATATCAAGGGTTACAAATGGATTGGGAAAGGACTTTAGTTAAATATGGAGAAGAGTTAAAGATAATTAAATTGAGAATAAAATTCATCACAATTCCAAATCAGGATAACCTTGATAGTTTGCTTTCAAAGATTGGATAAATTTCTAGAGAAGGAGAAAAGGACAAAAAGGATGACATGGCTTAACTTCATCAATCAATGTACATACCCTATTAGGATTGTTGAGGTTACAAGTTGGCCATATCTAGATTTTTGTGTCAGGACCTTTTATTAATTGTAAAATGCTTTTTGAGGCCAACTTTGTAATATTTTTTACTAAATTAAATTAGGGTTATTAAAACTGCCAAGGCTGACCTGTTTGGCCAACCTCATGTAAAACCTAATTTAATTTCTCTTCTAGGATGACATGTTGAGTGCTTCTCTATATATTGAGGCCTCTTCCTCATTTGAAATGTTGTTGTTGATGTTACTAGACAAGAGATACTTGAATTGTTGCAAATTTTGGTGAAGTGAATACAATTGAAGACATTGTCTTTTTGTGTTCTTCCTTGTGTTATTTCATCTATGCATTGTTATTTTGTCTAAAATCTATTATAAGTTATTTTGAGTAAGTGATTTCATGATTAAACTTAGAGCTAGTTGTAGTTCATTTGTGTTTATGATAAATTGTTGAAGGTGTTGAGGAATCTTCATTCCATACTTTTAGCAATTTGTTGATTGTAAATTGTTGTGTAAAGTTAGCCTAGGCCTACTCTTTGTTGCACTCAAGTTCAATTGTGAATGTTTATGCACTTCATGCTTTATGGCTGAATGTTTGGATATTTACGATATGAAAATATTTAATACCTTTGGAGATTGTATTGTTCTTGTGATACTGTATATTTAATCTTTGTTATGCAAGAATTGGTTTTGGAAGATTGGTCCACCTTGAATGCTCTATTATTTGCATGAATGATCTTAGGTTTTAAATTAGGATATTTCTCTAGAAACCTTCATCTTTTTCTATTTCTTTAAGATCATTGTTAGAATAGAATTTATAAAGAATCACCACATTTTTGCATTTGATGAATTTGAAGGTTCCAATATTTGATTTGTAAGGCCCCTTTTGATTACCAACAAATCACATTTTCATTGAGTTGTTTATGCATTTTCAAGACCTAAAATTTGAGACCTTGGGGTTATTTCTTGAGGCTTTCTAATAGAGATTTTCCTTTCAAGAGAGATAGAGTACTTGTATTTTTCTAAGTTGTTACAGTGCTAAAAACAACATCAACACAATATTATTAGGGCCTTGAGATTATTGTAGGATATAATTTAAGATGTCTATATGTGTAACATGCCCATTGTTCTCCCTAGTAAATCTACTAAGTTTTACCCACATTTAATTAGCTATGCATCTAATGTAGAGCAATACAAATCTTTCTTTTCCATTCAATAATAAATGCATCATTTGAAATATAATTTTATCCAAAATTTTCTATTGCATAATCAAAGAATCATTCCAATAATATAAGTATGAATTAACTTTACATAAATATATTCAAGATAACATTTCACATTACAATTTCCATAAAGATGGACACATGATACATACATAGCTTTAACAAGCTCACATGAACTAGAAATACAAATGGTCCAAAATGTCCTCCCAAATATTGGCTGCCAACTGCATGAGGAGAAGTGTCACTCAAGTGATTTTCAACCAACCATGGACTAAATGCATTCCACCGCACATCTACCAAACTGTTAGATGGCCTTACCCTTCGATGAAGAGATTTATTGTGTAACCTCATCCTTCAAATATCCTTTCCTAAGCATAGTGATGTGTCCTACATGTCTAGAGCTTACCATAAATTCAACCTCTAATTCTATGATATTCTCAACCTAGTATGTATTTGGATCACAATGAATTGACAATGTAGATAGTGGCCACCTACACTACTTTGGCCAAAGATTCAACACCCAATACTTCGAGTGAGGGTCATCTATATTCACCACAACAATTGCTCGATTTGTATTTTGACCCTTATAGTCTATTCTATTCTAGGTTATTCCCTTTCCTATGGATTATCCTAATCCAAGGAATAACTTTCCTTTTGTCTCACATTATCTAACATGGCAATCAATTACTTCAAAGCAACTCTATCTTATGCTTCACACCTAGAGTATCACTATACTCCATAAAGTACTAACATTCTACATATAGAAAAAATAGTATTTATATTCATATAATAATAAAAGATAAATACATTTCAAAGACTCCTTTTACATTCCAAGTACTAACAATTATGGTGCCACCACTTAATTTTTGGCACCACCTTCCTACCGTATGCTTAGACTATTTCTAAAGGAATTTAAAATAGTTCAAACTTCCTTTCAAAAGCTTACATAGCAGCATATTATTCATACATTCTTCCTTTGTTTGGTTTGACTTAGTCTTCATACTTTATGCGTTGGTGATATTTCACCGAAAGTTGTGTTATATGCTTTGTGTGCCACATGCTATAATATGTGCTTTGCTTCACCATATCAACGCTATATTATATGTTGTGGGAGATTATCATAATAAATATCACACACACACACACACACATATACATATTATAGATATTATATATATGTATAGATATCTATTATATATATATATATATATCAACATATATATATATATATATATATATATATATATTAATATATATTCATTTCTTAAATTTTATCAAATACATTTAATCAATAAACAAGTATATATATAATATATATAAATATATATGTTACAATATTAATTAACATGCACACATATTAATTTATATATACACTTTATACATTCATATACACAATTTTATTTTAATTAATTTATGATTAGGATGTGGACATGCTTAATCCTTGATTAGGATCTGTCGCATCTTCCAACTTTTGCAAGTTGGTCTCTTATTCCTCTTAGCCATCTAACCATCTTCTAATCATAATTAATTTAATTAATTTATGGTTAGGATGTGTCACATCCTCAAACATTTTCCACTTGCTTCTACTCTTTAGTTAATTATCTTAATTATGTGTTTGCACAACCTTAATCAAGGTCATTAGCCACATTTAGCATGCCTTTTTAGTCAACCTTTTCATTTTCCTTTCTTGGTATTGACCCTCTTTCCCATGTGAATTTTAAATTCACATTTATTCCTCCTATAATCTCCTCTTCCCATGCATCTTCTAGAATCTTTTTAATTGTCACATCAAGTCACATGTGGACAAAGACTTCCCTTTTTAGAACCTTGTCTTGTCCACGAGATTCTTGGAATTCTAAAATTCCTCAAAAGTCACTTTCAATCCTACTTGGGGACAAGAAGTTCCTTTTTGAGGAAATCTTCTCATTCCCCAAGGTACTTGCAAAATACTTGTCCTTCTTCCACCTCATGTACCCTCCTTCCACCTCATTTACACATCACCATCCCTAAGCCATCTTACATTCCACATGTCAAGATGTGAGGGCTTGCGAGTCCTCAACTCACCATAGCCCTTCATCTTGACCTTGTTGGATGAATCTCAACTATTGAATTCTCTAGAGAATTCAACTTCCTCTATAAATACCGCCTATTTTCTCTTATTTAGGTGGTTGATCATTGTGCTAACCAAACTCTTGCAAATTTTTTATTTGAGCCATACTTAGCTAGAATTCTCATTTTCTTGCATACAACATAACATCCTCATCTATTTTCCATCCATATTGCATCTAATTCATACATCTTTTGCCATCAAGAGGAGCATATATCATGTCAACAATCAAAGGGCCAACCAAAAGGAGAAACTTAACAAGGTATTATCGTTCTATCTATTTTGTTAGGTTTAACTTTTAGCCCAATCTTGAGGTGTTAGGTGTTTAGGTGGTTTCTTCATGTTTTGTGTTGCTACTCATTTCTGGGACCACGTTTATTCCTGATGACATTTCTGACACACCCAATGGGACCCACAGATGGGTCTTGTTCTTTCACGTTTTCTTATTTTTCACTGTTTATAGGTGCAGGTTGTAGAGGGGCGAACCCGACCTATCAGACAGGTGTACCTGACCTCTAGGGGAAAACCTGACCTTCAGGGGTGAACCTAACCCAACAGATAGGAAAACCTAACTTCCGCAAAGACCTAAAAGTTTGTAGTTTTCACAGAGGGGTGAACTTGACCTGTCTAGGGGCGTACCTGACCCAACAGACATGCGAACTTGACCTCCATAGAGACCTGAAAGTTTGCAATTTTCATAGAGGGGTGAACCTGACTTGTCCAGGGGCGAACCTGACCTATGCAAGGGTGTGCTTAACCTCTAGGGACGTACCTGACCCAATAGATAGGAAAACTTGACGAAAAACAACTTTTTCTAGAAGGTAAAAAGTGAAATTTAAGCACTATTTTTTACTTTTTTGAGTATTTATAACCCCCTAATGTGTCTTGTTTGTGTCTGTGCAAGCATCTAATCAACATTTGGAAAGGAACAAGAAGAAAAATTACTAACAAGTTTCCTTGCAAGGTTATTTATTTATCAATTGTTGCTTGTTGTTTTTGGATAACTTAGGCAAATAGTGTAATTAGGGGTGTCAATTAACCTTGTGTGTCGTGCTTGTGGGAAAGCTATTTGATGTATCTAATCCCCTTGTGCCATTTGGAAATCCTGGGTGATGAGAAATCATAGTTCACCAAGTCCTTTGAGTCACCCTTTTACTTTTCTTAGCAGGACCTTCTTGGGGATTTCATCACCCCAAGGGATGATTCCAACCATGCGTACCGACGGGGTATATAAAGGGGGGAGAGTGAAAGTTGTACCTCAATCCAACTGTGTCATAATGGGTGAAGTGTCGTGATGACGTGAAGAGTTGGTCTGAGCCTTTAGTATCTCGCTAAGGTTCCCGACTCATGCTTGTGACTGGCTGGTGTTCACAGTTTGAGCCTCACATACCGAGTGTATATCGAGGACTCCCTAGCAACCATGTTCATCCTAGAATAGAAGACTCTATTGGCCATACCCATTTCTACTAGACTTAGGATTGTGCTGTCTGAACTGTATTCTTTGTGCAAAACCAGTAATTTTATGTTCAATCGAGTCAACCTTATCCTATGAATGTTGTTTGCTATGTTTTGGGTCCTTTGCCTTAGTCTTTTGTCGAAAAAATATGTTCATATTTTTCCACAGGTGTACTTTACCTCTTGCAAAGGCGTACCTAACCTCTTGCATAGGTGTACCTGATCTCTGAACCAACCCCTTTTCAGCCCGTTTCAGCCAATTTTGATCAATCTTCAGTCCACAGGTGTACCTAACCTCTTGCACAGGCGTACCTGACCTTTGAACCAACCCCTTTTTAGCCTGTTTCAGTCAGTTTTGATCAATCTTTAGTCCACAGGTGTACCTGACCTCTTACACAGGCGTACCTAACCTCTGAACCAACCCATTTTTAGCTTGTTTCAGTTAGTTTTGATCAATCTTCAGTCCATAGGCATACCTTTCCTCTCAACTAGCCCCTTATCATCCTCTTTCAGTTGGATTTGATCAGCCTTTAGTCAGACAGGTGAACTTGACCTCCAGGGGTGGACCTGACCCTTGAACAGTCAGTTGTGTCACCCTGTTTCATCATTCCGAACTCCTGTTTCATCGTTTCAAGCACCCATTCTGAGCATTCATCCCCCCATTGTAAAGGCCTATTTCCCCTGATCGAACATTCATTTATCTGTTCAGAGTCATCATTTATCCAATCCGAGTATCCGTTCATTCTTTCAGACTGTCGCTCACCCATAGTCGTTCTTTCATTCTGATAGCCATTCTTCCGTTTTGATAACCATTCCTCTGTTTCGGGTTGTCGTTTCTCTATTTTGAGTTGTCATCTACCCAATTTGGGACTCCATCCATCCATCTCGATAGTCGTTCTCTTGTTTCGTACTCCCGTTACCTAGTTCCAAAAGGCCACTCATCCATTTCAGATTGTCGTTTCCCTCATTTTGGAAATCATTCTCCCATTCCACTAAAATTTGTTTGAAGTAGTTATCCGACTTGACCTAGGTTTCTGAGCTTGATCATCATTCTTCAAAACTGACTTAGGATTGTTATCCATCCTAAGTCAGTTATCCTTATCGACCCTATCAATCCACTTCCATCTCAAGTTGGATTGGCATTGTCATCATACATCCACCTCTTAATCGATCAATCAACACGTTACGTTACCAGGGATAATTTTTGAACTTGGTTTAGAATCCCTTCACCATCCTAGTCTTATCAATTGCTTATCAATCCAATCCTATCTCATCGATTGTCTTATTAGTCAATTCGGTCCAATCCGATTTTACTAACCATTTCATCAATCAATCCAATTCGATCCCGTTGATCGTTTATCGAATCAAATCATTTATCAATCATCTACTCCAATCCTATCAAAGCAAACAATCCACTCTTATCTAATCCAAACAAATCCATTGTCAATCATCTAATCCAATCCTATCAAGTCACATACTTGTTGTTGAGTCCATCATTCAACTAAGTCAATCCTTCATCATCTTGATCATCCTCGTACCATCTTGCATGCCCATTCAAACATGGTCATCGATAAGGAAAATGGCCGAGCAACAAGCCCAAAATTCCCAACTGAATATACCTCAAGATTCCAACAACATGGAAAATGTCTCACAAGATCCCAATAATGGTACAAATATCCCTCGAGATCCCCATAATGGTACATCATCACAGTCCAACACTGACGGTCAAAACACATTGCCACCAAGAGATGAGAACATGGTCAATCAGCCCAAACTCACACTTGAGGAATATTTTGGTAACCCCACCAATGTGCAAATGACAGATTGCTTGTTCAAAAAGCATGGGGAAGAAATATTGGCACACCTAATTGAAAAAGGTGTCAAACCTCCATCAAGTGTCAATCTATCCAAGTTTAGCAGTTCCACATCTAACATACCCCAAGGTTCACAAAATGCACCAGGTAGTACATACATCCCCAATGTCCCTCCAATGGAGGGTTGGCATTAACTTGAATTTGGCAATGTTGTTCTTTATCACGTTAGCAATCCCCCACATGCCACAATCTCAGTCATGGGGGCTCCTCAAGTATTTGATCCCAATAATCCTTTCACCTACAACATGTTGCAAAATGTTCCACAACCTCCGCTATTAATGTTGACAACACCACCCCTTTCAAGTCAACCTCCAGTCAACGCTGGGGGCAACCCTTTTACCGCATTGCCTCCACCTCCTAGGGCCATAAATCTACCACCACCTTCGTACACATCTCAATATCCTCCCCAATCTAACATACCACCTCAATTACCTCTACAAGGTACATCCCAACCAAATGTTCCCCTTGGTACCCAACAAATTCCTTTGCAAAACGTCTCTATATTATCTCAACCGCCTCATCAGCAACAACCCCCACATAATCCTTTAATTTCTTCACAACAACCACCACACCAATTGCAAGGAAATCCATCCTGACCTCTCGCCTAGACCATATCCCCATTCCTTGCATCCATTTTATGTCTGCAAGTTCAACCACAACACAACATCCCATCTCAGCCCACACAACAACCGACATCAGATCAATAACCTCCCCAACACTATTACTATCACAACCAACAATAGTTTTAGCAAAAACCACCCTATGTGGCCTCCCAATAGTCACAACAGTACCTTTAGTACCAACAGACCAATCTGCAACACCACATCCAAGCTCCTCAGCATCTTGTCATACATTCTTATCAAAAAAATCCATACTATACCTCACAACAACAACCCTAGTACCAACAAACTCTCTTGAAATACCAGCAAGGGATATCATCATCTCACTATCAAAATCCATACATCAACCTTCAGACACTATCTCAGTAGGAGCCTTCATCGTCCTATCACCCATATCCATCCAACCCATTTGCCTCAACTCCTATGCCATCGGTCAATGCGGATGTATTGGAAATCAAATCTTCTTTGAAAGATCTCCAAGCTGGTACTAGTAAACAATCTTTCAAATTTTAAGATATATTTCCCTATTTGTTCGATCCATCCATCTCACTAATTCCTTTCCCAAACCACTTTGAGATACCAAAGTTTGACAGATACAAGGGAAATAAGGATCCTAAAGCCCACCTCCAATATTTTTACTCCCAGTGTCAAGAGGTTATGCATAAAAACTACCTCTTGTGCCTGTTCCCACAAAGCCTGATGGGATACGCCTTGGATTGGTTCATGGGTCTAGAATAGGGTTCTATCAAATCCTTTGTAGATCTTTCAGAATTTTTTTTTTCTTACTTGTCCTTCAATCTAGAAAAAGACATTGATACCTTGGAACTTCTTAAGGAGAAGCAACATGATGGCGAAACCTTTATCAACTACCTTCAAAGGTGGCGTGCATTGGCAAGCTGAATGAAATCCCCTCTCAAGGAGAAAGACATGGTCACTCTCTTTGTGGAGAACTCACATCCCGACATGGCTCATAATTTCAGGTTACACTATGTCACAACTTTCGCTAAAATAGTGGAAAAAGGACCCATCCTTGAATGTGCCCTTATTGCCAAAGGACACATCAAGATACACAACCATGGCAAAGAAAGGCCATTTGTCGATAAGTCACACTTTTGGAACAAGAACAAAAACGTGGTGAATGATGGTCTCACTGACAATAAACATGTTCAGGTGGCCAATACATCCCAGATGCAACAAGCATCTATACCTAATGCCATATTCATGCCCCAAGGGGCATCTCGTCCTCCTCAACAGTCAAACCAAAATAGTCAAGGGAATGACAAATGCCAATATGCTCAATTAGGAGAATCCTTGAGTGTCATCTTCAATAAGTTGTTATAGGTCAACTATCCGATCACATATCCTATCACCAAGCTACTTCATGAATCTAGGCCCAAACCAACCTAGTTTAGGGAGAAAGAATATTGTGAATTCCATAAGATTAAAGGGCACACTCTGAATAAGTGTCAAGGTCTCAAAAAATGTGTCCAAGATCTTATCAATCGAGGAGATATCAAAGTTGACACCAGTCAAGCTTCATCATCCAATGCTCAATTGCAGATATATCAAAATGCCTTCCCTAACCATAATCAAGGTGCAAGCACCTTCAACAGCAATCCCCAAGACAACAACACAAATAACATAAGCTATAAGAATGTACCCCTCAATTATGATGGAATTGTCCATTACATTGAGTAGGTAGAAACTCGTGTGTCTATGATACATGTTAAAGCTAAAGATCCCCAATGTGTTGTTGCACCCGACGATGCCACATTATTGTCCCTACAGCCTCCACACCCAGCTAGCCAAATCTTGTAAACTCTCAGTACAACATTCTTGATCACTTAGGAAAGACCCTTGCTCAGATCTCAATCTTGGATCTACTTAAGTCTTCTCCCGTACATCAGGAAATACTCAACATAGCTTTACAGGAAACTCACGTACCTAATGACATCAATCCCACACAATTCCAAGCTTTAGTAGGACACTTGGCTTTATATTACCAGCTACACTTCAGCCAGAATGACATTCCAAATATTGATGCCAGTCACAACCGTCCCTTACACATCGAAGTCCTGGTTGCCCGCCATAAAATAAAAAGGGTCTTGGTAGATAATGGCTCTACCCTCAATCTATGCACTTTGAAGTTCATAAAATAGGTAGGGTATACTCAAGCGGATTTGAGTAATCAAATCAATGCAATCAAGGCTTATGATAATGCGAAAATAAATTATGAATGGATTATCAGTCTTCCTATCCAGATTGGACCTGTAGTTAAATATACTACTTGTCATGTCCTTGATCTAGAATTACCATATAATCTCCTCCTTGGTCGCCCATGGCTCCATGCCATGCAAGCCATCCCCTCCACGTACCATCAATGCCTAAAGTTCCCGGTTCATGGACAAGAGATCACCATTTATGCCGACCCACAACAATTTGAATACTGCCATGCTCTAGAAGCATCATTTCCCCATTTACATTATTGTCTTGGGATTGAAATGGGGGCATCTCAGTCATCATCCTCCAATCCATCATCCACTATGACAACCACTCCATCTCTCGCCACTAATCCTACCATCACCAAAGTCCAAATCGTTGACAAGGGGTGTGGTGAGTATGAAATGCATACAACTCTAAATGTGGAAACCATGCCACCGTCACCACACACGTACGGCCAACCTTGACAGTCTACACCAAAAAAAGACAAGACCATCACCTTTAGTGTTAAAAACATCCCCACTACCACTTTTCGGTCTCCTAGTATAAAGAGAGATGCACCAAAAGAGGATATCAGTTTGTGGGTATACCGTGAAGAACCCCAACCAAATCCTCCTCTTAAGGAATACTTTCAGGAAGTATACCCTTGGTCAGTTAAGTTTTCAGAAAAGCATAACTACCAAGGTGGGGGCCTAGGTAAGGAAGAACAGGGACGGTTGCAACCTATTGATGTATCAAAGCATCCGTAGAATATAGGCCTCGGATATGACACAAAGAAGAAAGGACCCACAACATCATCTAATACCTCCAATAGTGTTACTGTGGACGATGGTCCCTTAGAAGACATACCCGAGGAAGAATCCATCATACATGCATACGATGATGTTGATCACATAGACCTGTCATCCATGTTTGATTGTTTATCCATCTTTACCATCAACCTTTCTCTTTGCCATCTCAAACTCATTGTTTGGGACCTATGTGATAGCACACCTACCAATGTATCCCTGGATACGTATGTCAACCTCATGGGATTGGGGGAGGATGAATGCTCTAGTCACAAAAATAAAAACAAGAAAAATAAAAAATGATCATCTAGTGAAAACATCCCCGAGACACTTCCTGACCTAGAAAAAGTAAAAATAAATGACGCATCTAATAGTGAAAACCTCGAAGAGGCACTGGAGGATGGAGATGTTCATCTTCCCCTTGTGGGAACTCAATTATCCGCATGGTCATGCATCCTAATTGAAGAAACTCAAGAAGTTAACTTGGGTACTGCTGAAAACCCTAAGATCACCTATGTAGCCAAATCACTATCAGAGCAAGAATATTCAATCATTGTTCAACTAATCCAAGATGGTATCATTAACTTTGCTTGGTCGAGATGTGCTAGGATTAGACCCTGCTTTAGTAGTTCATCATTTGGATGTTCGCTCAGATGCCAAGCCTGTCAAATAGAAGCTCTGAAAAATGCATCCACATGTAGCATTATTAGTCAAGAAGGAATTGGAAAAATGACTGGATGCTAGTTTTATCATACCCATTGACTTCTCTGATTGGATCTCCAACATGGTGCCTATTTCCAAACCAAACGAAGACATTCATATTTGCACAAACTCTTGGGATCTTAACAAAGCCTATTCAAAGGATGACTTCCCATTGCCCAATATTGACATGTTGGTCGACCTTATTTCAAGACATGAGATGTTGTCCCTTATGGATGGTTTCTTTGGTTACAATCAGATCTGAATTACACCTGAAGACCAACACAAGACCACTTTTACAACACCTTGGGGTACTTTTTGCTACAATGTTATGCCCTTTGGTCTCAAGAATGCGGGGGCAACATATCAGAGAGCAATGACTACCATTTTCCATGACCTCATCCATATTATCATGGCAGATTATGTTGACGACTTGCTAGGAAAATCTAGAACCAGAGTAGAGCACCCTGCCATCCTGAAAAAGGATCTTGAAGCGATTAAAACAGTACAAGTTAAGACTAAATCCAAAAAAGTGTCTTTGGTGTCACATTAGGGAAATTTTTGGGTTTCATAGTCTCTCGAAGAGGAATTGAGGTTGATCCCACCAAGGTGAAAGATATTATGGATATGCCTCCCTTGTGCAATCTGAAACAATTAAGAAGTCTCCAAGGAAAGCTGCAATCCATCCATCAGTTCATAGCCAAACTTGCAGATAAGTGTCAGTCATTCACCCATCTTCTGAAAAAATATTCCACCTTCAAATGGAACCGATAGTGTCAGCTAGGTTTCGATAAGGTCAAGGAGTATTTGGCTCACCCACTAATCTTGATGCCACCTATTCTATTGAAACCCCTCCCGCTTTACATCTCCACCACTTCAGTCGCACTAGGGGCATTATTGGCACAACATGATGAGTCCTCAAAAGAAAGAGCAATCTACTACATCAGCCGAACACTGGTCAACTATGAATTAAATTATTCACCCATGGAGAAAGCCTACCTTGTCGTGGTCTTTAGTACAAAAAAAATCTGACATTACATGCTCAACCATCTGGTCAGATTAATAGCAAAAATTGATCCACTAAAGTATCTGTTATCCAAAACCACTTTAATTGGTCGCATGGCTAAGTGGGTCATGCTCCTAAGTGAATTTGACATCGAGTACATGGATTGCAAAGCCATAAAAGGACAAGTCATAGCTGATTAGTTGGCCAAGGCACCCCTAGTGGATGCTTACCCTTTGGTCACTAAATTTCCAGATGAAGAAGTTTTCACAGTAATAGAAGCACCTGCTTGGACATTGTATTTTGACGAATCATATACTCATAATGCATCGAGAGTAGGAATTCTGTTTGTCACCCCTCAAGGTGAATACATCCCAAAATCATTCAGGATATCATTCTCGTGTACCAACAACATAGCTGAGTATGAAGCCCTCCTCACGGGTCTCTGAATTGCAAAGCAGTGGCACATAACTCACTTGTGAGTATTTGGTGATTCATTGTTGGTCATTAAGCAAGTTAATGATGAATTCCTAACAAAATATGACAAGTTGTTAACCTACAAACGCATGGTTGATGAGTTCAAGAAATATTTCACCCTCATACAATTTGACCAAACTCCTAGGGTATAGAACAAAGCAGCTGATGCTATGGCTGCTATTGGCTCCCTGATTGACATGCCAAAAGATTGAACAAAATGTGAGTTCCTTGTGGAACAAATTTTAATCCCAACATATGATATCCCTAAGACTGACATGGTGTGTGACATTGTAGGTCCCATTTCCCCATGGTACCAAGACATATATACTTATCTACATGATAATATTCTATCCCCAGATCTCACACGAAACCAACTAAAATCCTTTATCCAACGTTCTTCCCGGTACATCATTGTAGGTGATATGCTTTATCATTGCAAGTATGATGGAACCATCCTTAGGTGTTTGGATGAGACTGAAGCCCATACTGCACTAACAGAGGTACATGGTGGTGTTTGTGGGGCCCATTCAAATGGTATGGCCTTGGACAAAAGGATTCTCTGAGCTAGATATTATTGGCCTACATTAGAACATGATTCTTGTGAATTCGTGAAGAAATGCCTTCCCTGCCAACAACATGCAGATTTGATTCATGCTCCGGCACAAGACCTTCATCCTCTTCTCACACCATGGCCCTTCTCTCAATGGGTTTTTGACTTGATTGGAAAGATTTTCCCACAATCTTCCAATGACCACACATTCATAATTACTACTACTAAGTACTTTACTAAGTGGGTGGAAGCAATGCCATTCTCACAAATCACCGGTACTAAAATTTCAAAATTCATCCTTTACCATATTCTTTGCAGATATGGTATTCCATCCACCATCCTCTCAGATAATGGAAAGCCTTTCAAAAAATAGGCCATGAAACACCTCTGTGACACCTTTCATATCCAACATCATTGGTCCATGCCTTATTACCCCTAGGGCAATGGTCAGGAAAAAGCTACCAACAAGACGCTTATCCGCATCCTCAAAAAGGTTGTCAATAACACTAGTCGAGATTGACACCTCCATATTCATCCCACTCTCTGGGCATATCGCATCTCCATTTGTACCCCTATAGGCACCACCCCCTATTCTTTAGTGTATGGTGCCAAAGCCATCTTGCCAATCGAAGTTGAGATCCCATCACTAAGGATTTCTCTGAAGAACCTTATCAGTGAGGAAGATGCTCATGTCGAACGACTTGCACAACTAGAATTACTTGATGAAAGATGAATCAAAGCCTATGATCAGCTGTAAGATTACCAAAACTACCTCAAGCCTAACTACAACAAGAAGGTTCACCCTCGACAATTCAAGATTGGTGATCTTGTCCTTAAAGAGAACCAACGTACTCAACAAGACCATGATAAGAAATAAAAATTTGAAGCAAACTAGTTGGGTCCTTATATCATAACTGCTAAATATGGATTTGGGGCATACAGACTTGCTACCCTTGAAGGATAACCCCTAGAAGATCCTATCAATATCATGCATCTAAAGAGTTTTTACACCTAAGTCCGCTTGGTAACCCTACTTGTAAAAATACAAAAAAATCCAAAAATAGTAAAGAGAAATAAATTCATCCTATGGTGAAAACCACCTTGGGTGGCACCTTGGATAGGTACAGGTGGTGAAAAACTGGTAACAAGCATCATCCGTAGAGGGCTTAATCATTATCTACCTTGTGTCCTAATTACTTTGTGACTCCATCCATCCTATCCTGACATCCTCTCCCATTCCATCCTTGGCCGCTTGGTTTATTTTGATTGAGCATTGGACAATTATATGCTATCCGTCATCCTAAGTTTTTTATCCTAATCTGAGCTTTTTCGTTAGTTTTTCCATCTGTCGGTTTGTTTCATCATCTAGGATCATCCATCGTGTCAGTCTCCACCTAGCCTCATCCTGTCATATCGATCTCTTTGGTCTTGGTCAAACTACGTTGCCCCTGCGCTTTCACGTAGGCAAGGTTGATCATTTGATCTGCCCCCGGGGCCTTTAGACCATCCTATGATGGTCCCCCATCATTTGTCTCCATCATCCTCTTTTCGCTTCTGTCCATGTTCGGTCATCATTTGTCTTTCTCCCAACTACGTTGCCCCTACGCTTGCACGTAGGAAAGGTTGATCTTTTGATCCACCCTCGGGGATTTTTCTTTCCTATGCTTCTTCGCTTTGTTTTGTCGTTGTCTCATCGGTCTCCATTAGTCCTCTTTCCGCTTTATCCATGGTATTTTCTAAAACTACAAGGGCTCTGCGCTTTCACGTAGGTAATGCTAATCTCTGATCAACCCCTGAGCCCCTAGGTCTATAGGGTGTGTCGGTCCTTTGTCTAGTCTCTTGTTTCATGTTGTCAAGAGTACCCTTATCTAATTGGTTCTTCACAAATGAAATCCTCTAGTGTCAGGAGATCTGGTTAATGAAAAATATCTTGCGTCACCTGGGTCATTTTAGTTTAGTATCCATCATTGGTCTCAATAGGATGCATCCTTCCTAACAGACCATGTCATCACCCATCCATCCTCGTGATCCTATGGAAAAGGATGTTTAACTTTGATTATGATCTTTTCATACTTTTGGATTTTGTTTATTTTTTGAGCTCCCTATTCTCACTTATCAAAACTGCCATGATCCATCATATTATGGTGGGTTTTGATGAGTTAACACAGGGGTGTTTCTTGATCATTTATTGTTGTTTGCTGGTTCGTTCCCATGTAGTACCCGCCAAAATCCCTAGGATCCTGTGTTATGTTGGGAATATCCCTTTGTGCTTGTGGTTATTCTAATACCTGGCCCAACCAAGGTCCTCGCAACTTTGGGGTGTTAGGATAACCTTGTTTGCTATGTTTGTTTCATGCATTTGATGCTAACTCTCCTTGGTCTCATATAACATGGTATTTGGTATCTTATGCTATAGAAAATATCAATGCTCTGAAGATGGAAAATTGCATTCCTAACTGCATTTCATTTCATTGCATGCACCCTTCATTCAGCCTTGTCCATAACCCATGAATCATGATTTAGGTTGTGCAAACCTTCATTCTTCTTCCCCTTAGTTTTCCTCTTAGGGTACTAATGGTTCTTGATAGGTGCAGTATCACACCCACGTTACACCTATCGTCGACCAACATTCTCATGGAAGTCCTTATTGACGTTTAGGTTTGCATTATAGGAATTCATGTTTCATTCATATTGCATGTTACATTGTAGATACAACATATTTTATCTTTCATAGACTGATTAGATTAAGCATCTTAGTTTCATTTAACCCATACATGTCCATATTAACATTCACATAATACATGCATTACCACCTACAAAACATATTGTTACATCCATCCTAATTACATTTCATACCAAATATTCATCTCATCCTGCATTATAAACATTAATACATGCATAATCATCCATCCACATAAACATAAAATATCATATACATGTGCATACATAAACTAAATCATCTATCCATATAAACATAATATATCATATACATGTGCATACATAAAATAAATCATCCATCCACATAAACATAAAATATCATATACATGTGCATATATAAACTAAATCATCCATCACATAAAACATAGCACAAAGTGTCAATAAGGACTATCACATATCATAATCAAAATAATACAATAGTCATCTCATCATAATGTCTTAAACATAATGAAATATATATCCATCATGTATATCATTAAATAAGGTACAAAATCCAAAGATGTAGCTCACATCTGCTCTCTACTGATCTATACTAAACCTCCATCCTGCACCTGTCAAAAAATTGGTATCTTGTCATCTGCTCCCTAACTAATCTACTGTGAGCTGCCACGTCTAATCTTTGAGGAGAGTCAAGTACTAGCCGTCTGTGCATGGGGGTCCCCTGGTACTCACGGGTGGGAGTCCCCTGGTAACCACCGTAAGGAGAAGGAGTTCGTTGATAGTCGCTATACACCCTTGTACATGTCCCTAATGACTGGGACGGTACTGGCATCTGAGGTACCTGTCTGATGTAGCGCGCTATATGCTATGCCGGATCTAGAACTGTCTACTCATAGGCACACCTCTAGTAGGTCACCTCCTGCATATAATCATCTTTTTGCCCAGCCTGATATCTAGTGGCATTCCACTCATGCCTGTACCTGTCTCGATCTGCACTAGTGGCTCTTTGCTCCTACCCCCAGGCCTCCTATGCTAATATCAACTGTTGTACCTGCTCTATGGTCCTGTCCCTCTTAGCCTATTAGAATGTAACTATGCCTGCAATCCCTATACCTCTGCCCCTGGCTCCCCCTCCTCGGTCTGTGCTGCCTACAACTGAGCCTATGTTGTGTCCCTCTCACTCTACAACATCTGCATCCACACCTTTGCAACATCCCCTCTCCCTATGTGCGGCTTGGGCCCAAGCCACCGCTGCATCCCTATCCCTCTGTAGTGCCTGAAGTCTCAACTTGGTTGCATCTCGCTCTCTCTGAAGAGTTGATACCTGTGACACTGCTACATCCCTCTCTCTCTAAAGAGATTGTACCTGTGCCCCTACCACCTCTATCTCACTTTGCGACACCTAAACTCGTGCCAGAGCTACATCTCTCTCCACTCCATAACCTGTGTAAGTGTGGAAAATGTAAAATAAATAAAATTAAATACACCTCTTAATGAAACATTGTATCAAGATGAATCAACAATTCAACTAATTAAAATAGATAAAAGCTTGAAAGCATCTCATTGTCTCCTATCTCCAAAGATTTATCAAATTATTGAAGCTCTTAGATTTGTAAGCATTGTAACTGTTTAAAATGCCTATCTAGAGAACGGAATGGGTGCTAAATGCAATGATGTGATGATTGCTAATAATTCCTAGATGATATGATGCTACCATAAACTATCCTAACATGAAACCTGCTAAATGGAAGCTTCAATAAAAGCTAATGATGCTGCATGATATGAAATCAAATAATGTCATGATGCTATGATGATACTAAAATGCTAATGTTAATGCTTATGATTGCTTGGTTTCTTGAGTACTAATTCCTGCAGAGTAAGTTTTCATAAAAGATGATAATTCTTGGGGTCCTTTTCATGCTTCAGAAGGCTGTATATATAGATTTCTAGCAACAGTTCTACACAGGGGTAACACAACAAAGGTTGAGATCAAATATGGAGATTTGAATGGTATAAGATGAGAAGGTGGAGCTGATCATGGAGGATTGTTCCTCCCCATGAAAACACCAGGCAAGATGAGAGGAAAGATTTGAGGCAGAAGATTAAGAGGATTTCCTACAAGTTTTTCCCCGACCTTTTTCCATGAATGACAGTTAAATTAATTAGATTTGAAAATCCTAATTTTACTGGTGAGTGAATAGAGGGATTTGATTTATGCATTTATTTCAATATATTTGATTTATTCAAATTAGCAAATTAGGAAGATTTAATTAAATAAAACAAATATTTGATATTTTCCCATTTAATAAAGAGGAATATGATAAGATAATTAAATAACACAAATTATTGAAGTTGTGTATTTAATTTAATGGATAAAGTATAGAAGAAATAATAATGAACTTAATATAAATAAATATTTCTATTTATTTACTAAGTAGATGAATTTAGGATTAATTAATCAAATAAATCATATTTAACTAATTAAATTCTTCATACCATTTTTAGGTGTCTACATTTTGCCCCTCTTTGAAGTGATGTGTTTACGCATTGCTTCAAAGAAAATTTTGTGCTGTTGTTGCTAGTATTAATGATTTTTTTTTACAATGCCCCAGACATGATTTTTAGGTGATGATGGATATATGCCCCCTTGGGAGATAAATTGATGGATTTTTGATTTTTTGGAAATTTTCAAATTTTTATGATTTTTTGGAATTTTGGAATTTTTTATGATTTTATGATGATTTGATGATAAAATAATTTATCTCCCGATAATTGATGTAGGAAGTGGTCCTGGATGAATTTCAATTAATCTCCCCTTTGTAAAATTAAATTAATCTCAAAAAATCCCCTTTTAAATAACCTATAAAAGGTTAAAAAGGTCTTTTTCAAAATCATTTGTACATTGTGACCTTTGAAAACTTGTGAGAGATTCTGAAGCTACATGGAACAAAATGCCGATTCCATATCACACCCACCATTTCGAGTGTGTTCGATGACATCAGCGGTCGGCCGCATTTGGACCTTCGGTATGTCTATTATTTTACCTTGGTTTTTGTGCATTTTCTCATTTTTTAATGTATTTTTCAAAATTTTAATTTTAAGCTCTTTTTAGCACTTTCATTTTCCATTTTAGCACTTTTCAATTCCGTTGTAGTACTTACAGGTTCTGTTGTAGCCCTTCTTGAATTTTAGCGCTTCAAAGGTCTGTTTTAGCGCTTTCGTAGGTTAGGTTAGCGCTTTGCAAAGTTTAGCACTTAGGATAGCCGTTGTAGCGCTTCTGTAAGATATATTAGCGCTTTGATTTGATTTTGTAGCACTTTGACCTCCTGTTTTAGCGCGTTTTGAGTTTTAGCGCTTCTAACAAAATTGTTAGCGCTTTGACCAAATAGAATAGCGCTTTTTGATAAAATGGTGCTTTGTCTGTCTGTAATAGCGCTTTTATATGATGAAATGGTGCATGTCATTGTTTTAGTGCTTTTAATTCCTTTTGAGTGCAGTTAAATCAAAGTGTTTGTGATTTTTATCAATTTGTTCTTGATGTTCTTGATTTCAAATCGTATCAGCTGTTGGTTTGTTATGAATGATTCGTCTAATCAAATAGATGATTTTTTCAACCTCATGATAGGCGAGGTCTAATGTTTGTTTTGATGATAACTATCCTCATGATAGGTGAGGAATAATTAGGATTGACATACCTGATGATAAGCAAGGTTGATTTGATGCATTTATGATGACCTCATGATAGGTGAGGTTGATTTGATGCTTTGATGATTGACCTCATGATAGGTGAGGTTGATTTGATGCATTGATGATTGACCTCATGATAGGTGAGGTTTAATGATGTGTGCTCATGATATTTGATCAAAATTCTCACCAAGAGATAACTTGATTTGATATGGTATTTTGATGTTATTTGATGTTTGACATGAATTTATTGACTTTGATCTTGTTATGATAATAGGAGCGATTGGGGAACCTCCAGGTTTGAGATCGTTTCCCCTGGACATTTGATCTCATACCACAGTTGGCACAGCCTGACATGGCTATCATCACACGTTGTGGATTGTCTCCTCTTCTATACATGCCTTGAATTAGGATTAATCAGGGTTTGTTGATAGTGCTAGCCGAGAGGTGGCATAACGAGCACAACACCTTTCACCTTCCTACTGGAGAGATGACAGTCACCCTAGAGGATGTCTAGTAGATTTTGCAGCTTTCAATTGTTGGAGATGTTGTCATATATGATTTGAGAGAGCAGGGTGGGACTGATGCTCTTTGTAGAGTGTTTCAGGATGATCGTATTGCGGGAGAGTGGATTCCATGGTGTGATATGGTTGATGCATACACCACTTTTCCGATAGTACTTGCTGGTTTCATCAGCAGATTCCTTAGTTCTGATCGCAAGTCTAAGGGATTCTTAGTTGGTTGGGGCCGAGTTTTGGAGAGCATGGTTGTTCATGGCACCAAATTTTCTTGGGGCATGTCTATGCTTGCCCATTTATATCATGATTTACATTTAGCTATGTATCTTAGTGGTTGGAGTTTATCAGCTGGTGTTACTTTGCTTCAGGTATGGGCATGGGAGCACATAGCTATCACACATCCAGTTCCAGTTAGATAGAGGCCACCCATGAGACCTTATGTGTTTAGATATGCTGGCCAGCTTACCCAGTCTAAACTGGGTAAGCTAGAGTATTGGAGGAGAGTTATTGACGACATAGAGTCTGTGACATGGTGTCGCTACCTCGATTGTGATCATTGGGACAATGATGATATTAAACTACCATTTCTTTGTCAGTCAATGATCTTGATTGGCCGTGCTCGTTGGGTATTAGAGATATTCTTGATGAGACATGTTTACAAATAGTATGGGATGGTACAGGGTATGCCCCAAGGTGATATTCACTATGCTCGTCGTCAATCAGATATAGCAGATTGGGGGCCTTGTTTGTCATATGCTACAGTAGTTCATGAGTTTTAGGCTTTATAACCATTTGTGTGGGACATTCGGCTAGATATTGTGGAGCCTCCAGTTATGGAAGACTATGCTGAGTTTCTCACTTTACATCCATTTCCATGCCTTACCATTCCAAATGAGCCTGCCCCATTACCTGTAGAGGAGGATGTTCCTGTTGCGCATGGTTAGTGATGGAGGAGAGAGGACGTTGAAGGAGTTGAGGCAAAGGATGTTGATGTGGTTGGTGAGGTAGATGTCGAGCCTGAGGAGGATGCTGGGGTAGAGGAGGATGTTGGTGGCGAGGAGGATATTGGTGGTGAGAGCAGTGGAGATGAGAGCAACGAAGATGAGAGATTTGATAGTGGAGAGGTTGTAGGTGGGTTAGGCCTTGCTTTAGATTTACCTGGTGAGACCATGCCTCGTAAGAGGCAGGCTGTGGGAGGTGTTTCAGAGTGATTGCAGATAGTAGATCTTGAGGTGTAGTTAGAGACCATTCATGAGCAGCTTCTGCAGGCTCAAGGTTTATTAGAGCAGACTCAGGCTCAGATGTAGGTATAGACTGAGTTGCATGCAGAGACTCTATCTTCAATGCATGCTTAGTTAGTCATAGCTCAGTCATAGATTGTAACATTGAGTGTTGAGAGGGATGCGACCAAATAGATAGCCAAGGTAGCCCAGGCTCAGGTTACTTCATTGACAGCTAAGAGAGATGTGGCCAGGTTTACAATAGAGGGTGCTCAGTCTGCTACTGATAGATTATAGAGACTAGAAAATGGTACCTCCTTGGTAGATTACATGCAAGAGGTTGCTCACATTGGTGAGGAGATTGAGTTCTATAGAGCGAGATATTATGACGCAGCTCCCTCTGAGTAGAGAGTTAGCTATGTGAGGTCTCATTTTTCCAGGTCACGATCCAGGATTGTCAGTGCAGGTGTTACCTAGCCTTTACCTAGAGATCCCAGGTATCCCAGTTCTTTTGGTGGTAGGGGTCTTGATCCTAGTATGCCTACACCATCTAGAGCCAGCAACACATGATTGTTGTTTGTGTTACATTTGATATGTGATGTACACTTTGATTATTTTGATATACAACCATTTTTCATGTTTTATCTCTCTTCATTTCAAACATCATTGTATACTGGACATTTTGATTTTCATATATATGAGATGCAGTGGATTCTACGGTCCATTATGTGTTCTATATGATTCTCTGATGGATGCATTTTCTTCGATGTTTTATATGCTATGTGATGGTTTTATTATTATGATGGTATGCTTTGATATGATGTTCTATTTATGACACACATAATGGTAATGTATGGATGCATGTTATATGGATACATGATTATGGATTGATGTGTTTAAATGATATACTATATGTGATGTAAATGTAAATATATGGAAGAAAATGTTTGAATGATACATGATGCAATAAATTGATGGACTTTATGATCAAATGGATGGATTATATATGAATATGTGATATAATAAATGGATAGATTTAATGAGTTATGATGATGATGTATGTTTATGAAAATGGAATGATATAGATATATGTTTTTTGAGATTTTTGTTATGATATGATGAGAATGTAAAAATGATTTGTTTGAAATGTATGAATGATGAAATGATGATGTAAATGCTTGTAATGTATGTGAATGAATATGATGATGCAACTATATGATCATGAGGATTGTTTTGTTAATGTCAAGTATACTCAGTCTATTATGATAAAAGATAATTGTTTAATGAATGATTCAACAATTTTGTAACCAATATTCTGCAGATGTAACACTATTATGGATGAAATCTACTTTTACCATGCAAATATATATGTAAACATAGGCATTTTAAAAATACTTTTGTGCTTTGTATCATCATTGAGCTTTTAAAATGTTGAAAGTGAGTACAAGAATCAATGGTATAATGTAAACCAATGATGACCTGAGCACTACTTTCATGATTTTTGATATTGAAAGTGAACACAAGCATCGAGGTATAATTAAACTAAGATGACCTGAGCATTTCTTGCATAAACAAACAAGAATTAACCACTTTCCTATGTGAATTGGAATGTCATCCATGATACTTTGTGGAGCATTTCTCGCGACGATTCACACAGTAATTTTGATTAATTCACAGACAACAGACAAAGAAAATACCTTTTCTTCTTCCTGGCTTTTCTAGTTCAATAGATCATTGAGTTGCTCAAAAGAAATGATAACAATGATAAAAAGTATAACATATCTTACATTTGCTTATAGTATTCAATCATTTATTCAGATTAGATCATCCATCCTGATTTTGTGATGTTTTTGTGTTTTCAAGATTTTGGATCAAACCTAACCTAAAGACCTATCCTAGGGGCCTTGAGGGCTGATCAAAGATTAGTCTTGCCTACATTATACATGCAGAGACCACGTAGTTTGACTGACACAGACTCATTTTTTTTTTGGATTTTTGATATTGACCTGTTTGACTTGTTTTTGGATTTTCCGATGTGATATGGATGTTTGATGTGTTTTCGATGGTGATTGATATTCCATGTTGGGTTGTGTTTTGAACATTGTTTCTATTTTGTTTGTCTTCCTGTTGTTTGTCCATTTTGTTAAGCGCAAGATTTATTGCCCCTAGTGAGGTTGAGATGTTTCCCCCAAACTATGGTGAGACATATAGCTATATTGCCAGGTTATGTACATGAAGTTTCCTTGCACTTTTTTGATTTTATGATTTTTTTGTTTGGATTTTTCAAGATATTTAAGATGAAATGAGATGATATGACTAATTGAAGGAACAAGATGCCCCAAAATAGGGGTAATGCAACCATGGATAAATGATAGATCAAAATGAAAGGTTCACTACAAAACATGTCACACAAGCAACATATCTCTTGTCAAAAGATGATAATGGTTGATTGATTAAGATACTAGGAATGATTGATTCCATAAGGCATGATGATGATAAGTACTTAGGATCACTAATTTCCTCTAAGTATGATAATATTGATGATTTTTGAGGATTGATTGACAATAGATATGAGGATTGGATTAATGTTTTACAACTAGGCTCAAATATGATTTGCATGATAAGATTCAAGGTTGCAAAGGGACATGGTGACATGGATTTTGATAAGCTAGGAGATATGGAATGGAAGAAAGCAAGGATAAAAATAAATGAATGGTGATGATCAAGATCAACTAGATAAGATATAGACACAAGGCCCAAGTATTTTGCCCCTATTCCTCATCAAGACCAAGGACGGGAAGAAAGGATGTATCTAGTAAGAATGATGGAATACAGATAAGGTGAAAGATATGGTATGGAAGATATGGATAAAGCATGTAGGATAAGATATATAATGCTCAAGAAGATCCTTAACCTTGTCAAGATCAAAGGTGGAAATGTAAGGAATGGGCATAGAAAGGATAATGACCATGAATGATAAGATGGACGAAACTTGTCCCTAAGTGTAGAGTGCAAGAGGAATATGGAAGATAGGGAGATGGAGGAAGGACTTAAGCATCAAGTTTTAGAACAAAATATCCCTCTAATAAGCCATGGAAATGGGAATTAGACTCCTAAATGTTGGAAGATTAATGATATGATGAAAGAATCTAGGGATTTATGCAAACGTTTGGATTAAAGGAGAATGATGGGGAATGAATGTTCGATAATGGATAGGAGGTTGGAAGGCCTGTTGATGGATAGATGGAAACGATGGAAAGATCAACATTGGCACACACCTTGAAGGGTGGTGGAGTGATGGAGGAAAAATGGATTTGGAAGGTGATAGGTTATTAGATGGAAAATTGGAGGAAGCTTTTGGATTAGCAAATTTGGATGCCAATTTAGATTTTATTGCTTCTATGAGACTATTAGGAATCCACATGAATTTTGACTTTGATTTTTTGCTTTGTGGGCCTTTGTGACCTTTGACATTTTTCTTTTTGATTTATGGACCTTTGTGGTCTTTGAAAATTTCCTTTTTGCTTTGATGGGACTTTGTGGCCTTTTAGATTTTTCTTTTGATTTTGGATCAAATTTTCTTTTATTTTTGCATGTCTCTTCGAGGAGACATGTTGATCCTTTGATACATGTGGATTTTGATATAGAAGCTTTTGATATTTGGCACCCAAATTGCTTCCAAGAGCAATGGGAGGGGTGGATTGAGATGAATGATATGGAGGTATTATGGATGAGTTAATGTGGGTATAATTTTGAAAGGGAATCAAGGATGTATGCCTTTGTTCTTGAGAAATAGGATATGGACCTAGGATAAAGGGAAGGTTTGATGGACTAGGATGAGGACCTAGGATAGATGGAAGGTGTGATGAACTAGAATGAGGACCTAGGATAGATGGAAGGTTTGATGAATTAGGACACTTAGGAATATAGCCAAGGCCATGGTGATATGGGTTTCTTTGAATAGAAAGGGGTTCTAGGATACCTTGTTCATGAAGGCCTAATCCTTTTCCTTTGTAATTCATATTTTGACATATACATTTACCAATGGGATATGTATTATTTATGAAACAAGATGCGATTCCATTTTGGGGAGGATATGATATGGATGAGAGGATAGGTGTTTGAAGTAAACCAGAATGGATAAAGGTGGAGGATCCCAATTTATAGGTGTGGGGTTCATGGATAGCTTGAATAGGTGTGATAGGCTCTTCACATAAGGATGATGGGGTGTTTTGATCTTGACTTGTAAAAGGATTATGAAGTGGTATGAAAGGAATATCTTGATCATGAGAAGGATAATCATCTTCATGGGATGAAAGGGTATCCTTGAATGGAAGCATATCTTGGTCTTGATGAGGAAGGGAATCATGAGATTTTTCAAAAAGAATATCTTGATCATCAGTTGGTAAGACATCATTAGATAGGATGGAAGAACTATCATGATCTTGTGATGCAATAGAATCATGAGATGGTATGGATTTATTAGATGATTTGGAAGAAGAACTTGGAAGGATACTTGTCCCTTGAGGTGGAAGGGAATTATCTTGGATGAAAAGTGAAAGGAGGGGATCGTCATAAGATTCTTGAGAAATGGGATCTTGATCAAGGATTGGAATATTTTGTGGAATTTTGATATCATTGGTTGGAGTGGAAATAATAGTTTGATCTTGATGTGTAGGGGAGTTTATGCTAGCATGCCTTGGATTGTGAGATTGACATGAATCATTGGTTGTTGAAGATATGATAGAAGAGGATGACTGGATGGAATTGTTAACTTGAGTGAAAGAATCTTGAGATTTATTTTGGCTTATGGTGGATGGAGATAAATGTATGACATGATAGGATTGCTCAATATCATTTATGTTTGAGGATTTAGATTTGGGCTTATTGAACTTTTGCAAAAATTCAACGAAATTGAACTTGGATGATGTAGTTTTTGGTGAAGAAGGTCTCATGTTCATTGTTTGGTCAAGAGGATATGGGTAGATGTCTGGTAGCAGATATCTTTATGTGTTTGTTTCCCTTTGCATATCCCATATTTGTTGTTGAAGCTTTTTCATTTGATGAGATAAAGCATTCAATTGATCCTTATTTATTTCTGCCATGGTGGTTTGAGTTTCAATTTTCTATTCTTTGGATTTTTGACTCTTGTTGTGAGGGATTTCTTGACAAATGTTGTAGATTTCCAATCCCTAATCATAAATTTCACTGTTTGATTCTGTTTTGACTTTTTTTTGTTGTTTTTTTTTTTGGATGATCTTTATTTGGATTTTAATGATTTTGAAATACACAAGAATCAAATGTAGACAGTTGTTTTTAAGAGCTATAATCTAAACAGATAGTGTATTTTTAAAAGAACCACAAATGGTTTTATTTTCACTGGTTTGATAACAATAAAACACTTCAGACAGACTCACTCTTAATAGTCAAAAGGTCATCGTTATACTCAACAACCCACAGCCTAAAATTGCATTGACTCACACAGCCGTGTCACCCCGTAGAGGGTGCCCGTATTTTTTTCTTTTCTAGGTGCGTACTCAAGGTTAGATTTCTCGATCCCCTAAGCAAACGATCCTTGACCAATATATGGTGAGTGTCTTGGGGGCAGATTCTTCCCTCCCCTTGCACTATGAGTATTACAATGTCTGGTTACTAACTCAGCTGGATAGTACACTATGGTTCTTAGAAAGGGTTTCCATTCAGAGCAGAAATTGATAAACTCCCTCAGGAGACCTCCCAACCTTTAGAAAAAAGTTTTTGGGGATGGTTATTTTGCACACTTCCGAAAAAAGTGGGTTTCCCCAGATTTGCTTTAAATTTTATAGTGGGGTGGAAAAATTGGCTTTGGTTTGAACCCACTTAGGTCGTTCCCATAGGGTGAGTAGTTTTTCCCACTATGGCAGGCCTTCTAAAGGATGTAATAAAACTTGAAGAATGCATAAAAAGGATGAGTCTGGCTTTTTGGATCACCCAATTAAGGGGAGAGCATATGCCTATCACCACACAAACATAGAAATCAAGTTGTTCAATTTTTAGAGCCCAAACTATAATTTTCTATCTATGTGAAGATGTTGCTTCACAAAAAGACATGTTGTAAATTTTAAATCCACATTGAAAAGTTAGGTGACTACCCTAGATTGATAAATTTTATTCCAATTGAAAATGTGACTATCCTAGGATTGATTCATTTTAAAACCAACTGAAGAATTGTGTATCCTAGATTGATTCATTTTAAGTCCAAATCCAAAAACCAATGAGTTTCTAATGTTCTTTTTAACCAACTTTGACAAAGCTTGTGTAGATGGTTAATTTTAAGCCCAAAGTAATGCTAGTTGGTCCTAAAGCATGAATGAAAAATAACATATGATGGGTTATTTTCCTATGAGTGTTTGAAAACACTATTACAATAGATATCAAATGCTTTTTCTTTCACTTCAATGCTTCATGTTCTTCTTAAAACCTGCAATAAATGCTCAAAAATGTTAGATGAGATCAATAAATAAAAAGATATAAGGGTTAGATGAATGATTAAGTATAAAAACCCTAAAACTTAGACCAAGTTACAATGTGATTTGACTTTAAATGTAAAATCGAAACTTTTAACTCTACAAAAAGTGAGAAATACCTACACCATTGCATAGCTTATGAAATTCTACCCCATTTTAATTTTTTTTTTTTGAAAAAAACCTCTGTATGACCAAGATATGGTCATTTTAAGATTGACTATCAAAGCGCTAAAATAGAGGTCAGAAGTGCTACAAAATTCATCAAAAGTGCTAAAATAGAGTTTTTTTTAATATTTATTTATAAACAACTGAAGAAATGAAATTTACTAGCTGTGGACACGTCAGATCCAGAAAATGAATTACACAAAAGCGCTATAGAAATAACCAGAAGTGCTATAGAAATATCTTGAAGTGCTATAGGATTTTACAAATGCGCTAAAATAGAATCTAGGTGTGAACTGTTTGCCTATGCTGAAGGTAAGATCAAAGCGCTAAAATAGTCATTCAAAGCGCTATAATTTTCTTCCAAAGCGCTAGAACAAAATTCAGATGCGCTATAGTTTGTCTCAAAAGTGCTATAAAATCCTTCGATTGCGTTAAAACAATTTATGCAGATTCTTGTATGAAAAATTTCCAGAAAAATTTGTTAAAAATATGGGGTACAATCCCACAGTGGGCGCGAGAATGTAAGTGTGGAAAATGTAAACTAAATACAATTAAATACACCTCTTAATGAAACATTGTATCAAGATTAATCAACAATTAAACTAATTAAAACAAAGAAAAGCTTGAAAGCGTCTCATTGTCTTCTATCTCCAAAGATTTATCAAATTACAGAAGCTCTCAGATTTGTAAGCACTGTAACTGTTCAAAATACCTATCTAGATAATGGAATGGATACTAAATGCAATGATGTGATGATTGCTAATAATTCCTAGATGATATGATGCTACCGTAAACTATCCTGACATGAAACCTGCTAAATGGAAGCTACAGTAAAAGCTAATGATGTTGTCATGATATGAAATCTAATAATGCCATGATGCTATGATGATACTAAAATGCTAATGATAATGCTTATGATTGCTTGGTTGCTTGAGTACTAATTCTTGCAGAGTAAGTTTTCATAAAAGATGATAATTCTTGGGGTCCTTTTCATGTTTCAGAAGGTTGTATATATAGATTTTCAGCAACAGTTCTGCACAGGGGTAACACAACAGAGGCTGAGATCAAATTTGGAGATTTGAATGGTACAAGATGAGAAGGTGGAGTTGATCATGGAGGATTGTTCCTCCCCATGAAAACACCAGGCAAGATGAGAGGAAAGATTTGAGGTAGAAGATTGAGAGGATTTCCTGCAGGTTTGTCCCTGAGGCTTTTTCTGTGAATGACAGTTAAATTAATTAGATTTGAAAAATCTAATTTTATTGGTGAGTGAATAGAGGGATTTGATTTATGCATTTATTTGAATATATTTGATTTATTCAAATTAGAAAATTAGTAATATTTAATTTAATAAAACAAATATTTGATATTTTCCCATTTAATAAAGAGGAATATAATAAGATAATTAAATAACACAAATTATTGAAGTTGTGTATTTAATTTAATGGATATAATTTAATGGATAAAGTATAGAAGAAATAATAATGAGTTTAATATAAATAAATATTTCTATTTATTTACTAAGTAGATGAATTTAGGATTAATTAATCAAATAAATAATATTCAATTAATTAGATTCTCTAGACCATTTTTAGGTGTCTACAGCCTGCACCTATGCTTGTGCCACGTCTCTCTCTGTTTGCAGCACACATACTTGCACCCTCATCTCCTCCTCTCTTTGTTGCATCAATCCCATATCTCCAATTGTCTGCTCTAAACAATACACTTTGTCCCCAAGCTCATCTTGCTCCCGATGCAGATCCGCTCTCTCTCTCCATAACTGCTCTATCTGTCACTACAAACCCTCTATATCTCTTGTGGTCCCTGCCCCAATCTCTGTAGGCCCCTACCATGTCCCTGCTCCAACAACCTATTGTATCACCTCCTCAGCCACCAAACAGTCTCTCTCCCATCTCGCTGCATCCCCCTCCTCATGCTCCCTGGCCACCTCTACTCACAACCTCTCTACCTTTTCCTATAGGTCAACCACCTCATCTAGTGCCTCATCCCTCTCTCTCAGCAACCTCTTCTCCATCTTTGTCACCATCGTGGCTAGATCTAATTAGTTCCTCTCACTCCAGGAAAATTGTTCATATAGCTCACTCATCTTTGCCTCTAATCTGCTCCGCTCGGCCTTTGACTGCTGTAACCGCTACTCGCTGAGTTGCGGCCTCTCCAGGGCCACTCGCAGTACCTCGACTGGATCCTCTCCTCTAGGTGGTATTGTCAATAGTGGTGGGATGTCATGTACCTCCATATCAATGTCCATCTCCTATGGCTCATACCCCTCACTCTTTGCCGATGCCTCCATCTCATCCACATCAATCACCATGGGGGCTTCCCTCCTCCTCCCCATCGTCATCCTCTCTTGCTCTCCATTGGCCTTGGACTCCTCTTGTCTCTGCCGTTGTTGCCCTCCTATGGCTACATGTGCTTCTTGTCTCTCCTGTTGTTGACCTCCTATGACTGTATGAGCCTCCTATCCCCTATCTTGCTGCACCGCAGCCTTGGCCTCCTCCTCTCCCTCCTCTACTCCATCTCCTCCCCGGGCTTTCCATCATCGTCTCCTCCTCTTGCCTACCCTCACTGGCTCCTCAGCTGCTCTAGCTGCCTCCTATCCTTCTCTTCATCATCCTCCTCTCCTCTGTCCCTGCAGAACCTGTCCCTCTCTCTCAACCCTCAGTCATCTCTCATCCTCTGACCCAAACCCTGGTGCCTCCTCAATAGGCACTACTGGTGTAATCCATGGAGGTGGATGTTGTTGAAACCACTAACCATATCGATTAGTCGTCCCTACATCTCTCAGCTCCTCCCTCCTATTGGGGTATGCCACTAATCATAATGTCTCCAACTCCTCCCTCACTGCCGCCAAATCCAACTCATTCTCCCATGGCTGCTTTTGTGCCAGTCACTGGAATGTCACTCACCTTGCTGAAATATTTTTCCTCACTCCAAATTGTTTGGTCACCTGATCTGGCCTGTGCAACTCAACTACGCATGGATCCTTCCCGATGATATAACATCGGGTGTAGAAGTAGTCCCTATGTCTCTCCCCATCCTCCCTCCAGTCCCTGAATTGCCGCAGCATATATGGCCACCATACTATCATCTAATCCCACACCTCATCAAATAGTCTCCTCTAGACATCCACATCTCCAACCTCCCGATACCGCAATATCGCTCACACCTCTGTCCCCCATCCCCAGGCCACTGCTGCTTTGTCATCCTGTCCTCCTGCTCTCAACATGACAAACCTGGTAACCCTAATATGCTCCCCGGCCCATACCTATAGCAATGTGACGTGTGTCACACTCAGTGACTCCTCGTAGCATACAACATGCATATCTCGGTACAGCTATGCCAGTAGACAAGTCCCCCATGCAAACTGACCATATCAACCCTCAATGATGTGCTGAATCACCCCCACAAACCTCAGAGGTAGGAACTAACCGCTCCTGTCTGCTAATAAGATCTCACTCATCAACCCTGCTAGGTATAGCAATAATGTCGGTACCCTACAGGACAAACATCTGCATCAACTCGTCCAGTGCCTCATCCTCTACCGTGTACTCACTGACTGGGAGCTTTGCTATGGGGAGCCTCAAATTCTCCAAACATCCTCTAGAGTCACAATCATCTCTCCTATTGGCAAATGAAATGTCGACGTGGCTGAGTCCCAACACTCTATCAACGCTGTCAACATGGCCCTATGGGCCTTAATTATCAGATATGATATCATGTGCAACAGTCCTGCCTCTGCTAGCGCCTGGTGATCTGCGCCCATCATAGCCACTATACATCTCCTCAGTACCTCAGACTGCCTCTCCCACATCTGCAATTAGCCAAAATATTGCATCCATGACATACCAACTCTATCAATCTTTCTCTCTTATCTTCTCTTTCTCTCCCATTTTTCTCTTCCTTTCACCTGTCCTAGGTCTCGTTCCCTATCCTTTCTTTTTTCTTCTCTTTTCCCTCTTTCCCCCTTCTCAGTCCTCGACTGTGGATGGACCCACCCCAATTGTGGGTAGACCCGCCCAAGCCCCTTGGGTGAGCCTGTGAGCAGATCCGCCCGAGCTCGGGTGAACCTGCCCAGGCTCCGGGGTGAGCCCTTACCCTGTGTGCGTGCAAACCCGCCCGGGTGTAGGCGGACCCACCTAAGCTCAGGCAAACCCACCCGGGCTCTTGGGTGAGCACACGCCCCACACGTGCGCAAACCCGCCTGGGCACAGGTGGACCCACCCCCGTGCGCAGGTGGACCCACCCAAGCGTGGGCAGACGCGCCCCCGTGCACGAGCAAACCCACCCAGGCACGGGTGGACTTGTCCCCATGCACGGGCAGACCTGTCCCTCCACGGGACCCAACTCCGAACCCGCCCCTTTGCATGCGACCTCACCCTCTTTTGGGGCATGCCCATCTCCCTCCCTAGGAAATCTCCTTTTTCCCCTCCCTAGCCACAAAAAAAAATCCCGGTTTTTCCTCCTACCCATTTTTCCTCCCTTCCCCCTAATAAAACCCATATTTTCAATTTTTTTAAAACTCATACAAACTAGAAAAAAATACAAAGCTGGGTTTGGGGCTAGCCTGGTGTGGAACGACGCACTTGCTGAAGAACCGCCACACCTCGTCCGCCTGATGGATAATATTGGTGTCGTACTCTAACATCTTGTCTTGTGTTGCTCTCCTTCTCTCCTCTTCTCCTCCTTCCTCAACTGATTACTGTTCAAATGAGGAGAGGTAAGTCCTATAATTACCTTATATAAACTTTTCCCCCCTTTTTTTTCACCTTTTTAAATGAAAGGAATTTCTTCCCTTTATTTAACAATTTTTTTCCTCCAACTAATTCCCCCATCCTCTATCTTCTCAGGGCCGCCATTTTCACATTGAGCCTCCATTTGACTTAGTTCAAAAGCCAATTTTCTCAGTTTTTTGTGCTCTTCCCAATGACATATACCACTTTATACTTTTGAGAAGTTTCCCAGGACCCCTATTCCTTCCCCGTCTGCCTTCTCAAGGGGGCATACCCTACCATTCTCTTCCATTCCTCCGTCATAAGTCTTCTCCCATGAGACTGGGGCATCTCCTTCCATTTCTTTTTGTTTGGGTAGCTCATCTGGTCTCCCCTATGCTGGGGCATCTCTTTTCTAGTCACTTCCTCTATAGAGTCATCTGCATTTTATTTTCTTTGAAACCCTATTATCCTAACAGTGTTTCGAAGAGGGGAAAAATGTAGGCATCCAAATTTGACCACTTCCATATGGTCAAAGTCATCTCCTTATTCATCCCTTTACTCGTCTACTTTGTCGTTATTAATTAAATCATTCATTTAATTAATATTTCATCATTTGCATAAGGTTCCTAAGGTATTTAATTTAATAATTAAATACTTTTACCTTCTTTCCTCTCTAAATTAAATTAATATACCACTTTATTTAATTTAGTCATGTGACCTCTTTGAATTTAAGCCAATTTTTAATTCTTCTTTTTCTCTCCCAGTGTCACATCCTCCATAACCCTCTTCTAATCATAATCAGTTTGATTAATTTATGATTAGGATGTGCACATGTTTAATCCTTGATTAGGATGTGTCACATCCTCCAAATTTTACAAGATGGTCTCTAATTCCTTTGATCCATCTAACCCTCTTCTAATCATAATTAATTTAATTAATTTATGGTTAGGATGTGTCACATCCTCCAACATTTGCCACTTGCTTCTAATATTTAATTAATTATCTTAATCATGCGTTTGCACAACCTTAATCAAGGTCATTAGCCACATTTAGCATGCCTTTTTAGTCAACCTTTTCATTTGTCTTTCTTGGTATTGACCCTCTTTCTCATGTGAATTTTAAATTCACATTTATTCCTCCTAAAATACCCTCTTCCCATGCATCTTCTAGAATCTTTTGACTTGTCACATCAAGTCACATGTGGACAAAGGCTTCCCTTTTTGGAACCTTGTCTTGTCCATGAGATTCTTGCAAGTATGTGAATTTTTAATTCACATTTATTTCTCCAACTACTTTCCCTTTTCCTATGGAGATTTTTGAGGAATTCTAAAATTGCTCAAAAGTCACTTTCATTCCCACATGGTGAGAAGAAGTTCCTTTTTGAGGAAATCTTCACATCCCCAAGGCACTTGAAAAGTACTTGTCCTTCTTCCACATCATGTACCCTCCTTCCACCTCATTTACACATCACCATCCCTAAGCCATCTCACATTCCACATGTCAAGATGTGAGGGCTTGTGAGTCCTCAACTCACCATAGTCCTTCATCTTAACCTTGTTGGATGAATCTCAACCGTTGAATTTTCTACAAAATTCAACTTCCTCTATAAATACCCCCTATTTTCTCTCATTTAGGTGGTTGATCATTGTGCTAACCAAACTATTGCAATTTTTTTATTTGAGCCATATTTAGCTAGAATTCTCATTTGCTTGCATACAACATAACATCCTCATCTATTTTCCATCCATATTGCATCTAATTCATACATCTTTTTCCATCAAGAGGAGCATATATCATGTCAACAATCGAACAACCAACTAGAAAGAGCAACTTAACAAGGTATTATCGTTCTATCTATTTTGTTAGGTTTAACTTTTAGCTCAATCTTGAGGTGTTAGGTGTTTAGGTGGTTTCTTGCATGTTTTGTGTTGTTGCTCGTTTCTAGGACCACGTTTATTCTTGATCACACACACAATTCTGGAAATCAACATACAAACACACACATATATATGTCAACTTAGTCCAATTGGTATTCCCATGCATATGGGAAATCCATCCATGAGCATACGTAGGTACATCTACATATGTATACTCATCTATGTATTCACTCATATGTATGAGTTTACTATAGACACGTACACATACATATATATAAATTTTATGCATATAACTAATTGAAATAACAATAAAAATGCAAGGAAGGATTCCTCTTATCATCAAGACTCATCACATACCTCATTCCAAACATTCTTAAACAACATAAAAAATCAATATAAACACACACAACTATACTAAAGATCAGTTACCATCTACCCAACTAGCTTGAATCAACTAAGACCAACTAGGGTGTGAGTATGTGAATGCTCAGTAAGATTGAATTAGGGGTTGCTAGACCAAGTTCTTCTCTTGAGTGATACTTCCCCTCTCTTCTAGAGGCTTGAACTTGTTCCTGCATTTCAACTTGATTCACCATAGAAGTAGTTAGCTGAATCAATGCTTGTATATACCTCTCATACATGTCATATTCACATTATGTATTTCATATACTAAATCATAAAGAATTTAATTGAATCAAACATTCATTCAAAATATTTCCATTAGAATTCATAAATAAACACATTCACATTTATTGAAGCAATTCACCAAACAAGGTAATAGTAAATAGGTAATAACACATGGGGTGCCACATATTCCCCCCTTGTGAATCACCGTCTCCAATGATTTTTAAGTACCAATATGGCCATAGCATAAAGCACACATCATAAAACAAACAAAAAAAATCATTATTATTTTTCAAGAATTTTCATATTCTAGCAAGACTTGTGGAAATTTTTGCTTCATTTCAGCATACCCTTCCCATGTGGTAGAGTCTTCTACATACTAATCCCACCGGACCTTGCATTGCAGAACCTCTTGATTATGTAAGTGAAGCTTACATGTTCCAACCACCTTGAGCGGTTGGATTGTTACCACCCTTGGATCTTACACCTGTAAAGCATTCCAATCAATAACATGGTTATCACCTAGTATATACTTCTTAAGATATGAGACATGAAAGATGTTATGCATCTTGGCAAGAGTTGGTGGAAAATCAATCCTATACGCAATAAGGTTGATCTACTTAAGAACCTCAAAGGTCCAATGTAGCGCAGAGCTAGTTTGGATGACTTTCCAAACTTGATAGAACTCTTTTGATGTTTAACTCTCAACAAAACTCTATCTCCCATTGCAAAATTTCTAGGCACCTCCTTAGAATCAGCATAACTCTTTTTCCTATCATTAGCTTTTTCTAATCTCTGCTTAATGATTCCCACATATCCTCCATTTTTGATAACATCTTTGGCCCAAGGCTTATCCTATCTTCCAATGTATCCCATCTTATAGGAGTTTGACACTTCCTGCCATATAATGCTTCAAATGGAGCTATTTTGATTGCAAAATGATAAGATTTATTATATGAAAACTCCACCAAGGGTAGAAAATCCTCCCACTTGTATTGTTGATCCATGCAATATATCCTTAGTAGGTCTTCCAATACTTGGTTCACCCTTTCAATTTTCCCATCCATTTTCGAATGATAAGCATAACTTATATTCAATTTCGTTCCAAGTGTAGAAAATAGGGATTTCCACAATCTAGATGTCACCCGAGCATCCCTATCTAAAATGATCTTTTTAGGAATCCCATGCAATCTAAATATCTCTTGAAAAAACTTTTGAGCTATTATAGGAGCTCCATCAGTCAAATTTCCTGGTATGAAGTGAGCTACTCTTGTCAACTTGTGAACCACTACTAGAATGGTATTGTTCTTGTTCCTATACATGGGGAGACCTTGCAAAATATCCACGCTAATGACTTGCAACTTACTTTCTAGAACTTCATGTGGATACAAAAGACCTGTAGGAGGATGATGATCTTCCTTCACTCATTGGCACTCTAAGCAACTTGCTACAAATATTGTTGTGTCTCCTTTCATACCCTTCCAAAAATATAATAGCTTCACATCAACCAACATCTTGGTTACACTTAGATGTATTGAATATGATGCATTGTGAACTTCTTTCCATACCAAGTCCGTTAATTCCTAAGAATTAGGTACATAAATTCTCCCTTTAAACCTTAACAATCCATTAGGTTCAAGGTGATATCCTTTGTACCTTCGATCTTGTGGATCATTTGTGAATGCTTTCTTGACTTGTTCATAGAACTCATCACTCTTATATTCT